>JASCZW010001211.1:0-46882 GCA_034211315.2 Aedes japonicus
ATTCAGGTGGGCTGCCGCCTCTGCGATGATCGGTAAATCACTTCAAATGTGCGGAGTATGGAAGAATGTGGTTGTGTGCGTATGTGTATGTGTGTGTGTGTGTGCCAAGAAACTTGCTAATTAGCTCTCAATCAACGCACGGCTCATCTCGAGGAAATCCAAACGAGTATGAAGGGAAGTTAAATTTATAGCAGACTACGGAGATGGTTTTCCGAGAAATAGAATTTCCTTTTGATCTTGTGAGTCGTGAAAATATCTTCCCATCCAGTCCGTCATCATCGTCGCCTTAGTCGTCGTCGTCGTTAGCACCGGGTGATGCTGTGCGATGCTGGAGGTTCACCACTCATTACCTAGTAGCAATTTATAGGACCATGATGAACTATCGTTCGTAATTGCCACATTTTATGCATACTTAGGAGGAATTATGACTTTTCATCGGTTTTCTCGTTGTTTGAATATACAGCTAAGATTTGGTGGTGTTGTGGTTAAAAGTATCGCAGCCTTGTTAATTTCCATAGATTCGATTGCTTTACGCTTATTTAAAGTTCTTTTAAAATTTAACAGTCACTGGCATTCAAACATTTAGGCAATATGAGAGCATCAACAAGAGAATCAACTACCGTCTGGACAGGAATATAAACGTTCCGCAATCTTAGTAAACAGTAAGCGGTCATAAATGACCTGCCTTCGAATATCAGCTTAATGCCGAAGATAGCCCGAAAACAGTTTTCAATGATTGTACATTGTAACTCAGGTCTTTTTTACACGTTTTTGTACGACGGTTTTCGAAACAACGCGGTCAAAGAGCCAAGAAAGCCTAAGTGTTTTCTGAGGATGTACATACAATGAAAAAGTCAAGAAACCCGAAACATTATTGGATACTTGGTGTATCATGAAGAAGATTAGTTTTCTCGGTGTTCAGTTAACCTACGCCTTCAATGGTGTGCTGTGGAGGGACTGTCCACATATTATGCAACGTCCGACACCATTGTGAAAAGCAAGATAGCGACCTCCGGTTTGAGAAAAGCCGCCGAATATCCGACCATATGGGTATTTTTGTAACGGGGACATCGTGTAGAGGCCGAAAATTGATGTCCAACGCCATTTTGAATTCCAATTAGGTGACTTCCGGTATTTGAAATACTGCCAAACATTTTACATTATGGGTATATGGGTTTTTTTTTGCTATCATATTTTTCTCAACTCGGTAGTATTTTTTTCTAGGAGAATTAGTCACAAAGAAAAAAGTTCTGATATTAAATGCACACGACTGGTATTGACAAAAATGCATACGTTTATCGTTACACTGCGGCAGACAAAACTCACGCTATTTCTGAAAGTCACTCGAAGTAATCACAAATTTTGTTATTGCCGAAACATACAGACAAAATATCTCAGTTGGCCGTGTAACCGTGTCTCTAATCTCAATGATTCTCTATGTCTACAGTCCCTTGAAAATATTTGTGAGCAAATTACCCTCCATATGTCGATGAAAAAACTGCGAAAAACCAAGTCCACCTGTGATTGGAGCAAGCGAAAACAAAAAAACTTTTGCGACGCAAAATGCTTCTAAGGAGTGTATCGAAAATAAGCTATTTTATTCATACAAAAAATTGATCCTTTATTGTACGAGGTTAAACTTGAACATAATGAAGACCTGATGAAATTTAAGTTATTTCTTCACGAATTTTCGAGCCTTGGATCGAATGCTCTTCATCAAGTTCCGGACAAGTGTTGCATCGCATTTTTTGGACGCTTGAGCCCAAATTTTTTTGAACTCCTGCATGTTCCCAGCTGCCTTACCAGTCTTCTTGAAGACCCTCGTCGCGATTGCCCAGTAACATTCAATGGGTCGAAGCTGAGGGCAATTTGGTGGATTGATATTTTTCTCAACGAAATCTATACCCTTTTCCACAAGCCAATTGAGAGTGGTTTTGACATAGTGAGCCGACGCTAAATCCGGCCAAAACAGTAGAGTTGTACTATGCTTCTTATATTAAGGCAACAATCTCTTCTGGAGACATTCAGATCGATAGATTTCCGCATTTATAGTTCCGGTAGTGTAAAAAATGGTTGACTTCAAACCACAGGAACATATTGCTTGCCATACCAGTACCTTTCGACCGAATTTCTCCACTTGAATCGACCTGTCCGCATCCTCCCCAACGGGGGCAGTAAAGTATTGTGGACCTGGAAGGGTTTTTGAGTCCTCCTTTACATAGGTCTCATCGTCCATCAAAACGCATGCATCCGGACGCTGCAAAAGACGCTAATACAATTTCCGGGCCCTTGTTGCTGCTCGCTTCTTCTGTTCTGCACTTTGTTTCGAGATTTTCTGCTTCTTGTAGGTCTTCACCTGGTGGTTTCGCCTCTTGATACGCTGGATCATTCCGATACTCGTTCCTGCTTATTTTGGCCAAATCGCGTATTGACATTGATTTGTTCTTCATGATTAGAGATACCACTTTCTGCTCCAGTTTCGGGTTGGAAGAACCGGGTTTTCGGCCTTTTCCTGGTAGCTCATCCAAAGAATAGTGTTCCCCAAACTTATTAATGACGGTTTTAACACTCGCATGATGAATTCCAAACCGCTTCGCCAATTTTCGCATAGTAATACCCTTCTCACTTAGCCATGTGTCCAGAACCTTAATTTTCACTTTCTTTTCAATACGCGACATTTTGAAAACGCAGAATTTGAACCGCACAAACAAGTAAACAAAAGAAAGCTGACAGTCAAACGCACAGCATGCAGTGTTCAGAGCATAAACAACCATCACAAATACATGCGTACAACGCAAATGTATGTGGATAGCTTATATTCGATACACTCCTTAGTCTAGAGTGCTGTATTTTTGTTATATTTCTATCGCTGTCATCTTACGGAAGGGATAGAATGGATGTTCTTTTAGTGATTAGGATCACAACCCAAGTAACATTTCCAAAACCATCCAGCTTTATTAAGTTTTATTAAAGTTTTATGAACGCCACTGCAAATCAATTTGATTTTATTATGGTACCAAGAGGTGCCAATTGGTTTTATATTTTAGTCAGGCTTTTTTACAACGATCTTGAAACACTGGCTTCTAAAATTCCTTTCACTCCTATCAAAAGTGTTATTTTGACTTTATGAACTCGTAAAATGCTGTTTAGAAATGCGACTAAACGGAAAATTGGCATTGAGGAAAGTCACCAAATGACCAAATAGTTTTATAATAGCCATTGCGAAGATAATTTGACTCTTCGGCAAAACTGTGATTTCTTCCAATCGCCATATTGAAATATATGAAATAATTAAAATGTGGAAAAATAAATACACCAATTATTAAATGTAATGCAAATGAACTGTAGTTTGGAGAGCCATTTTGGCATTCTGTTGTATAGCTTGATTGAATTGCATAAATTTTCAGGAAATTCATAATGAATTTATCGAATATATTGTTGTAAACTCGCATAATTTCCGTGGCGCATTAATTTTCAGCTTATATCGTGACAATATTCTCCATAAAATTAAATGCGCATATGATTTGGAGCATGATTAGCTGTGATAAAACTCAATTGGTTTTGAATATTTTGCTATCTTACAAAATTGCTTTCAACACATGAACTTTTTTCTTCGATATTATTTACTGTTGAATGAATCAGAAGAGCAGAGAATCGAACAAAACAGCACAACAAAAACCTACCACGATATCACCGTGAAATTTTACAGCTGTTGCTATTTGGCCCTATACTGGTTTTGATAACAGCCAACAGGTTTCATAAAGGTTCTCAAGTGGTCATAACATCTTTCACAAGAAAATTTTCAAAATCTTTATGGTCTTATAAAGGTTTTATTAATTTGTTTTCACAGCCGTCTATAGAGTGGGCCACTTTGTGCAAATTTCGGCAGGGGTAAATAAAGGAGGTGTTGGTGGACAAAACAGTTTTGAATATAGTTTTATTAACAAAGCCGGGAGGAGTGCTATATGGCTGGAATGAAACTAAAATTGTTACTTGGATAGCGTGCCGTAAAAGCGTTATCGCGGAATACCAATGCTTTGGTCGGGGCTGTGATAAAATTTCGAAGAAATGCTCGAATTGAGTGCCGGTCTAGATTCTTGCGAATCTTAATTAACTTTATGTTATCCTATATTAATCTTCCATGCTAGAACTCTCCAAATGTACGCTTCACTTATCACAGTTCCTCCATTGGTTATGATCTCTCCATGAAACACGCTATTCAAGGAGTTCCAGATCAACATCGACATATTTCAATTCCAAAATTCAAAATTTTTATTGAAAAGTACAAACATGTCAATTGCAATAGAAGAATTTTCACTGATCGGTCGCGCATTGATGGATCCACTGGTTTCGGTGTTCACAATGAATACTCATCTGCTTTCCGGAAACTTCAAGAAACTTTTTCTGTATATGTTGCTGAGCTAGCAAAATTTCGCATTTAAGGATAGTTTTCAACGATAGTTTGAGGAGTTCTATTGAGGCCCTCTGGACGATGAAAACATTGAGGCACTCATCTTACTTTCTTTCAAAAATAAGGGAGCAGATGTGTGAGTTGGTTGAAAGATCATTTAGGATTACCTTTGTATGGGTTCCCTCACATTGCTCAATTCCAGGCAATGAGAAGGCGGACTACCTAGCAAAGGTGGACGCACAAGAAAGGGGAGATATATGAAAGAAGAACTTCAAATGATGAATTTTTACCATTAGTACGTCAGAGTTCTCTTCACAGTTGGCAAACGCTTGGACAAATAGTTCTCTGGGGTGAGGTTACATTTCATTATTCCAAATGTTTCGTCGAGATTGTTGTTCAATGGTCTGGATGTAAGTCGGGGTTTCATTTGTGTTATGTCAAGACTTATGTCCAACCATTACTCGCTAGACGCACATCTCTACAGAATTAACCTCGTCGATAGCAATTTATGTAGGTGCGGAACCGGTTATGATGACATCGCTCACGCAGTTTGGCATTGCCGGGATAATGATGCCTCCAGAGCACGACTATTGGATATCCTAGTGGCCTGAGGTAGACAACCATCTGCGTGATCTTCCCTACATGCAAGCGATTTACGAATTCCTTTGTTTGTCTGATCGAAGAGTGTAACGTCATCACCCCCCTCCCTTCCTCTCTAGTAAGTTCCCAACCATTGTGTCCTAGTTATACTATCCTTTTGTTTCCGTGCTACTTGTACCTGCCCAGCAAGCTGTGGTCACCCAACTGCGGCTTAGTTCCTGAAACGGACTACAGGGATCGAGGATTTGGTAGATGTCGCAACCAAAAGCAGTAAATAATGTCTTAAATAAGTTACACTAGTCGGCAGTGTTTCACACCCTTCAAGTATATATGTTGAATTTTATAGATTTTGCCACGCTAAATTCAAATATGGGCTCAGAAATGCTGTAACACGTCCAGTTTTTGAGAAAAATGTGATTAAAATTCACAAAAACACGTATTTCGCTAGTAATATGATCTACCTCATCAACAACCAGAATATTGGCTCTGCCCTTTGCAAGTTGGACTTGAATTTTATGGAATGGACCTCCCTGAATCTATTCGTGAACACAGATTTTTCATAACACGTAAGATTGATGAAATAAACCGGGTTTTCATTCACAAAATTACGAATTTTTATGAAAATCAAGATTTCCTATTTTGAAAACATGAATTTTCGCTCCGCCCTTTGAATGTTGGGTTTGGAATTTATGAAATAAACCTCCCTGAGTTCATTCGTGAACACAAATTTTTCCTAACACGTAAGATTAATGAAATAAACCGGGATTTCATTCACAAAATTACGAGTTTTCATGAAAATCAAGACCCGTTTTTTAATGACGTCGCTCAAAAATACAGATTTTCAACCCCCTCCTTTTGAAAAATTTTGAATTTAATTATTTACTTAGCCCTTTCCAAACAATAATGTGACCCATTAACCTCGACCAAGCCACGAATAATTGGCATCCCTCTTTTACTAATAACGGAAAGTAAAATTTTGTGTGCAACAATATTGAATATCAGCTCCGTAAAGTGTTACGAACGCCTGAGCCTAACAAATAAACGAACGGATTAAAAAAAAGATATTGGATTAACCGATTGACATCGAGTTTTGACAAGTTTGTTAAACGATCATAGCCTCTGAGTTGCTAAGCATCCCTAGCAACGCTCGGCAAAGCGACGTGTTAGTGAAAATCAACAATTTGTTTAGGGACAAACCTGTACCTCAAACTGATCAGTAACATGTTTAACCTCATACAATTATGTGCTTCAACACTATTCCTGCCTGTTGTTGAGTCAATGTCTCAAGATTTCCCACTTTCGAACAATCCACCATCGCCCATGAACCGTTTGTTCTTCAGCCAACCCAAAATTTTACAATTCGCCCATCACGTTTTCCTTTATCGGGTTGGTAAACCTGCTCCACTGCGATAAAACTGCAACCAAAAACGTGTGAGAAAGCCGAGGCCTTAAGTCACATGGGCAAGCTAAAGTCCTCCCATTGACTTGTTCGCGCTAATGAAAGTGTTAACGCATCATCGAGCGAGGTGTTGATTGGCACCAATAAAAATGGCTTCCCGCGAGCTTTGAAGTGCGCGTTTCGATTCCGAACCCCAGCCAGTGAGCATCTTCCTAACTCAACTTTGTGCGGCTCGTCGAATAAACTGATGACAACGGCGGCGACGGCATTTCACACTTTTACGACAGTCCCGATTCTGCTGAAATCGAATCAAAAGGAAGCGTCGGTCGGCTGGTTGCTCGCATGGAAGATTTGTGTTCCATTTCGTCGACACACCAACCAAGGGGCAAGACACGGACGTGACGATTGCTCTGCTTGGAAAGTTTTATAGATTTGCTAATTAGCGATGGCTAAATGCAATTTTAATTGAAGCAAATTATTGCAATCGGAGAGTGCGCTCGAACAAAAACAGACCGAAGGGAAAATATTTGCCCGCGCCGGTTGCAAAACGAACGCCTGTGTGAACGTCGTCGGACTTATCGGAGGATCACATGTAGTTAGATGCTTATACAACAAGCGGGAGCGCCAAGTGTGAAGAAAGAATGCACCGAGTGCGAACTTTGCGACTTTTCCTGGTGGGAATGAGGACCGAAAAAGGGCGCATTTTCCATTCCTTTCCTTTATTTCACAGACGTGGAGCCAAGTGGAGACAAGTGCGTGATGGTCCTTTTGTGGAAGTTGATTCGCGGTCTGGTATTTCGGTTCACACCTTGCGGTTCCCCGCTTGAAACGTGCGTTGACTAATTAATGACAGATTAGAGTAATTTCCAGCGAAAGATTGTTAGCTAGCTACAAACGATCATCGCCTTTCCTCTTGGTAACTACATATCTACCGAAATGGTCCGTGTGTGTGAGAGAACTTCAATTACACAATTAGTTCACCCGCCATCATCGCCATCACGATGATGTTGGGAGTGTGATGAAATGCAGTTTTGTTGTGCTGATTCAAGCCAACCAAACCAATTAAAACGGATTAAAATAATCAAAGCCGATGGCCCTCTCGATGGGCACGGGAAGAAAAACAAGATCTCAAAGGCGAATAAATTATCGCGACTGAAAATGTGAGAACATGTGTGTGCTTTTGGGGACACTTCCAAACCGTTTGAGAGGGTCCAATGAACGCAGAATTCTCGAGAGCAGCGCTCACAAGACCGCAAACGGAGGGGAAGGAAGATTATTTTCTTTTCCGTACTAATTAGCTTAAGTACCGAAGCGACAGCTCAGACGACATCGTTGATGTTTTGGAAATGATGCGTCCGTTTAGTATTCGTTGGAAAGATTGCTTTTGTTTGGATTTTGCTGGATCTTTTGATCAATGTAAAATGGAACTTCAATCCGTGGGTATGGAAGTGAGAATGGTTTTAAAGAGTCAACGACACAACTGTAAACACATTTGATCACGACGGGGAATGATGACATTCCAATATACAACGTAGATGCAGTTTTTACAAATGTTACTATAGGTTTTGCACAAAATTGTTCAGCTTTCCTCATCGCTGTTTTCTTCCTACTTCCTTAAAGATTTTATTTCATTTTATTTTTTAAAAGGGAAATGGTGGACATGTCACCAAGCCACAGTTATATTGCACCACTGCCAGCTGGATTACGGTAGGGTGGGGGAATTGTTGGTACGTATTTCTTTAGGAAGGAAAAGGTTAGTAATAAACTGAGCAAGGTAAGAAACAAACTAAACCATTAGTTATTTGCAGCCGGATTAACAGAAAAACAGTTAAGTTATAGCAAAAACCTATTTAAAACAAAACAAATCAATGTCAGTTGGAATGGCTCATTGAACTGATTAAATTAAATGTGGCGTGGAACCAGCAAAACTAATGCTAAGCAGAAATTAGCAGAAGAGCTCGATTTATTAACGACTGTTCCAGAAAGTATAAGCACACCTTATTTTAACGGTCACTTTGAATGTAATGAAATATTTCAACATGTTTTGGCTGCGTCCTTTTGTTTGAACATTTCTGAATGACAAAGCATCAGAAAAGTGCTCAGTTATGTGTTACCTATCAAAATGCGCGGTCTTACTCCGAAACATCGAAAAAGTATCGTGTACAAATGGTACACTGTGAGCGGACTTGGGCTAAAAACATATCGGAAGCAGAATAAAACCCCAAAAGGAATTTAAAACAGGCCACGTACGCAAACTCTACGATTCGTTATTGTGTAGAAATTTTGGGTGTTTAATAATGGACGATGAAACGTATGTGAAACTAGATTACAAAACGCTTCCCGGACCACAATTCTATACTGTAAGCGAAGACAAAGACATCCCCAAAACGGAGAAGGCAATTTTTACCGAAAAATTCGGTAAGAAGGTTATGGTTTGGCTGGCAATATGCGAGTGTGGTAAAACATCTAGTCCGTACATTACAACGGAGACGATAAACTCTCAGAAATACGTCAAGGAATGTCTCCAGAAGCGATTATTGCCGATGAACAAGCAGCACGAAGGTCAAGTAGTGTTTTGGCCTGATTTGGCGTCATGTCATTACGCAAAGGACACTTTAGAATGGTACAAAAGTCAAAATGTATGTTTCGTGCCGAAAGACATGAATCCGCCCGGAGGCACGGCCAATCGAGACTTTTTGGGCTTTAACCAAAGCAAAGCTTCGAAAATGCATAAAAGCAGCGGACGACATCCAAAAATTTAAAAAAAGATTGGCCAAAAGTGGTCAAAATGGTGGGAAGTACCACTGTGCAGAAGCTAATGGGTCATGTTCGAGGAAAAGTTAGGAGTCTTGGCAATGATTAAACATTTTGATTAAACGAGATCAAAATATCATATAAAACACAAATACAAATATGATTTGCCAAATAAAATTATTAAAACTAAAAAAACATGACTTTTTTGGTATTTTGAGAGTGTGCTTATACTTCCTGGAACAGTCTATAGGACCACCAATGCGCCTTGGGTCGGAATTAAAAGAGGTAAATTTAATTTTCTCGTTCGTGATCCTAACAACCTCAAGCCCAGTCGGTTGCCACATGGAGACTCAGAACACTGATTATTTTTTCTTCTAAAGTACTTCTCAACACATTATTTCAGTACATTTGCACTTGGAATTAGCAAATCGATCCACGAGTTAAGTGGTAAATGACGTTAAAAAATAACGATAAAGAAAAAAATATATAAGTAGTTCAAGCAAGAATATCCCAAAAAAATCAGGACCTAACATGTACAAAGTTCAAAATCATATTTCCCAGAAGTTAGAGCGAGAACTTCCCAGCAAACACAGGATAGGACTTCTCAAAGCCTCAGGAAGAAGTTTAGAGGACAGGACTTCTTAGAAGTTTGGAACATTCCAGAGGTTCTGGTGTTTTGCCAGAAATTCAAGAATGACTTTCCAGAGGCCCACGATATTTTTTCCCGAAGTTCAGGATGAAACTAACCAGGAAGGTCGCTATCTAAAATTTCTCGAAAATTCCGTATCAAGCTTCCACAAAGCTCAAAACATCCTAGAAATTCAGGAGCGTACTTCTATGAAGTTCAGGAAAGGACTTTTCAGAAATTGTCATATTTGTCAAAGATTCAGTAGACACATTAGGCAGAGCAGGGGTATACAGAATCAAGTGTAAACACTGCAGCAAAATATATATATAGGTCAAACAAAGAGAACCTTGGCAACAAGGTTCAAGGAGCATCTAGCGGAGGTGACTAAGGCTGTCAAACAGAACGAGAAATGAATTTCACATAACTTCAAATCAACAGTCGCAGAGCACATCTTCACGGAAAATCACGACATAACGACGAATGACATCACAATATTACGGACTACATTTACACCCTGGAAATTAGAAATAAACAAACAACAGAACACAAATCTACTAAACAAAGACCAAGGCAACGGTTACACATGGCTCTTCAACCTACTACCCAAACGACATCAAACCCGACGAAGCGGAGCACCCGCTGCTACACAATAAGTATGTTAGGTATAGATGAGAAAGAAGCGAGTTAGATATTAAGTACACTTGTTTTTGACTCAGGATAGGTATAAACAAACTAATAAAAAGATAGGTATTAACAACATAATGATAGGTAAACGATTTGTATTTAGAAAATACTATATATACGGCAGGTGGCGAAGGTTTTCATTCAGTCGAGTTATTAGTACGAGACACTGAAGAAGTCTGCACATTGTAACCGAATTACGCGTATCTGTCGAAGATAAGCAAAGGTAGTTGGAATTAAATGGAGATTACTAATTTTTCTTCTAAATTATAGTTAAATCGTAGTAGCCCTCAGAAATTCTACGGTTTGCGTCACTTTTTTCGGTGGCGTAATGGTGCCGTGGCAACCATAATAACACCGAGTTCTTTCGAATCATCATCTCGGATGAACTGTTCCATATTTTTTCACTTGGGTGACATTCGTGATAAGATTTTCTGTTTTCACCGTGAAGAGAAAATCGTAATAAGCCCCTGAGTAATTCACAAAACAAGAGTGAAAAATTTAAATACTTATTCTTTGACTGTCGGAAATGACAGCTGAATTGATGAAAGTGATGAATAACGGCATGATGTAATATTTCGAAGACATTTTGAAATTCTTTAACACTACAGTTAACAGTTGAGTTCCTGTCGACTCGATCAGTTTCAGTCGGCTTCTGCAATACGCAATTTCGCTCGACTCGACCTTTATAATGAACCCCTAAAAGACCATTTATCTGACTATCACTACATTTATTTAAATGTACTTCATTGGAACTAAGGACTATACATTTATTTTACTTTACTACACTTAATATAATCTTCTCGATTTGGTGTCCAGACAAGGACTGCATTAACACCAGTGGCTAAATCTAAGTTCTCCCAAATTTCAGATACACCATGCGCAACGATCCATGCAACATCTCGTGTATCTTCATCTCACTTTTCTCTTCTCATCACATATTTCGAGTAAAGGGTGTTCCGATCAAAATTTGGTCAAACAGTAATGTGTGTGACTCAATGTCAAAGTTTTTATTAATAAGTCAAATTCTTTTTCTTTTTCAAGTTCAGTTAATACAGAATACAGGAGAAATATTCAGCTGAGCTTCCTTTTAACCGAATGCGAATTTCCGGGTCTTTCGTTTAACACCCATCATAAGATTTTGTCTGCTAGTCTCCTTGTTCGCTTTATTCACCACAGAACGCCAGTTTTCCTCGAACTGTTTCTCGCTCACAACAGCTTTTTGAGTCTTCTTAAGGTTCCGCTTGACGATGGCCCTATATTGTACGATTGGGCGGAGCTCTGGCGTGTTGAACGTTGTTGGCAGCATACCACTCCATGGCCTTTTTTCCGCAATGGCAAGATGCCAAACCCGGCCAAACCACGGAACCACGGAATAATTTTGTCGCAAGTAGTTGTACACTTACACTAGTTGTACACTTAAGTTCGATAAGACATTTGGTAGTAAGCATCACGAAAAGTTACACAACTCTTTTTATAAAGTCAGAAAATTTTGAGGGATATGGATTAAATGTCGGCCTATAAGCACCAAATTGGGTCTATTCATGAATGCCACTTCGTCCCATTCGATGGATTTATTACTAAATTCAGTCTTTCGGGTAAATTCGGTTTTTTTTTTCCTAATTTTATGAATTAAGGCAGTGTCAGCTGTATTCACTTTACTCAACACAAAATTTCACAAAACAAACTAAAATAAAACTGATTTGAAATACTTAAGTGATGTTCTTATATGATTTATTAGCCATTCAATAATGAAAACATAATAATTCCCTTTAAAATGATTAAGTTCCTTCGGTATGGGTTTAGAACCAATTGAATATAAACAACCGCAAACTCATGCATCTCCACTAAAAATTTTAACAATAACAACATTTTTACTACGTTATTGATACAAGAGGCCATAAATGGGAACATACAAAAAATATGGCCCAAACATTAGGTCTACGATTTTCTTATAAAAACATTATTAATTTATCTATGCAAATAGTAAGAATTCAACGTGCAACTATTTTCTGCACTTCCAGACTGCATTCCTTGCTTTATAGATTCAATTAAGCCAAATTCAGATCACTTGAAGATCGTGTAGATCATCTGTTCAGCTTAACCAGTGAAATCATGATGCCCTATAATTTCAAGATATCGAAAATTACGCGGAAGTGAACAATTATAAGTTGATTAATATTGTCTCAATTGCTTCGGATTACGTTGGTCATCCTAATGGCAACATGATTTTGTTGATTATCGCTAAATTAATGACACATTTGGTACATAGACCGAATGAAGGAGCTAGGCTAACATTACATCCCGTTACCCTATTAATATCAAAAAGACACATGCTATTTTCATTTGTAACACTAGAGGAAATTATATTTTGAAACCCACCTTATTATTTAATTACACAAATATTGAATTTAAAGAACATGCTACTATTCTAAGAGTGACCATCCAATAGAAGTTCTCTTTTGATAAGTGTTGCCACAGGGGCATCGAGTGAACTGCCAACCCGGTCGGCAGAACATCACGCGGCGAGCGGCCAGTCTATGCGCAACGATCTGTATCTGAGAGACGTCAGTTAATCAGAACGGTGACGTTAAAAATTGAAAGGAAAATTCACAACAAAGAAAAGTACAGGCGGATGGAATTAATTAGTGCAAAAAGTTTAAATTTTATGTTACTATCCTACTTACATCTATAGTCTTACATACTAGTTTAAATTTACTTAATTGCTACGACTAGTAAAGGTAAATAATCTTTTAATAATGAAATTTGAATCATAAACTAAATTACAAATAACAGCATCTAAGACGAAACTTAACCTAAGCTGTTAGGTGCTGAATTGAAAGGCCAAAACGCACAATAGGGCTACTGATTGGTGAGTTTTCTAAAATAACCTTGAATAACCTTAAAAACTATGTCTTATAATCTAACTTATAGATTTGAAGCATACACAATATACAATAAATTCGCTATTCAGTAATCAGTTCTGTGCCTTTCATTGTTTGGTGATCCAACAATAAGTTCATTTTAAGACAATTTCGAAAAATATTTGCTGGTTTAAGAACACTTAACCTTGCCTGTTCGTTCCTCATTGTGGGTACGAAGATTTAATTATTTAAAAGCTTACTATTTCCTCACCTTATTCCACGTGACTTCCTTTTATTTGATGTTTCGGCATTTGCTCTGTCCAGGCTACGAGTTTCACTAAATGCTTGCGTTCTCTTTGTTTTTAACAATAGATTCTCCTACAACATATACTCATTTGATATATTTGGCCAAATGAGAAGTTGCCTGTTTCTCTTCAATCTAACTACCACACAGCAACCCGGTTATTTGTTCAATAAATTAGAACCTTTCAGAAGCAATCGATCGAGGAAGTACAAACTACCACGCTTCTATACTTCAAGGTATAGAAAATCCTTTTTTGTTATGGGCGTGATTGAATGGAATTTGCTTCCCAACGATTTAATTCTATAAAGATCTTTCGCAGCATTTAGGAGGAGATGTATTGAGTACTTTTTTTTATCTAGTTCATTTATTTGGGAGGCTCAATTGCGTTAGCGTTACGGAGCCGATAATTCATTGATTTTTGTATAATGTAATGACTTAATACTACGATTAGTGGGACTTGGGCCGTTTACTCGCGGTTTACCCGAGGTTAAAAGAGGTGACATTTTTTTGGGATGGGTTGGAAAGAGGAACATGGAAATAAGATTCTTAAGTCTCATCAGATAGTTGTCGCCAGCACAATAACTTGGTGCGGAATGGTCAGGGCTCCATTTTGTATTCTACCGGATGTGGTTACCATTGGGCAACGATAAGACTCCTCAGATGTCGGAACAAAACAAACACAAACTAATGAATAGATGAACAAAAACACAAGCAGATTAAATTCTTATACTAGACATTTGAAGAAACACATAAATCGATTGCATATAGCACAGATCGCGGGATCCCAACACATCTCTTATAGGAACATAAGGCCCTTGGGCCTCGAGGGTATTCAAAAGTCGTGTTCTGGCGGCGTAATTATCCGTGCATTGCCAGACTGCGTGATCGATGTCATCATAACCGTTTCCACACCGGCAAAGATTGCTGTCCACGAGGTTAATTCGGAAGAGATGTGCATCTAACTGGTAGTGGTTGGACATAAGTCTACTCATAACACGGATGAAATCACGGCTAACGTACAGGTCCTTAAACCACGCCCTCGATGAAACAATAGGAATGATGGAATGTAACAGCCGTCCTAGATTTTCGGTGTTCCAAGCGGTTTGCCACCTTTGCGAGCGAGTCCGCTTTCTCATTGCCTGGGATTGAGCAATGTGAAGGGACCCATACAAAGGTGATCAAATATGATCTTTCGACCAGCGCACTCATCTGTTCCCTTAGTTTTGAAAGGAAATAAGATGAGTGTTTACTAGGTTTCGTCGACCGAAGAGCCTCAATCGAACTGAGACTGGCCGAGAAGATGAAGTACTGGTCTGCGGACATGTTGGAAATCATCCCCAATGCGAAGTTGATTGCTGCCAGCTCTGCAACATAAACAGAACAAGGTTCCTGAAGTTTGTGGAAGGCGCTAAAGTTAACATTGAAGACACCGAAGCCAGTGGATCCATTGAGGCGAGACCCATCAGTGAAAAACCTTTTTTCGGAATTGACGTATTGGTACTTTTCAGTAAAAATACGCGGAATAATAATAGAACGAAGTTGATCCGGAATCCCAAGAGATGCTTGTTTCATGGAAAGATCATAATGAATTGAGGAACTGCTATAGGTGAAGTGAGCACTGTCTGAAGTATAGCACGGAAGACACATATCCGACGATATGTAGTGGTAGTAAATTCTCATAAATCGAGATTGTGTGTTCAGCCCTAACATTTCTTCAAAATTATCTATTACAAATGCGTTTTTCACTCCACATTTGATTAATATTCTGAGCGAAAGCTCCCAGAACCGATTCTGGAGGGGTTTTACGCCTGCCAGAACTTCAAGACTCATATTATGCGTTGAGTTCATACAGCCAAGAGCGATACGCAGACAACGATATTGAATTCGTTCCAATTTTATAAGGTGACTCTTCCTTGCCGAGAGAAAGCAAAAGAGCCATACTCTAGAAGAAGAGAGAGAATAGTTGTTTTATAAAGAGTTATGAGGTCTCCCGGATGAGCACCCCATCATGTGCCCCAAATTGGACGGAGAAAGTCGATCTTTTTTTTGGCATTCTTGCTTCAAATACGTAATGTGGGCATTCCAAGTGCACTTTTAATCAAACCAGACCCCAAGGTATTTGAAAGATAACGATTGGGTAATGTTTCTGCCTAAAAGTTTAAGCTGCAGTTGGGCTGGGTACCGCTTTCTAGTAAACACTACCAGTTCAGTTTTCTGCGGTGAGAAATCAATCCCCAGACTCCTAGCCCAAGAAGATAGGTTATCTAGGGAATTTTGCAATGGTCTGCAAGTTGACGGCATGAGCTCTTAAGAGACCACACTATCGTCAGCAAGTTGTCTTACCGTGCATTGTTCTGCCAAACAATTGTCAATATCTTTGACGTAAAAGTTATAAAGAAGGGGGCTGAGGCATGAGCCTTGGGGTAGGCCCATGTAACTAATTCTGGAAGTGGTCAGTTCTCAGAGTGAGAAGATCATTTTCTTTTCTGACAACAAATTGTACAAAAAATTATTTAAAATTCCAGGAAGTCCACATCTCTGCAGATTTTCTGACAGGATTTCAATGGAAACTGAATCAAAAGCCCCCATAATGTCCAGGAATACTGAAGCCAATTGATCCTTGTGCGCAAAGGCCAGTTGAATATTTGAGGAAAGCAGCGCTAGACAATCATTTGTTCCTTTGCTCTTACGGAACCGAATTGAGTACTTTAACGAAACGAAAAAGTTTGATCAAATTGAATTGGTAAATAATTAAATATACTCTTAAAAATAATGAATACTACTGGTCATGTAATCTTTGTTGAACTTCAATACTTCGAGACTCAAATATAAACATGACTCAATTGTATGTTCCATTTGATGTGTTGTTAAATCCTTATTTGAAACCCAAAATATTAAATACTGGCACATTCACAGTTGCGTTTCGGATGCTACATTTACAACACAACAGGCCCTAAGATTGTATCAAATCTAAGTTCGTAAGGCATAAAAAATAGCCGAATATCGGGATTTGGAAGCCTTAAATTTACATGATCCTTGCCTTTGGTGTTTTAACAACATCAGACCTGTTTTTAACGCAGTCGGTTACAGGCGTAACGACAAGTCACAAGCTCAAATTTCATTTGTCGTACATGTAATGTTCGTTAAATAAAACTGCAGTATTGAAATAAGGAAAATTTACGTTAATATTACGAGTTTTTATAATCTTGTAAATTTACGTACAGACACAAATTTCGGTCTGATGGTCCGCTCCTCTTATGTGCATCCAAGTAGACTTAAATTTACATGATTTTTTCTAAGTGTGTGGTTGAATAATTCAAATGAATTATTACCTTGAATAAGTAATCGTAACGCCATTTATATAAGGAAAAACATATGTAGCTATCATAAAAAGACGATTGTCATATGTTACTGATTGGTATTGAATAAATAAAAAATAAATAAGCGCACTTCCACACACACTCTTCTAAAATGTCATGTAAATTTCTGTCCCCTGAGACCAACACATGCAAGCGTCCCTAAGCGCATAAGAATAAGTTAAAAGAGATGAGAAAATAAATTCAATCAAACAAATTTTTTGTCGAATTGCGTATGTGTCAGTTTCAGGATACATAATTTTACACGAAATCTTTCCTTACGTTCCCCGACTTTTTACAAACATGAATTACGTCTCGCGTAAAATTCATAGTTTTTTAAGTGTGTCCCTTTAAAAGGTTTTTTATCACTTTTCAATGGTGTTCCTGAGGGTTGACTTCAAGCTATTTGTAAATGATTGGATTTTGTTCAATTGAAATAGGGAAGCGGAACCTTGACCTCAATAAGCAGACCTCTGGTGGAAATCGGTGAATAAGCACTGAATACCGAACACTGAGTACACAAGTTATTCAAAATTTATTCGTTCACTTACCGTTAATCGTTTAGCAACACACAAAACAATCGATTCTGATCATTTTCTTCCAATTTAATATGGAAAAGTTGCCATTGCTGTGTATCTATTTTAATAATATCACGAAGAACATTAATCCCATCTGTGTACATATATTAATCGTAGTGATTTTAATCAAGAAAAAACACAAACAAGTTAACACTCTTCACTACTATACCCAAAAATGAAGAAGATCAGCAGATGACAGCACTTCACGTGTGTTGGGTAGCATGCATATAACCAAGACAAAATGAAAGGTGTTATCCTTCTATGAGAATATTGACTACAAGACTCACCACAACGTTGGGCATAGAATGCTCTATGAATGATTGAACACGCACACTAGCATTGATGTGTATGCTATACAGTATGCGAGCAGTGCCGCCAAATTTAATAGAGAGGGAAAAATATTATTAAATGTAGATTTTTATTTCTCGGTAAATATTGAAAAAATCTACAATAAGAAGTATGTTATTATTTAATTAATCTATGGAAAAATAAAATAGTTCAACTTTGGGCGATTTGTAGCACTCCCACAGAAAAGCTGATATTGACCCATTTCATTCAAATAAGAGTCATAATAAAATAGTTTGGCAACATCAAGCGATTACGTCGATTGTAACCACGGTTCAGAATAGGTGCAAGCGTATTTAAGTTATTGTGAAAAATGATCCCATAGTTTTTTAGTATTTTATCACGTATTCGTAGATGCTCGTGTGGCTAGTGTAATAAATGAAGTGTAATTTTTATGGTTTGTGCAATTAAGCAACGAAAATGGGTGAGGATATAGTGCAATTAAAGAGAAAACTTGGAGTTTGGCTCAAGTATATTCCCTAGTACGGTTTGATCAATACGACGAATTTGTAGTGCAAAGGTAAGACATTGTGTTGGAAATCTGACTGGTCATTATTTTTACTAAATTTACACGGTGTTCAATAAGTTCGGATACACTTTCAAAATTTGTTAAAAAAATGAAAACATGTTTTATTTTTGGATTTATGTTATTGAAAGCTATGTTTACAAGGAACGTTTACAACATTTCTCTTGGAATGACCCCCCCCTTTGTACTCCTTAACGAGCTGAAAACGTTTTCTCGAACGCGTCGCAGGCGGCACGCACGGACTGCATGGGCATTTCGTCCCAGATTTTGAGAATTACCGTCTTGAAATGATCCAAAGTGCTGACCTTGTATTCGTTCAGCTTCGCCATCATATGAGACCAAACAAAAAGTCGAGAGGATTCAAGTCCGGGGAGCTGGAGGCCACAAAGTTTTGTCCAGAAAGTCGGTTAAATTGTCCGACACCAGGCTTGAACCACATTTTCCGTATGGGCTGGTGCACCGTCCTGCTGGAACACGTAGTGCTCATCGCCGTAGAGGCTTCCGGAGACTGGGGGCAACAACCTTTTCCAAAACCTCAGTTTTGTAGTACGCCGCGTTGATTTTTGACGTTTCAATAAACACCGGGGTAGCTTACCACGTTTGCATACTGCCCCCCAAACCATCACCGACGTGGCGCTGGAACCGAGGATGTTTATATTGGATTCAGGAATGCTGTCCCTCGATGGCGCCCACACCAGGTCATTTTGCACATTGTGCGGCTGCTGCAGCACAGACAGTTTCTCGTCGAAAAAACAAACTCCTGACCAGCGTGCCGAGGAGGATCCTCTTAGCTCGATCCAACCGCTTTTTGCTGGTAACCTCCGAAACGCCATGGACCTTACGTTTTTGTAAGGCCTGAAACCAAGGTCTGGTGAGTATGGTAGCCGAGCCGGGTTCAATGGAAACGTTGAGATCTGCAGCCGTTTTCCGGATTGAGCGGTTCTTTTTGCGCCGAATTCGCTCCCTCACGATCTCGATGACCCGTGGCGTCCTCGCTGAACGCGGCCGACCGGATCTCGCACGGTCATTGGTCGAGGACGTCTCCCGGTATCGCCTGATGGTCGGTAGACAAAGTTCCGCTTGACCCCATGCGATTTCAGCGGCGGAATATCGCCGGGTCATCACCGTTCAAAAAACGCTTAATTACGAAGTCGATACTCTTTCATCGCGCGTAACAAACGAGCAACAACTAACAGAATGTCAACACCGCGCACATTCGGTAGCGTATTATGAATGACTAAAGCTGACACCAATACCAATGCAGAATATGTACATGGCGCATACCTACGCAATGATGAAAACTTGTATTCGAACTTATTGAACACCGTGTAAGTCTCCGAAAAAGTTTTGTAGCTTTTTAATTATATTCAAGACCTATTTTTATTTGCCAGGATTATATATGTTCTTGGTTACTGCGTCCATTTTTTGGAGAAATTAAACATCTTTTTACGTTTGAAGTTGGATGAATGCAGAATGTGATGAATATATGTACTATGATGAGCATAGGTTCCGCTTCCCTATAACAACATTGCCGGGCACATATCGGTTGAATTCACCACCATACTCAAAAACGGTTAATATTTGAGGAATGAGCTTTCGAGGTATTTTCACCAACTCTGATTCCCCAGTTAGTAAAATTCCGTGACTAGTATATCTCAATTATCATTCATGATCCCCTCGAAATCCTAATAAGAGATCCAATTGATCTCCAGGCTCAATTTCATCATACTCCAACCTATTTAGCGTGCAGCTCATCTACCCAGTTCACGTCAATCATACTCGCATATGTCATCGAAACCAAAGAGATCCTATCGAACTCGAACCGTTTAATCACTCTAATAGAGCTAATTCCTCCGAAAAAAAAAGCACTTAATACATCCCACCGCACACGGGAACTCTGCCACACGAAAAATGAGCCCGCTACACTGTGGAGGTTATCGCCATAAAGGGGACAAAAATGCCTCATCAATTAAATAAATGGTTCATAAATCAAAACGACTAGTCAACAAGCTTAGGCTGCCGGGCTCTGGTCGGTGGTCGATCTATCCATCCGGTGAGTGTGTGTGTGTGTGTGTATGTTCGCCTAGGACAAGGGAGGAGAAGAATTTCCATCAATTTAAGTGGAAGTCAAAATATTTGACAGTAGCAATGCAAGTCATGCTCTTTCGTTTGAAATCGATCTCGGTTGGCCATTGTGCGACGCTGGTCTCAGGTGAAAGGAGACGGAGACAGACAAACGGTAGCAGTTCGTTCGTAAGCTTGTGCTCGCAGCTGGTCAATTGCATGTCCTTTGAGGCTTTCACCTTATAAAAGTCGGTAAAATGATGAGGCAAAGAGCAAAGCGAAACTCAAAACGCAAAGACACCCAGGTAATCCCCGATCGACTGATGCGGTGTCTCTAATCGGGTTGCAGAAAACACTGAAAACCAAGTAGCCTAGGCAAATGTTTACTTTCCCAGCACAGCAATGGACAAAAAAGGCAACAGTAAACAGTGGTTTTGTCATAGTTTCATTTTTTTTTATTATTTCTTATTGATCGCCCTCTTGAGACCGGACTCCGAAATAGCCGGCCCATCTACGAAGCGGAGCGGATCGATTTCAATGGGAGGCTCATCGGACACTTATTGCCATCATCATCATAATAGAGGTTTCGAGCTATTTGAAGGAAAAGTGAAAGGAGCTACCGAATTCGTTTGTTGCCGTTTTTTTTTTATTATTTTTTTTTATTTGGATTGTGCCAAGTTGAGTTTCAAGGCAGTGGTGTAGTTTGAAGGAAATATTTGGACAACGAATGAATTGTTAATTGAACAGTCTTGTTCGGTGAGACCTTTGCTGAGGAACCCACTGGACTCGGATAGATTTGGCGTTGGAAATGAAAACAGCGCATAACAAATCAAAACATGGTGATCGCTTTATTATGCAAATTGTTGGAGGCTTGTGTGAGGGGCAGTGTTTAGGTACATGCATTCGAGTGCTCAATTCAAAAGATTGACAGTAATCTAGATTAACATATTTGAAAGAGGTGTTTACTTACCCTGAATTGAAAGGTGATGCTTTGTGTTGTGTACATCAGGTTGAAATAGTTACTGTTTCTGAAGCTTATAACACAGACAAACAGACGTAACAAATTGATCATTTTCCACTACAGATCATCGTCACTAAAACACTAGCGTCATCTGTTGAGCACACTGTGATAGGTGATACAGCTGAACAGATGGCGGTAGTGTGCCAACGTCAAACGTAAGCGAATCGATTATGCGCGCTACCTGTGGCGATACTACCAACTAAAAAACACTTGAACTGACCGTTAAATGCGTGATCGATGAAGAAACCGTAAGTGTTATGTCTGTTTGTCTGTGCTTATAACTTACAGATAAGTCGTATAATACTGTTGGCAGAATATTTCCGGGAAGACCGTAGAGTAAGTGCAGGGTGGCCACACAATCTTAATATAAAAATTCCCGCATTTTTCCCGTATTTTTCCCGAATTTTTCCCGAATTTTTCCCGCATTTTTGCCGTATTTTCCCGACTGTTAAGATGAGTTAATATAAATTACTCGTAGCTAAATCTCTGAGCTCCCAAACTTTTTCCAGTTTGATTTACCACCAGACACTTTCCATTTACTTAAAATACGCCTTTTTGTGCGACAGGATGAGCCAATTTTCAACAAATGTTGTCAAATTTGGTAGCTCATTCTTGGTCCTAGCCAAAATTTGTCCATACCATTTTTTTTTTCTCTGGAAACGCAGTTCGCCAAACTTCAAACTAAGTAAGTAACAAACACATGAAAGATAAGTTCATTTCTGGCCTCACCTGTTACAGCCGTGTAGCCAGATCTTCTAAGGGCATCTTCAACGGTGGTTCAAATCGTGGTTTGGATTTATTTGTTTAGACCAAACGCAAAAACATCGCAGCATCGCTGGTGTTTGTAAATTTTTTTTTATACCGGATCTATTTTGCATCATTTCAGAACTTATCTTAGCTTCTCAGTTTCTTACTGAACGCACTCTTTAAAAATTTAATTTAATGAATTTCAGAATATCTATGAAGATTGGGTGGAAATATCTAGAATGAACATGCCAGAAGTTGATTAAACTTTTCGGCAGTTGAATAAAATAATTGGAAGTTTCCAGATAATCATGAAGTTTGCTCACTTTCTTTCGAGAAGAGAAATGGTGGAACTTTATAGAAGTTCATTGAATTGCCGAAAAATTATTAACGTTTCTGGAAACTTGGATGAACTTTCACAAAGTTTGCTGATCATCCATAGAATAGGAACACCTTTCTGGAAATGACGGGAACTGAGAAAATCAGATTTCGCTTTCCAGAAGTTGTTTTAACTTCCAGCAGGTACATATTCTGTGACAAAAAGCAGAATATCACACATATTTAATTAACTTATGAGAAATTTCAAAAAAATCTTGGAAGCCGTGGAATTTCTGTGGAATAGTTAGTAATACCGAGATGTTGTTAAACCGTACAAGAACTTTTTAGGATCTTCAAGATTGTCAAAATTGATTAAAAAGTAGTTGGTTTCTTTATTCTCGTTTTGGTTGGGTTCGGAAAATTATCGATTAGTATGAAGTTTAAGTTCTTCTTAAAACTTAAATATCCTGAACTTTTGGGATGTTTTCGGAACGATTGGAAAGTTTCTCCATCACCTGATAAGATCCCTGAAGTTCTAGGAAGCTCCTCAAACTTATGGAAAAATCCTTTGAATGTTTCCTAAACTTTTCGAATGCTCAAAAAATCCATTACCTGTTTATCTGGGACGTTTTCTGAAATTCTGGAAAGTTCCCGGATCTTGGGGGAAGTTTTCTGAAATTCTTGGAAGATCGCAGGACTACTAAGAAGTTTCCTGAATTGCTGAATCCCCTGTGCATTCGGGAGTTTTTTTTGAGGTTCTGGAAAGTTCCCTAAACTTCTGGGAGATTTTCTAAATTTCTGGGACGTTCTTTGAACGTCTGAGATGTTTGCTGGCCTTTTGGAAAGTTTCCTGATCTTTGGGGGGAGTTCCATGATCTTTGTGAGCATTTCCTGAAGTTCTGAAAAATTTTCTCAATTCATGAGAAACCCTGAGCTTTAATGAAAGTTTTTTGAACTCCTACGTATTCGCTAAGCTTTCAAGAAGTTCTGTATATGTCTAGCAAGTTTCATGAAATTCTAAGAAGTGCACTAATCCTCTAGGAAGATCCGCAAACTGTTGAAAAGCTTCACGAATTTCTTGACTCTATTGGAAGTTCTCTAATTTTCTGGAAAGTTCCTTGAATTTTTGGGAAGTTCCCTGAACATCTTGAGTAATTCTATGAACTTCTGAAAAAATACCCAAAATAATCTGATAAGTTTTTTAAACTTCTGGAAGCCCCCTGAATTTCTGGATAGTTACCTTAACTTCTGTGAAGAACCCTTTACTTTTGGAAACTTCCCTGAACTCGTGTTAAGCTCCTTGAATTTGTGGACAATTCCCTGAATTTTTAGGAAACAATCTCAATTTGAGGAAAGTTGTCTGAACATCTAGGAAGAACCTATAATTTCTGGAAAGTTCCCTGATTTTACGGCATGTTCCTTTGACATCAAGGAGAATACCTAAGCCTCGGAAAAGTTTCAGTCAAACCGAGCTTCTGATAAGTTCCCTGAGTTTCTAAGTGCACTGAATTTACAAGATTTTTTTCGAACTTTTGGGAGATAATTTTTGTCCATCAGTTTTTTAACCTTTTCCGATATTGTGGGCGAATATACTGCGGGCCGTATGTTTTTAAAACAGATTTGCAAAAAATCCTCAGGGTCATCAACCCCCAAGTTTTCGTCGAGAGAACTAGCTGAGGACATACGCCAACATCTGTTAGAATGCAGTGCACCTATGTTTCACTAAGGCTGCATCGCAACAGCTGGATAAAGTCATCAGTTGACTGTAGTTGTTGCATAGTGTCTAGGATCATATCCCTTGGCATGTTGAAACGTCGCAGAAAGTGCTTCTAGTCATAGGTTGGCGTGGCACTATCTATTACTATTTGCACTATCTAATATCGTTTAAATAAGATGCATGCATTCACACACTTACCACCACTCAAACCAATCCATGGTAAAAAGTTTGCGAAAAATCCTCGGTCTCTGAAAAAACAAAACTTCTGATCTCTGGATATTGTAAGATTGACAAGATGATAGGTGTTGGTGGGTTTAACAACAAGAAATACTACACCGGTGCGGGGAACGCAAAGTTGGTCTGTTTTAGCTGGTTCTTTTTAAGTTTGCTGATGCAAATCAACTATAAAGATGTTAAAATAAACCACCGCTGAAGATACTCTAAGCGGTACGTTTTGAACAGGCTCAACAATGACATCGACAAAAACGCTACTCAAATCATTTGAAAAAGGTGTGAGTATGGTTCCTTCCATATGACAAAAATTCCCGATGATTTTGGATTCCCGCATTTTCCCGCATTTCCCGATTTTCCCGAGTCTGTGGCCACCCTGTAGGTAAAGACTCTACATCGGGGCAAAGCTTCTAGCTACTCGGCGGGTCCACGGGTCGCGGATTGTGGGGTTCCATCAGATATGATGGACAGCTTCTGAATACACGAATAAGTAGCCCCGGACGAGCGGCGGGGACTGTTTAGAATGTGGGGGGACTGAGCAGTTGTTGGACTCTGTTGAGTTTCTTTCAAAAACCCGCAAATATCCAAAAGTAGCCCTGACAAAAGCGAGCCACTCCGATTTTTAAAAAGTCCAAGCCTTCACCCATTTGAGCGTCTGTTCCCCATGTTAGGAGCGGCTGAGTCATCGTCTTGCAAGTGCGCCCAGGACTCTGAAAACAAAAGCCGAAAGCCCTGGTGGGGTTTGGGACTGTTAAACAGCAGCATGGCCTTGCGAACCGACACCATTAAAAAGGAATTGCAACAAATAATACACATGGAAAAAATTCGAACCGGAACAATCGGCATGGACCTAGGCTACAAAAACGGACTAACGATTGGAAACTCGGGACGTGGAACTACCGATCTCTCAATTTCATTGGAAGTACTCCGACGAATGCTTCGTACTTTTCGACGAATTGAAGAACCGCAAGTTCGACATCGCAGTGCTGGAAAGGATCCACGCTGCGTACGTTTCGGGATGGTCATATTATCTAAAATCTGTATCCACATTAATCCGGACACCTTCAAATCATTGTAACAAGTGTAACGATTGACGGCGTTGAGTTCGAGGTATTCGGTGAATTTGCCTATCTCGGTTCACTGTTTACTGCGGACAACGATAACAGTCGTGAGATCCGGAGGCGGAGCAGCTACGTCAAACAGACTTAGCTCCCGTACGAAGTGCATCCTGTGCCAAACGCTAATAAGACCGGTTGTTCTCTACGGGCATGAGACGTGGACAATACTTGAAGAGGACCTGTGAGCACTCGGAGTTTTTGAGCGACGGAGACGGATTTTAAGAACCATCTTTGGTGGAGTACAGGAGGACGGACTATGAAGGCGAAGGATGAACCATGAGCTCGCGCAACTCGCCGGCGAACCCAGTATTCATAAGGTGGCAACAACTGGCAGGATACGCTGGGCAGTACATATTGCGAGAATGCCGGGCAACTATCCTGCAAAAATGGTGTTCGACGGGAATCTGGTTGGTACAAGATGACGTAGGGCGCAACAAGCAAGATGGTCAGACCCGGTGGAGCAAGACCTAGGGGGTACAAGGTGCCCAAGGGATTTGAGAGGAGCAGCCACGAATCGGGCATTATGGAGGGATATTGTGTATCATTAATAACAGTATTGTAAATAACTGTTGGCTGCAAGTGCATAATAAAGCCGTCGCGCCCCGGAAATCAACCATGACCTAAACACTTAACAAGCACCCGCCAACGGAAAACATGCCACCATCGTTGCCGGTTCGAGTCCAATTCGTTCGGATTAATTACGTCCCTCACATCATCATTCTGCTCTGTGATCGCACCGCCAAAACTCCCAGAACAGACAGCATAGCGTCATGAACCCAAAAAAAAAACAAAAATTGCATTTATAATGCGGCTCATGAATCAAACGTTTAACTCCATTAATCATAGCACCAGCGAAGTTTTAACACTTTTTAGAAAATTAAGGTGGTCCTGTCCCGGATCGCTGCGCTTTGAAGCAAGGTGTTGAATTTTCGCTTCACTTGACTGCTAAATGCGAGAATTATTTGCCCTTTCTGTGTTGCCATTTGTAGCGCGATGAGCGACGGAGGTTTTCTCGCCGGTATTTTCGTTTTGGAATTGCTAAAAATCTTAAATCCCGCAATGGGTTGGTAGCGGGAGGGGTAGCAACACTGCAACATGAAACAAAATTGCCCAAACCAGTAGGAATGATGGTACCGCACCACCACAAAAGACGGGAAGCTCATCAGGCACTTCTGCCGATGGGAAACTCGAGGAGACATAAAAGAGCATGCAAGCATTTTCGTTGTCGTCGTCATCAACATCATACGAGAGGGGGGAGAGCTGATTAGTAGAGAAGAATGGATGCCGCGCTCGGGTGTTGTGGGGAGACTCAAAATAGGTGGTCCAATTAGAACATCTTGTTAATTAAACGGTTAATCATTAGCACAGCCCGCCCGACGATGGGTCTCCGTTAACGTTTTGCGTGGAGTTTTCCTTTAATGTTTCAGCCATGCGGTTGGGATGGGCGAAAGTGAGCTGGTGGGTTTTAAAGAGTGTATCCGGGGAAAATGGCACACCCAAAATTGTCTGTATCTGATTCAAAGTGTATTGTTTACGTCTGTCAAGTTTCATGAAGTACGTACGGCCAAGGCTTCTGGCTGGCCCACAATTGATACGTTGCGGATGCGTTTGCGTGAATATGACAGTTTTCCCTTAGGATTTCTGCCAAATTTCTTCAACGCATCCGCAACGTATCAATTGTGGGTGACCCTTTCGGATCACCGTTTTCCGTTGGAGAAGAAGCGTTTGACAGTCAAAAGGAAGTAAGGAAGTGATGGCAAAAGTCTAGCTCGCGTGATTCCAAGATGACCAACCCAAGCAGCACACAACAAGCAAAAATGGCTGCATCGACTTGATTGTGACTTAATTAAGTCACAAAGCAGTCACTTCAATTGGTTTGCAACAAGTGTGCTACGAGGGAAAGAGGTTGAATCAGAATTCATACGCTGGCCAAACATGTCGATCATGTCGCTACAAAATCGAAGCTGTTGATCAGTTTTGTTCAGGAACTAATAACAGGATTGAGAACACTTGATATTGTTCTTTCCTTGTATTCTCCCATACGCGGGGTAACGATCTGTGATGATGTTGTTTTTGAGAAGGAAATAATTTCTCATCACCATGAGGCTCTAGGAGTAGACAGCATTTTTTTGCTAGAACAAGGTGTGAAGAGGAAGTATTGATAGTTTCGTTAGCTCACGGCAGGCTGTGAAAATTGAATAGAAGTAGTTTGAAAATGAGCGGAGGGCATTTTGAGGTAGTATTCCGAAACAGGAAACACAGACTTTTGCCAAGCATGCCAAGGTCAAGGCATGATCGAATACACCACCTTGACTGGCACCTTGAGAAGCAAAATGTCTCTGCTTATAAACCCGTATCCTGAAGTTTTACACGCACTTGCTCCCCCTGCACTTACCTCATGTCACTATTATAGGATATTGTTGGAGTGGCACGAGGTCAATAGTGTGCTTTTTGTTCCTACAGACATGAACCTTCGAATACACCACAACTTCGACCAATCGATAAATTTTTGGCTATCTTGAAAGCAAAACAAAAAACTTAAAAAAAATTAAAATGCGCTAGAATTGAAGAAAGCCTGTTTAAAAGTGACGAAACTAATAGGAAACCCTATTCTACAAAACTTATTGGAATTAGTGAAGAGAAAACTGCGAGAATCTGGAATGGGTAAAGAAATTAAGTGAAATAAAAAATACTCAACAAACATTGCAAACTTTATACCAGCGTATTCAATCAAAAATTAGTTTGTTACGCTGAAAAAAAAACTTAATCAGCTTTTAATCAGCTTAAAATGTTTGTTGGGTTCAACTCACAGCTTATCAATTGACCTCAATTTGTCTAATTTGTCATCTCTTATTGATTTCAGAAGAATCACACAAGAGACCAAATTTTTGGTATACATTTTTCTGTGTGCCAATTTTCGCGAATAAACCCTGTAGCAGTTGGCATGTATTTAGTGTGGGTCGGTAAGTTGAAGGCTAGTGTCTTTAAAAGAGGAGTACTTCTTTGATCTAAAAATGTAATGAGCAGCTTTTCAATCGTTCTCATCGTGTCAGCAAATCTTCACCGTTTTGGATTAATTTATGAAATATTCGGTGCAGGACAAGTGGTACAAAGTGTTTGATTCTACACTCCCAGTCATAGGTAAGGACTCGTTTAGAGAAGTATTTCTACACTCAATTCAATATTGCATCTCCTCGAAAAGTTTAGCATCGCCCAAATACAGGTACATTCATGATACTTTTCAATTTTTTGTTCAAACTAGCTGTTTCTTCTAAAAACCTGAACAATTTCTCCAGATTTGATTGATCAAGCAATTATTCTATACTGATGTTAGTTGGGATATCTCGAGGAGCTTAATATCTGCAAAGGTGCGATCTTCAGCAAGGTTCAAAAGATCGAGGGCATTTAAAAAATGGCCCGTTTGGTTTGGAATTCCACCGCTACGTGGCGCTAAATAGCATGATCTCTTCTTTTGATGTTTTAAATAAGCAAACTTCTGATCGAACAAAAATAAAGTAAGCTCATTTTATTGACACTCACTTTCTTCACCATCCGGATGTTATTGAACCACTTCTGAACTTGTCCCTTCTTTGCCGAAGACTAGAGTTTTTTATCTTATAAGAATCGCGAGATAGTACAAGTTGAAAATGCTCAATTTTGTATGCTCACTAGCGCAACGTAGTGGTGAAATTCCGCACTTGGTCAAAGCAATAACCCTAGTAGCACACTTGTTACCATTCAGTTGAGATAACAAATATATGACTTGCTAAGTCATAATCAAGTTGCTATAACTAATTATGATCGTAGTGTGCTACTTGGGTTTAAAGGTTGTACGGAATCAAACTACACCACTTTTAAATGGCTGTAACTTTTAACTCGTTGGGTATTTTCTTAGGTTCAATGTGTATTTTTATAACAGAAGTTGTTAAAATATAGATCGCGGATTAGTTTTAATAACAGAAATCGTAACAAAAAGTCCTCTAAAGGTTAAAAAAGCAATAGCAAACTATGATATAGATATAAAATTAACAAAACAAACTTTGTAACAGTTTTGTTACGATGTAGCAAAATCATATCAGCTAGTGTTAGAATTAATTTATTTATTTACGCAGATTGTGCCTCGCGGGGCATTATATTTTAATATGTTATAAGGGTGTTATATAATTATACAGATGAAAACATCTTCAATAAATTTTCATCATAATCAGTTGTTCGTAACACAGTTTGTTAGAATTTTATTATATTTATGTTATACCCTTCTGGTCGGGAAGAGCGGGGATAGACACGAATGTTACGATCTTCAGGAAGTCCTTCCAGCTTTTTGGCTTCGCCGATTACATTGATATCGTAGCATGCATGAAAGGAAAAGGCTCACAAGAAGACAATGTAAGTCTCCCACAACGAGATCAGATCGACGATGATAAAATCGATGCGGTACACGAATTCGTGTATCTGGGCTCATTGGTGACCGCCGAAAACGACAACAACAGAGAAATACAAAAGCGTATTATGGCTGGCAATCATGCCTACTTTGGACTCCGAAGGATGCTAACGATAATCTAACAATTATCTGAATAATCAATATTGAGCGTATCTACCAGCTCTTGTCAACTTTTTTTTTTACTTATTTATATTTTCCGTCGGCCTATTTCCTCACATGGTGACATTTACCAACGCCAGGGAGACGACTCCACCACCTGGACCCTACCTAACGACTCATGACTATGAACCGGGACCAACGGCTTTACTTCCCTGCCGAAGGAAGACGTGACCAAGATTTTTTCGCTCCAGAAAAACCACCGACGTCGACTGGGATTGAACCCAGACCCCCACTGGGGTGCCAGTAGCAGTCACGCTTACCACTACACCACCGACGCCGGCAAAAGAAATTGTCAACTTTTGTTCGCATTGATTTGCTCGCTTTCCGCATCGAATAAATCCTCTTCGTCTGCTGTGGCTTTTGCGGTCTGTTTCTATTCGCTGTTCGTGTTTGACTAATCATGTTCTGGGCGAGGCTATAAAAAGTAACAAAGCAGGGTGTTCAGACTCATTCTATCGGTGATACGTGCACCGGACGGACGACGCAAGAATGGATTACGACAATTGCGCAGTAGAGAAGGACGACCACATCGAGGAACTAGTGATTGACGAGGGCTACAACAACAACGAGAACAACAAAAACAACGAAAACCAGGACAAAAATAACGAGGATCCACTACGCCACCAAGTTCGCTTTCATCGGAGGTATGTTTTTGTTTTAACTTAATTGCATAGAAAGTGGAACGTAGGAAATGCTCGTGCTGTTTTGAAAATACAAGGTCAAGCAATAGGCCTCGGAAAGGGTAAAATAAACATTTTTATTAAATTGCATATGTTTTCCGCGGGAAAAACGATAAGAATTTTGTAGCCATCGAATGATTTTGACAAGTGCAAGAAAAACTGATTTTGTTTTTGCAATCGAATACTTGCCAGGTCTAGCGAAAGGTTTTGACAAGGGCAAGAAGAAGCAATATTTTCTTATGATTCGCCAGGCCAAGTGACAAAAGGCCAGGCCAAGTATTCAAGGCAAATCCACAATGTTTACGATCTTGAAGGTCAAAGGTCAAAGGTGAACATTTTCTTGAAATCTTCAAGAATACCAGGTCGGACCCCGATGCACCAGGCGAGAAAGCTTTTCCATTTTCAAATGCCATGTATAGGCTTAAGTCCTATTTCGGCTCTGGCTCTGATGTGATGCTTCAGAGACAAAAGTTGGCAATTATAGACCAGAAGCCCAACGAATCTATTCTAACATACATCAGCCATGTAGAAGCAACTGCCGGATTATGCGATTTTGAAGATGGCAAAGAATTCCAACACATTGTTAACACCGTTGCCGAGCACGCTTGAGTAAGGATGTTCAGGCACTGGCTCTAAAGATCATTAGCCGGAAGGCTACATTTACTGACTTGGTCGACAAGATCCGAGAACTAGAGGCAAGATATAAATGAAACAAAAATATGAGGAAGAAGATGAAGGCAGATCCCACGACCGTTGCACTCGTCAGAGCGGATTTCCCTCTCCAAACGGAACATCGAAACAGTCGTCGTCAGCCAGATTGCCAAGGAAGATACTATCCTCGTCTAGATCATTTACGCCGTTTAACCCACAATGAGCGATTTTACTGGACTAACAAGGAGATCGAGGAATTCGATGAACACACGATCAATGAACACACACTATTCGTAAACTGGGTTACTATAATCCACGAGATAAATGAGCTTGTAGAAATAAATGATTTAATAAAAAAAAACCACGTGATGAATTTGAGCTTTATGTCGATGCTTCACCAACAGGGCTGGGCTGCCATTCCAGGGCTGGTAGCGGGTTTATGGATAAATAATAGTGACTTTAGTGACTAAAATAATAAAAATAGTGACCAAATAGTGACCAAATAGTGATCAAATAGTGACTAAAATAGTGACCAAATAGTGACCAAATAGTGACTAAAAAGTGATTTCCAAAATTTAGTATTTTTTTGATCTTTTATACATTTGTTGTATAAGTGCAGTAAAAATTTACTAAGTGATCACCCCCGTTTGCAAAAATGAATAATACTGCGGCGCAGTGTCACTTTTTGTATTTTTTTTGTAAAGAAGCGACGAATTCAAGCGACTTTTTTTTCTCCGCGACCTCCTAGACTTGGTCCGCAGCTCGTTTTTGTGAAGACGGGTCTATACGCACAGTTGAAACGCCTTCCAGCATGGTCTGTGCAAGAATTATTTCTGACATATCGTGCTTCCAATTCCTTTTTTGAGCCGTTGCCATGTGAAGCTGTTTTCACTAACTTAAGCACCTCAAGGTATTTTGGCTCACCTGTAGCCGTTTTCTTAGTAAAAACTGGTTCCAATACTCCTCAATTCTGTACTCTGTACTCAAAGTCAGCACCAAGCGTTTTAACAAGTTCCATTCGTTAATAAGAAGATCATAGTTGACCTGAATCGGAAGTAACTTGACGATTTTCACAACATACTTGGAGCTTTCACTGTATACATCCAGCTGGTGGGTTGAGGCATTGGCAATATTTTATAAACAAGTTCTGCAAACCAGACTTTTGACCTGGGAATACATCTTTATTTTCTATACTGGGGTACAATTAAAAAAAATCGCATCGCGACCGTCACGAAAAGTGGTCAGGTTTTGAGCATTAATATCTCAGTCATTTCTCAATTGGTTTTCAAAAATTTTACACCAATCGATCGGAAGTATTTCTACGCATCAATTTCAATAGAAAACATTGTTGATTTCAGGCCACGTACTATTGAAAAATTTATAAATATTGTTTTAAAAAGTAAATTAACTCCTTCAGGTCTAAGGGGTAATATATGACCCCAATGGCTGTATACAATCACAGAGTTTGAATAAAAGTGTACACTGTCTTCGGCAAATTTGTTTTCCATCAATTCTTCTATCTGGAAAATATAGAAAAAATTTATGAGTTGAAGGCCTAATTGACGACCAAGAACATCCTGGATATGAAGAAGTTCAGGAAGAAAAAATAAATGCCTTATTAATAGTGTGAGCCGTTGTTTTAGAATATTGTACATTTCTAGGGTTTTTTTTTTCATTAGGGCGAATCTACAATTGAGAGATTCTCTCCGGGCTCGCACTCTTTCATTCATAAACCAATCACCTTTACGTTTTTCATTCTACTATTTGTAGAGTATGCTAGCTAGCACTGTTGTGTTTCGATCTGTACTAAAGAATGTCTCGTAAGTTTTATAATGGCGCTGTAATGAATGAAAGAGAGCGAGCCCGGAGAGAATCTCTCAATTGTAGATACGCCCTAATGAAAAAAACCCTAGATTTGTATACGTATAATCAAATTCTCGTTGATAATCGTTTAATATTTTTGTATCTTTCTGGGATGTTCTAGGTCATCCAAAATGTACATGAGTTCTGTACTTCAGATCTACAGTTGTAACAATAGCTTTAAGAGCTATATAAGGTTACGATATTTATTCAAACATATTGAATAAACCTTTTGGAATAAACAGTCATTATTTGATAACTCGGTGATGTTGTAGGTCATCAAAACTGTCCTTGAGTTTAGAACTTAAGATCGACAGTAGTAACTATATATTTTTGGGCTATACAAAGTAAAGCTACTTATTCAACCATATTCAGTGAATATTTTTGAACATAAAAAAAACACCATGAGATGAACGGGGATAATCTAGGGCATCCAAACTATCCTTGAGTTCAGAACATAAGATCAGTTCAGTTGTAACATCAAGTGTTTGGAGTGTGTAAAGGGACAATATGTATTTAACAATATTGATTGAATAGTGTGGAAGGCTTACAGACATAATGTGACAATTTTGGGATATTCTAGTTACTCCAAACTGTCCTTAAGTTCAAAGTATAAGATCTACAGTTGTAACAGAAGTTTTTTAAGCTATATACTGCCGTTCTACACATAATTGTCCCATTATGAAAAATAGACAACTGAGTAAAATGCAATTATAGTTAAAACATATTTTTGCTATCGGGAAAAAATTGGCGTAATAAATAATGCTTTTATGTTCAAAATAACGTTGGAAACCATCATATCCAATGAATCCTATCATTTTTTTTTCATTGTAGATTCAATTTATGTTACTGATAACGAAAAATGATTGGTGGGACTGTTATGCCGAGAAATATGGAATAAATTGATCAATTCTACGCATAAGAGTCCCACTGAGAATTTTGAAAGTTTTACTCGAAATCGGAAATGGATGCGTTTGCCGTGTTGCATACGAAAGTGATGATAGTTATGGCGATTTTTACGGGTTCGATCTCATTGACGGATAGGGAGAGCGATTCAGCAACTCGAGTAAGTGCCGAGCACCGAATGCGAAAAGCTTCCCAGCGAAATCTTTAGAAATAAGTGACGATTCTGATGGAAGATTTTACGAACCCCAAGAAATAAAACAAAATAAGAAATCCAGGAGGAGAATTTTGCCAAGAAACGAAAAGCGGCGAATGGCATCAATATGAACTCGAACGAAATTAACAGTTAGTCAATACACACTGAACTAGATTCACTCGCGACCGTACATTGAAAGTATCTGGAACATCCAAATCGAATACTGGCGTTACTACATAAAATACACTAATTCCGTAGACGTCAACACATAATTTATTTCAACAACTTCTAAAATAAGCAACTAAAAATAATCGCAAATAAGATTTTCACGATGAATCAACACGTCTCATGGTAGAATTCTCCTTGAGGGATCGACGGTAAAGAAGGCGTTGCTGTCAAAGCAGCATAAAGATGTTCCAGAACAAAAATTCAAATTCATTGAGAACCTGCCTACAATGAAAGGAACTGAGCAATAACCATGTTTTTTTTTTCTATGAGCTATGTTTATGTATTAGGAATTAAATAAAATTTCTTTTTGTTTTTTGAAAAACTTCGGTATTTTTTAACCCTACAATAATTTTGTCAGTTAGTAACCATTGTTGGTCAATCTGTTCACTGTGCAAATAAAATGGAAGTGCCCATACTTGTGTGCAAATTAAAGTGACCTATATTTGTGAACCCACTGTTAGAAATCTCATCCTTACGTTTTTTTAACGGAGACGCTATGCCCCCTCCCGCTTTCCACTCACATCGATTTCTATTCCTTAGCATCTAGTTTTATATAATTCTGAACAATACGCTTGTGAAAATTGAAGTAAAATACATTGCTTTTCGAAACTTCGCTAGTGGGACAATTATGCGTAGAATTTCACAATGGGACAAACAGACTTGGTATTTTTTCAAGAAGTTTTCGAATAACTAATATATTTTGTTTGTGTTTGCTGTAAATATACGTGAAAATAGACCGTTTTATTAAGAAAAATGAAAATCTTCAAAAAGCAATATGAGACAATTACGCGTAGAACGGCAGTATATGGCTACCATCTATATTCAAACATATTCAATGAACCATTTGGAAAGTCAACAGTAATTACTTTATAACTTTAAGATCCCCTAGATATTCCAAACTGCTCTGGAGTTCCTAACAAGAAATATACGGCACTAACAGTAGTTTTTTGGGGAATACAAAATTAGGTCACGTATTAAAATATATTTAGTGAATATTTTCGAACGTAAAAATACATAAGAAGATAATCTTGGGATGGTCCAGGTCATCCAAACTGTCTTGGCGTTCAGAACTTAAAATTTACAATTGTAACAATTTAGGCAATACAAAGTTACAATAAATATTCAAACATATTCAATTCATATTCTGTGAAAAAAAACATAATAGAGAAATATGACATGTTCTAGGTCATCCAAACTATCCTTGAACATAGGCCCAACAGTTGTAACGAACATTAACGAGTTGTAACAGACATTATGAGATAATCTTCGGATGTTCTAGGTTATCCAAACTTTCCTGGGATTCAAAACTTTAAGTTTGGAATTATATCTAAAAATCATCAGATTTTTGGACTAAACAAAGTAACAATATGTTTTTGACCAAATAATGTGAATCTTTCGGAAGGTCAACTGATATAATGAGATATCTTGGGATTTTGAGGTTCATAAAAATTTGATCTTGAATTCAGAACTTAAGATATACAGTAGTAAACTAGCATTTTGGGCTATACAAAGCTATGATAAATATTCAAACACATTCAATGAATATGGATAACCTTGCTAGTTTCAGTTCATTCAAACTTTCCTTCAAAATTTAAGGACTACAATTGTAACAATATCTTTCTGGGCTATACAAAGTTAAGTTAGTTTGTTTGGTATATAATATCTCAAGATTATCTCATAGTGTCCGTTGGTCTTCCAGGACATTCATTGAATATATTTGAATACATATCATAACATGTTATAGAGGATAAAGCTACTGTTACAAATGTACATTTTAAGTTCTAATCTCCTGGGTTGTTTGGACGACCCAGCACATCTCTAAACCAGATTTCCTACATTATTCAATCTTTTCTATGTTATGTAGTATCAAATCCAACAGAATTCACTACGCTTGTATAAGTTACGCCTGAAAGGACAGGTAGAAAGTTCTCAATATTGTTTAAAATGTCCTCTGTAAGTGAAGTATTGGCATGCCACACATTGGGCTTACAAACTCTAACGACGATGGTTCGCACCAACCTTTCTAGATCAGCGTACATTAGATGTATGAGTGGTTCCCTCTAGAAGAAACCTTAGAAAATATTATTGAAATAGATTAGTTTGCTATCAGTAGCATGTAAACTTTATCACACATTTTTAGATCAAATTCTACTTAAAAAGTTTTACAACTTTGCCAAAAAAGCCCTTTATTTGATTTACAATTCATTCCCACTTTTCTCGACTATTTGGATACCAAAAGAGTAGTCCGCTTTTGCAAAAACTGAATCTAACAGAATATTTTTGAAACAAAGTGAGTATAAATGAAAAATGACTTGATTATGTTTTGTAGTTTCTTAATTGGAAAATTTTGTTTGCAGATTGGATAAACGTTTTAAGTTTTCACTCCTATCCCGTTCGATTCGTCATGGACTTCACTGGGTTTATTTGTATAGAAATATGAAAAATTATTATGAAATAGCTGGAACATTGTAAACACAATGAAAGATGTTATACTATGAGACCACGTGCGTCGCATTCAAGCTAAATCTAGAGTGCTGTGACCGACCAGCGCTCTGCATTTGACAAGTTCAATTGAGGTAGAGGTGGGACAGCGTTCGCCAGGGCATCTAGTTTTACTTCTCGACTTTTACGTAGTATGGCCAGATCACTTAATTTTGTTGACTATTGTACAATAGGAACAAGTGATTTTTTAAAATCTTTTTTACAATCGACGGTGCGAAAATAGTGACTTTAGTGACCATTTTCTGAAAAATAGTGACTTTAGTGACTTTTGGATGCAAATAGTGACTTTTTAGTGACTAGACTCAAAATAGTGACCAAGTCACTAAAAAGTGACCCGCTACCAGCCCTGCTATTTGGTGGTCTACAGGCACGGTATGACCTGAAGTTTTGGCCGAATTGCGGCTGAGATATTGGGGCTTGTCTTAATGTTCTTGATGACTTTGTTCCGAAGATGACAGGCTTGCGATCCGTCCACAAAGTTTCTCTGTCCATTTTCAAAATACGCCACACGGTATTTTGGGGAAAACCCAGACCAGGCCCAGACCACGAATTTTCTTCTTTCTTCTTCCATTTCGTATTTCTCTGAAACACGTTTGAACTGCACCGCAAAAAAAAAAAAACTTCTGATGTTGTCATTGTTATAGGAAACACATAAAATGTCATAGTTTACTTATCCGACCACTAGGGTCGCTGTTAGAATCAAAAATGTTTGTTCCAATACTCAATGGACCACACCTTATTCTTTTATTACATAAAACAAATTGTACAGATAACAGATTGTTACAACCGCCTCACTCACCACCATCCGTAACCGCAACAAACAAGTTCACATAAAAAAATGAGCATGAAGGAAAATACAAAATACAAAAAAAAAATGATTCCGAACATAGTTAGGGCATCTTCAACGGCGATCCAAATCGTGGATTGGATTTATTTTTTAAGACCAAACGCAGAAACATCGCTGCACCGGTGTTGTAAATTTTGTTTTATACTGGATCTATTTTCCATCATTTTAAAACCGGTATATGTTTTGATATATTCTTGTGTTCCAAATTGCTGCAAGAATAGATCAAAACGTATCCCAGTTTGTAAATTATGCAAAATAGATCCGCTATAAAACAAAATTTACAAAATCGGTGCAGCAATGTTTTTGCGTTTGGACTTAAAAAAAAGGAATCCCATCCATGATTCTGACCACCGCTGAAGATGCCCTAACAGCTCATAGATCATTGCACTGAATGTATTAACCTTACTTTTTTGACAGTTCAGGGAGCTTGTTTACAAGGTGTTAGACTTTTAACCGTTCAAACGAAATTTTTTATTTGCTTTTTCCGGATTCTGTACGATTAGATTCAGGAAATAATGTAAAAATAAGTACTAGTGTCTGCTTTCCGGGGTAAAATACCATCAATCGTAATACATTTGGAGCATAAAATCTCAAACCGAGCTTACCGAAAATATTCTAAGTCCACGTAAAAAGCTCCCTGAACTGTCAAAACTGCATTGATGACGCCATCATGCAATGATCTATTAGGTCGACACCTGTCGTGAAATGTTGTGCCAGGAAACTCGGTTGAAGATTTCCTAATCTAACATATTGAACATATTAAAGCAACGAACGGATTAACGTAGTCTTCGTCAACCGTGTTTTTTAGACTCTCCAATCGATGAAAGCAGATAACTCACCAAAACCAGATACAAAAAGCAGTACGCGCGATGGTTAATCCGGCCAGGTAAAAGAAACCATTCTGATTTTCTCTTCCACGCCAACAAGACAAATCACCTCATGCCCTAAACGATCAAATTCCAGTTCAACAAGTGCTGCATGAAACCCATTTCAACTGACAGCTTGAAATTGCCGGCCATATTTCAAGAAAATAAACAACCACATTTCATGACTTCCCAGCTCATTAAAGTCAACAAAACACCAACTAAACTTCATCATCATTGCCGGCTGACAGCAAACGTGCCGCTGATGGTATCGTTCCATCAAATTATGTACTGCTTCTTGCCTGACATTGGTCGTGGTTGTACTTTTATTTTATTTTTTTCTCCTTGTAAACAACAAAAGTGAGCAAACTTTTCCGGAGTCCAGTTCCGACGGCTGGCGGTTTGAGGCGAGGTTAGAAGTCAACGTACATATTTTATCTCACGATCAGCAATTTGCTAACGAAGCTCGAGTTGTTGTCAAAGGCAGCTCATGCGATAGGGCACCGTGACATTTTTTGCACGTGAAAAATCCTCACTCCCGTTTTTCACAGCTTCGCAGAAAAGAAGCAACCCCCCGAAGCCATATTAAATGAGCAAAAGTGTAAATCAAATACGGAGATTCCGCAACCAAAGCAGGCCGGGTTGTGGTTTTCTTACGTCTGCCAAGGGAGAAACGCTCACTTACAGGCCTTCCGCCTTCAAAAGACGTTTCAATTATTTACACCCACTCCCCGGAAAATTTCGTTTCCTTCCAGCCCAGAGTGAAACAGTTTTCTTTTCGTTTTTTCTTCTTCTTTTCATTCTGCGGTTTTCCCATTGCCATTACATCCTTCGGGGCCGGTTCATTCGTATGCAAAGTTGAAACTTAAATTGATTCATTGCCATCGGGCGGGAGCAGGGCCTGCTTCGTTTCTACCAATAGGTTTAGGTTTTTATTAGTCACGGGTGGGACCGACGAGGCACGCACCGGTGCAAATAATGAGGTGGGACGTAATATTTTCACTGTCAAACGATGATGGGGGGGATCTGCTTAATTTTGGAAGGACAACCCATTCAGCTCATTCAAAGTCACCTAGCCGGAATAATAAGCTATCGATCGAAGTTCTCCCGGTGGTGATGGGAGATTCATCACCAACGACGACGACGAGGATGCCATTGATAATGATGATCTTCAAAAATATGAACATGAGAGAGAGAGAGAGAGGGAGATAGAGAGAGAGCGCGAAAGAAAACACGCGCCGGCAGGAGCAATCCTCGGAAGTACCAAAATAAGTATAACGGAAAATATCCAACGGCTGGAAACATCGGATTATCTCCGCTTGTACCACATCTACACGGATGCTCCCCTCGGACCGAAGGAAAGGTGGTTTCGTTGGTTTCATGCTGTGACTGTGTGTTTTTTTTAGTAGGTATTCCCTCGGATTAGACCTGTGAGCCGATCTATTTTGAATCGGCGGCGGCGTGGATCGGCGCGGGCATAAAATATCCCTTTAATATTTCCTCATGCTTATCCCTTTTAACAGTTTGGCTTTCACGTGCAATGTTAAGACTAAAGGATCACTCCAAGTCTTAAATTTTGATAGGAAGCCCGGATATCTATAGTGTTATATGACTCAGGTCGATGAATTGACGTGGAACAGTGCCCTATGGTCCAGATCACGAATTTACGAGGAAACATGCTTCCAGCGCCTAAACTTGAAATTTTACAGCAAAGTAATGTCCTACAACATGGTTTGTATCACTAAGCCCCATTTTTTTATGTTGATTAAATTAAGAGTGGTCCCCATTTTCACGGAAAAACAAAAACTAACTTTTTTATTTGAAGAAATAGACGATTACACTCCTAAGCAAAGTTGTAGCGCAGAAAATTTTACGCGATTTGGAGTCGCCACTTACTTTTTTATTTCAATTCCCACTGTAAAGTTTTAATGTGACGAGTTTTAGAAACTTTATAGACGCGTACTTTGGTATACAAATTTCGCCACTAGCTTAAACCAATCAATAGTTATTGAAGTTTTTCTAAAAAAAAATACGCCCTTTTCAAATATTGATTTCTATGATTGGGGTCCGAACAAAATTTGACGATGAAAATTGAAAAAAAAGTTAGGACAGAAAAACTTTTTTTTTTGGTACACCCTAAGTTGACGAGGGAAAAGTTGCTCTAAATCAGTCAATTTTTAACCTTAAAAAAAGTGGTGTAACTTGAAATAAAAACAAAGGTTCATATTTTTATGTTGACTAAAATTAGGGTGGTCCCCATTTTCACGGAAATACAGATACTAACTTTTTCATTTGCAGAAATAGACGTTTACAGTTTTGGGCATAGTTGCAGCGCAAAACATTTTATGGAATTTTCATACATAAATTTTTTTGTAGCTAGAAAATTGACCGATTTAGAGCAATTTTCCTCATCAACTTAGGGTGTACCATAAAAAATGTTTTTGTCCTTACTTTTATTTCAATTCCCATTGTAAAGTTGTATTGCGACGAGTTTTAGAACCTTTATAGACGCGTACTTTGGTATACAAATTTTTGCTCTAAATCGGTCAATTTTTAAGCTACAAAAAGAATGTATCGATTAAAAATTCCATGAAATTTTCTGCGCTACAACTTTGCTTAAAAGTGTAAACGTCTATTTCTGCAAAAAAAAGTTGGTTTTTGTTTTTCCGTGAAAATGAGGACCACTCTAGTTTTAATCGACATCAAAAAATGGGGCTTAGTGATAAAAACTTTGTTGTAGAACATTACTTTGCTGTAAAATTTGAGTGTGTCCAAATAAATGAGACTTTATAGAACATTATATGCATTAGAGAATTTGTTCGTCACAAATCGACGGGAAATTCGGCTTATGTTTTTATTTATAAACATAACAAGTTTCAGAAACGTAAATATAAGTAATTACCAAATAGAAATAAATTTTCATTACTATGCAAATATGGGACAGTGCTCTAATGTGGGTCTATGGATCTAAAATTCGGCCTAACGGTAAAATTTGCCTGTCTTTAATTTTTCTTCACATTGATATGTAAGGGGCTATTCAAAAACCACGTAGACTTTTCTGGGGGGAAGGGGGGATTGACCAAAGTCTACGCTCCATACAAAAATTCAAAAAATTATATGGAGAAAAGTCTACGTGGGGGGAGGGGGGGTTTGAGATTGTCAAAAATGAGTCTACGTGGTTTCTGCACAGGCGCTAAGTGGGACACTCTTGCGCTGAACTGGCTGGCTTGACGTGCCGCAAGGACTCAGTAGGGATTGTTTGTCCTGAAGCTAAGAGTTTAGTTTTTAATATCAAAAATCTATGAATTGAAAATCTAAAAATTTATCAATCTAAAAATCTAAAAATCTAAAAATCTAAAAATCTAAAAATCTAAAAATCTAAAAATCTAAAAATCTAAAAATCTAAAAATCTAAAAATCTAAAAATCTAAAAATCTTAAATTCTAAAGATTTAAAAGTCAAAAAATCTAAAGATTTAAAAGTAAAAAATCTAAAAACCTGACAATCTAAATATCTCAAAATTTAAAAAAGATCTTAAAATCTAAAAATGTAAAAATTTTAAAATCTAAAAATATAAGAGTATAAAAATCTACAAATCTTTAAATCTAAAGATTTAAAAATCTAAATATCTAGAAACTTAAAATAATCTTGATATCTAATCTGATCTAATCTTAATATCTTAAAATTTAAAAACTTATATATCTAAGAATCTTAAAATCTAAAAATCAAAATGTATAAAAATCAAAAAATATTAAAACCTTAAAATATATAATCTCAAAATCTAATAATCTTAAAATCTAAAATTCTAAAAATCAAAAAATCTAAAAATCTTAACATTTAAAAATCTAAAAACGCCGGCGTCGGTGTGTAAAAAGCTGACTGCTACTGGCACCCCAGTGGGTCTGAGTTCAATCCCAGTCAACGTCGGTGGTTTTCTGAAGCGAAAAATCTTGGTCACGTCTTCCTTGGAAGGAAGCAAAACCGTTGGTCCCGGTTCATAGTCATGAGTCGTTAGGTAGGGTCCAGGTGGTGGAGTCGTCTCCCTGGCGTCAGTGATTGTCACTATGTGAAGAAATAGGCCGACGTAAAATAAAAAATAAAAAATAATAAAAACCTGACAATCTAAATATCTTAAAATCTAAAAATCTAAAAAATCTAAAAATCTAAAATTTAAAAATCTAAAAATCTAAAACTCTAAAAGTCTAAAAATCTAAAAATCTAAAAATCTCAAAAGTCTAAAAATCTAACAATCTAAATATCTTAAAATCTAAAAATCTAAAAATCTTAAAAAATCTAAAAATCTAAAAAATCTTAAAAAAATCTAAAATCTAAAAATCTAAAAATCTGAAAATCTAAAATCTAAAAATCTAAAAATCTAAAATCTAAAAAATCTAAAAATCTTAAAAATCTTAAAATCTAAAAATATATCTAAATATCTAAAAATCTCAAAAATCTAAAAATCTAAAATATCTAAAATTCAAAACTCTAAAAACCAGCTAATCTAAATATCTCAAAATTTAAAAAACCTTAATATCCAAAATCCTTAAATAATCTTAATATCTAATCTAATCTAATCTTAATTAAAATTTAAAAACCTATATATCTAAGAATCTTAAAATCTAAAAATCAAAATATATAAAAATCTAAAAATATTAAAATCTTAAAATCTATAAATCTCAAAACTAAGAATCTAAAGATCTAAAAATCTTTAAATCTAAAAATCTAAGAATCTAAACATCTAAAAATCTAAAAACCTGACAATCTAAATATCAAAAAATCTTAAAATCTTAAAATCTGAATATTTAAAAATCTAAAAATTTAAGAATCTAAAAATTTGAAAATCTAACAATCTAAATATCTAAAAATCTATCTAAAAATCTAAAAATCTTTAAATATAAAAATCTAAAAATCTAAAAATCTAAAAATCTAAAAATCTAAAAATCTAAAAATCTAAAAATCTAAAAATCTAAAAATCTAAAATCTAAAAATCTAAAAATATAAAAATCCAAAATCTAAAGATTTAAAAATCAAAAAATCTAAAACCTGACGATCTAAATATCTCAAAATTTAAAAATCTAAATATCTTAAAATCTTATATAATCTGTATATCTAATCTTATCTAATCTAAACATCTTAAAATTTAAAGACCCTTATTTATCTTAGAATCTTAAAATCTAAAAATCCAAAAATATAAAAATCTAAAAATCTAAAAATCTTAAAATCTATAAATCTCAAAATCCAAGAATCTAAAAATCTTAAAATCTATGAATCTGAAACTGAAAAATATTAAAATCCAATAATCTAAATATCTAAAAATCTAAGAATTCTGAGATTTTGAAAGTCAGCCAAAACATTCTTCTATTTACACTCTGTTAATCTTCTGGCAAAATATGAGTGCAATCGGTTTAAAAAACAACCTGACAATAATAGAGGAAAACCCGCCAAAGTCGCCATTTCCCCTATCTTAAAATTTGAGTATAAAAATAAACAAATATCTTAAAAATTTAAGATTGAAAAAATTGAAGAAACTTAAAGCATCAAAACGTTTATAAATAAACAATAAAATAATTCCAATTTGCTATAGAAATCATTTATTCGGGAGCTTTTAGATCCAAAGATAAATCAAATATAAAAAAGTTCAAATTAAGAGCAGTGAAATATACCGAACTATCAACAGCCAAGTTATAGTAGTTAGCCAAGTTATTTGATTCGGGATTTGTCATGTTCAAATAAAGAAAAAAATGTTTTCCAGATCGCATGGTTTTGTTGCTCGAGTGATATTAGTGTCGATATATCGACACAGATTTTTCATTAGGGTCTAACAGACAAACGTTAAAAATGGCTTTTTCCGCAAGTTTCTTGTCATTGAAAACTCGCCTAATCAATCCACCATTTCAAATCCATTTCGAAGAAGAATAGTCCACTTATCTAGTAGACTTGATGGCTTACATGGGTAGCCTCATACCTCGGAATATGTTTTCGCTGGATTTTAATTCCAGTGCATTTTATATGTGGCTTGATTTTTTATTTTCCGTGTCAAAATTACGTCAATCTCAGCCCTTTGAAGTAAAATGCTTGGACAAAATTCCCAAGGGGGTAGGCTACCTTAAACATTTTTAATTTCAGGACATTCGGAGTTTTCAGTTTTGGTTTTGCTTCGATTAGACGTACATTGCAAAACACTTTGTCAGGAAGGAGATGATGTGTAGATCCGTTTTGGACATGTTTTAGTGCACCAATTTTTTTTTTCCACACATCGCTGGTTCAAGTACCATTATTTGTGGTGGAGTGCGGCGCGCCGGTCGAAAATAGTGGTGGCGGCGGCGCTATAAAATCGTCGGCGGCGTGGTGCAACGGCGCACAGATCTACCTCGGATGCGTCTTCCGGAAGAACGACGATTGTAAATAGGATAAGTTTATTAAATTCCGGTTCCGCGATGGCTTCGGATGCGGAGGAGGTTTGTTTTTCGAAAGGGTATAACGAATGAAACAGCATGCTGCGATCAAATCTCAGACCAAGTTTCACCAATGTTGCAAATAACTTCCCGTTACGAGCAAAATGCAACCTATTGATTAATTTAAAACATTTATTAAAACGATCTATATCCCATAAATCAAATTCCAAGTACCCGAGCATATTCCAAAAACAAATTAAGGAACATAAGTGCCCTCTCCAGAACTGCCAACTGCATACTCTGTGCCCATAACTGATTAGCCCTCAGGAAAAAAGTTTGGCACTTCCCTACCACACACACACGCGCACACCTGGAGCCAACTGGAACCATCCTTCATCTCCAACCGATCCCAAACGCAAGACGAAGAACACGATGCAGTTTTGTACACAGTTTCGCAACCTGCGCCGAGCTGGAGGTCAACCGAAACGAAACCCATCTCGAACAGGAGCCTCCAACGGCAACAAAGTTTATTACAACACAGGCATTCCCTCGAATAAGATGGTCGACTGATTTACCATCATTCAGACTTTTGATCAATAGTCGGCCTATTCGGGGGATGCCTGTAAATTGAAAATTGGAAACTTATCCCCTTACTCGCTTCCCTTTAATGGGGAACGACTTTTTCGAACTTTGCCCGATGCTTCTCGTTTTCAACCACTACACAGTTACCTAAGCATAGCAAATTCTAGTGGTCGGTCAGTCCAGCAATGGTTTGAGAGCTACTGGGTGCTACTGGGAGTTTTTGCGAATACAGGGCTTCCGGGAACCGGTGATGTTCGATGAATATTCATCTACAAATTTAGTCGTATTCATTTCCGAAATTTATGAAATGGGGATCGTTTTCTCGATTGCAGCTTCAGTTTGGTTTGGTGTTGTGGTTTGTACTTGATGGAATTGAATAATTTTGTTAGGTTTCCTGTACATTAAGGGCAGATGAATCACCTTGAATGAAGGGGGAAAAATTGAACGATCGTTGGCTATAAAATAAGTCTTATAATTTTTTTTGCAATACAATATGTAATATGCAATTGCAATTTCATCTGATTATAAATCAGACGAAATCAATTTGAAAAAACACAAAGAATTTGACCATGTCTGGGTTACATCTGTGATCGAAAATCAAGATCATATTTTTGGAGCAGTCTATTTCCCCCCAGCAAATGCAGAAATTGGTTCATACAAAACAATTTTTAGTATTGCTGAATATATTTTTTAAATCTAAATCTCGCAGATCATGGTTGTCACCTTGTAGGTAAAAGGTGACAGGGCTAATCTCATGCGAAAGGCCGTCAAGAGAGAACAAGAACATGATCAGCAGTGATGGTATCACGCTCTACTCTCTTTAAATTGCCACATCGTAGTACGTTTATTTGAAGGCACTGAAAAAGGTGTGATACTGGCGAGTTTGGCCGCATTTCATTCTTAGACGAAGTTAGAAC
>JASCZW010001212.1:0-288233 GCA_034211315.2 Aedes japonicus
GAAAAGTTTATAGATTTCGTTGAGAAAAATATCAATTCGCCCAATTGTTCTCAGCTTCGACCCATCGAACGTTATCAAGTACCCAAGAGGGTCTTCAAGAAGACTGGTAAGGCAGCTGGGAAAACATGTAGGAGTTCAAAAATTTGGGCTCAAGCGTTCAAAAAATGCGATGCAACACTTCATGTCCGGGAATCCTGATGAAGACACTTCCTCCCAGATCCAAAGTTCGAAAATTCGTGAAGGAGATAACTTAAATTTCATCCAAGTCTTCAGCTATGACTCAGAAGAACCTGGTAGAATAAAGGATCAATTTTTTTTGTAAGGAATAAAATATCGGTTTTCAACATAATTTGAAAGAAAGTTTGTGGATAGCTTATTTTCGATACACACCTTTAATAAAACTGTTTGCTAGGAAATCAAAATGAGTATAGGTTGTCCCAGAAAGTCTAAACACTGAATTTTGATACACAACCGTTAAGCTGCTAGACGACGTTTAAACAGCTGAGACATTATTGCATCATTGTTTTACGACAAAACTACAACTCCATGAGTCTCAAGTGCCGGTGCATTTACTTTTGATGAAAATTTCTTTCCTATTTCCCAGAAAAAACGCGCAGATCGACTGCACAAAATGGTGCACTTTTCCCAACGTTTTGCAGAATCGGTTGGCAAACATGGAAGGTGGGAGCATTGGAGCGAGTTTGTAACGCACTCGAAGTATGGAAAGGAGTTTTCCTTTCAGGACAAGACAAAATCTGGACGTAAACCGGGCCCTGTGGATCCAAAACCCGGACTGGAAAATCAAAGCAAGCAGCTTTCCCCTTCCGTAAAAGGGTACCTTCAGTTCGAGATGTGGCCAAAAAGTTGGGAGCTTCGAAGAGTAACGTCGACCGAGCCAAGATAATGGGACTAAGGACTTGCAAAGGCAGCCGAAGCAGTCCGAAACAAAGTGAAAAACAAACCAGAATCTGTTAAACCCAGTGTCCTGCAAATTTTACGATACAAACTGTCATGGCGAAACATCGGCATACAGGTCATTATGGATGACGAATCCAACGTGAAATTTGATTATACGACGCTTCCGGGGTGACCAGTTCTACTCGGTCCGTGATGATCGAACTATTGACGATTTCGAGTAGCCTGGAGCGTTAGCCGAAAATTTGGTAAAAAAGCGATTATTTATGCGAGCAATTTATGAGTGCTGAAATAAGTTTTTCAAATCCGCTTGTAACAAGCGATATTACGATCACCGCAAAAGTTGACGTTCGGGAATGCTCGTAGCGGCAGATCTGACATCCAGTGAATTACGTGAAAGACACGGTAGCCTGGTACAGCGACCAGCGTGGTCGAATCCGTACCCAACACAGGAAAAACTATTAATTTTTAACGAGCGCGTAAAATTTCCCTTTTGTTTAATTTCATAAGTCATAGGCAGCGTAAACAACGAAATTGTTTGCAATCTTTAAGGCACCATACAACAATGTTGGCAATCTTTCATACAACGAAGTAGATCCAGGCGTTATATTGACAAATATTAGGGCCTAGCTGACAATCGTAAACAATGGCTTCTTCCGTGAATTTCTTGTCATCGAAAACTCGCCTCATCAATCTACCACGGTTATTTCGAAGAGTAAGAGTTCACCTACTCGATAGAATTGGAGGATTACTACTGGGTAGTCTTTGTGCCACGATAAATTAATGGAAGAAGCCATTGTTTTTTACGTTTGTCGATATGGCCATTTATTTGCATTAGATAACGCAGAAAATTGATTGGCTTTTTTTTTATCCGTGAAGGAGATGAATCCTCTAAACTGTCTTTTTCATCATGATAGAAGATGAATCCTCCAAACTGTCCACAGGCAAGATCAATTGAATCTCTTTGGGCTCTGACAAAGCGCATATTTGCTCAAACATGTCAAGGCAGCGTATTCCATCAAAACTTTTGAAGCGACTAAAAAAAGTATCAAAAACCATTGGCAAACAGTCTCGGCTGAAGCAAATGAGCAGTGTTAGATCCAAATTCCACTCTTTGGCGAATTAAATGGATATCGGAAATGTCACGTTGAAATGTTGAAAATTGGCGACATTGTAGAGAACATAAAAGTACAATAAAAAGTCAATTAACTTGAAAACCGAGCTCGTGAAGCCTTTTCTCATTGAATTTCGGACTACATTTCTTTCCGTGTAGATTTTGAATTATTTCACAGATCGCTGAAACGTTTCACTTTCATGGCAATTAACGCTCTCCACTTCATTTCGTGCCACAACATGTTTACATTCTTTTACATTCAGTTAAATTGCGTCAAATTAAGTTGAAGTGCGCAAACGCATTGTGTACGAACGGCAGTAAAATCCGAATTAATCGATACGGGATCTTGCCTCAGAAACTAAAACTACCGAGATGTACCGTGTTTTGTGTTTGCAAAACATTTAAACAGCGCTTGACTATGGATCAGATGGTTGGTAGTGGAACAAACCGTAAAGTATGCTCCCGACAAATGGACAGAAGGTGGTAACCATTATTGAGAAAAATATTTCTAGTACGAAATGTGGCTCGCCAAGTTGGGAAGTCAAAATCATACGTACAAAACGTGAAGCAGAGGCAAGGACTGAAGGCTTACAAAGGGATAAAGGTGCCAAACCGTGATGACAAGCAACATTGCACAGCAAAAAGTCGTGCCAGCGAGTTCTTCACACCAATTTTTTGCAAAAATTTGTTGTATCATAAAGGACGACGAAATAAACGTCACCTGCTTCTGGGTTCAGCTTTCTATACCGCAATGCAAAGGAACGCCGTTGTCGAGACGGAACGCCGATATCCGGACAAAGGAGTCCGGAATTCCCGAACAAGGATGTTAACGAGAAAGAATGTCTCGCAAAAGCGGTTGCTACCGTTTATCGGGACCACGACTCTCCAGCTCTGTTTTGGCCTAATTTGGCATCTTTTACTACGCGAAATCCGTCGTGAATCGTATAAGGCACAAGAGGTCAAATACGTTTCAAAAACAGTCAATCCACCAAAATGTCCAGAACTTCGCCCAGTAGAGAAGTACTGGGCTCTAATTAAGCTGACACTCTTCGAAATTAAGAAGAAAGCAAGTGGTACCGTTGATCTTAAAAGAAGATGGAGAATCGTCACGGCGGTCGTATCTGAGGATACCGTACGGAACGTGATGGCGGGGTGTATCATAGAAAGTTGGAGAAGTTTACAGAAAGAAGGATCAACATCTTATTAAGATTAAATCAACTGTTTCTTATGTAGAAATAACTCTGTTATTGTGAAATAAACAATCGGATTTGTTCAATTATGTGTAATTTTTTTTTTGCTGCTTTTAATTTTGGTGTCCGAAATTTAACGTGTACAGGCTTAATCGTTATTAAGAGAGCGTGTTAAGACTTACTGCGTACACCTCAGTAGTCATGTGTCGTCTTGCTGCTTTGGGCCTGTTCATATACCACGTAGACTCATATTTGAAAATCTCAGACTCGTAGACTTTTCTCCATACAATTTTTTAAAATTTTGTATGGAGCGTAGACTTAGGTCAATCTCCCCCTCCTCGCCCAATAAAATACTACGTGGTTCGTAAAAAGGGTGTGATGAATGTCCACTTTATTTTAATTTATTTTCATATTTAACAGATTTTATGCTACCTCGGCTGGTTTGTCACTGATCTACGAAGCCCATAGAGCAGGTGGAATATAGGTATGAATTGCTGTCGACCACCACATTCGCTTCGCACATTATAGTGTATGCATTAAAAAGAACTATTTTAGTGAACTTTATGTGATTTGCAATTACATCTATGCATCACCAATCGTAGTAACCCTGTCGTTTACAGAAAAAATATTGTCAACGCTATCAGTTAGGTTGCAAACAACTCATGGCGAAAACAGTCTTTGTACGTTCAACGGTTTGTTCACTCCACCCCTGAGTGACGAAATTGGACATCTTGAGGCATTTCGTGTCCTCCAGATATATGGGCGATCAAGAATTTACAACATCTCCTATCTGGAGAATGTTGATAACGTTGGTTCAGGGCACCCGATAGTTCTGCGCGACCTTAAAATGCAGCAGAAGTCTTAGAGAAACCCCGAGGGCAAGCGCTTAAAGATGGCTTTTGGCCGAAAGGTTGATGGAACCATCTTAACGGCGTAGAAGTACCTGTATAAGTTGAGGAAGCACCAGTCGAGGCCGGCAGTGTCTATGGCAATTACCCAGAAGGAGTGGCTGAAGGTTCTGGTGAAAAACAGCTTTCTTGGTCGAAGCGCGACGTAATGGCGAACGGATGGATGATGAGATCTAATTGATTTTGGACTGACATAACTGGTAACGAACCAGGTACCTTACATTCCACACCAAGGTTGTAAGCGTTGACGTTAAAGATATCTTTCCTGCTAAGTTCCTAACGAAGGTCCTTTATAGTTGGCGACCGGCGAGAATGGAGTGTCCAAGCCAGTGTGAACTGGGAGTTTTTGGCCAGATCTGGCTTCGGTCTATTGCGGCAGGATTGTGTCGAGGTCAGCTCTAAAATTTCCCAAGTTGCGACCGATTCGACATTGTTGGGTAAATCTCAAACGAAATATAGATGCTATATATAAAGAGTAATCCGATCAAAATTTGGTCAAACGGTAATGTGTGTGAGTCGATCAAAGTTTTTATTAATAAGTCAAATTCTTTTTCTCTTTCAAGTTCAGTTAGTACAGAATAAAGGAGAAATATACAGCTAAGCTTACCTTTTTACCGATTGCGAATCTCCGGGTATTTCGTTTAACACCTGCCATAAGATTTTGTACAGTCTCCTTGTCCACTTAAACTGTTACTCCCCTCACAACAGCTTTTTGAGTCTTCTTAAGGTTCCGTTTGACGATGGCCCAATACTATTCGAAAAAGCGGAGCTCTGGCAAGTTGGGGAAGATTCTTGTCTTTGGGCACCGCTTGAACGTTGTTGGCAGCATTCCACTCCATGGCCTTTTTTCCGTAATGGCAAGATGCCAAATCCGGCCCAAAAAGAACGGAACAATTGTGTTGCTTAGGGAAAGGCAGTATACGTTTTTGTAGGCAGTCGCTCCAGATAAATTTCCTGGTTGACGGTTCCGGTCGAAATGTAAACGTTGCTCTTGAAGCCACAGGTACACATAGGCCTGCCACACCAGACATTTATTCGCGAACTTTGACATTTTAATTTGCTTGAACATATCTGCCGACCTTCCTCGTTTGGTTGCTGTATAAAATTTCTGTCCAGGAAGCTGTTTAATGTCTGCTTTGGCGTATGTTCCATCGTCCTGTACCACGCAACCAAACTTCGTCAGCATAGTCGTGTATAACTTTCGCGATCGTGCTTTGGCCGTGCTAAGAGACATGATGCAACACGCATACATCTTCAAAATAAGCGATGTGCAAAATTTTTTAATACACGGTAGAAAGGAAATGCGTTAAGTTTAAGTCGACCACATTTTTGATCGGAAACACTCCTTTAGTATGTGATGTAGGAAATGAAATTAGAGCTCTTGAAGTTTAATGCTACGGCTCACTTGTATCTGCAGCTGAAGCTGTTTTCAAAGATACAAAATAATATATTTTTTTAATATCCAATGGGTATTTGTTTGTTTTGTTGGCTGAACGTACAACCACAATGATAACATATTTTGTAATTAAACTTCATCGAATCGGTAATAGCATTTGTTATCAATTTGATATTGAAGCTTAGTCGTGGCACGAAAGGATTGAAACCGGGCTGTACTGGGTGGAACTAGAGTGATGTGGAATTCCCAATTAGGATTGTTATTGTTATGAACCATTTATGATGCTGAGTCTTCGTAGGAACTGCACTGTAACGATGTGCTCGAGTGCGACACTATCTGATCTCTCCATTTTTTCGGCCTTCCCACTTTTTAGCCGTAGGCACCTTACTCTGTTAGTTAATTAGAGGTAATTGACTTATGGCCTGATGCCAATACTCTTTCCGATAGGAATTATGGCTGCAGCTTGTGATAAAAATCTTCACCGTTGCATTCCTCACTGTCAGACAAACGCGTGTCCATCCACAGCAACGATACGAGCCTACGGCATGGCAGGCGGCAGCGATAACGATCGCGTTGAATGTGTGTGCTGCATGTGTATGCAAATAAATATGTCTGACAGTTGAGAGTTATGTGCGGGTCTCTAATGCGGCGATTATGCGCGCGCAGGTCCAATTCATTTTCTATTAAGGAGGTATTTTTCATCGCCAAGTGGTTGCCATTTTTCCTTTGGAAATTGCGGTAGCGTTGTTGTGTTGAGGTCTTCCGGTCGTCGGCACCGATGGTGGCGGCGTTTCGGTTGAATAGGCTATAATAATAACAATATCTGCCTCGGGAATCATGTAAGCTGAAAAGTGAGTGAGGCCATTTTCACATTGACTGATATTCATACCCCATTTTTAACACATCATGCGTGATTGGGTCGATCGGTCGATTGTGTTACGCGATGTGTGCTGTACGTACCTCAGTGGGGGGGGGGAAGGTACAGGTATCACCGCACTGAATGCTACTGGGCTCTACTGCCACAATTGTCGAAGCTGTCGATGGGTTAGATAAGATCGCACACAAGGCAGTTGGTTCTGGTTTGCGCAATTTCGTGGAACGGATGCGACATCTCATAGGAGTTATGTTGTAATACGTGCCGTGGGATACTTACACTCAATCAGAGAGAAATAGAAGGACAATACTGATAAATCGATAATCGAACATTGTTTCAATCAACTCCGACATGACTCCCCACACCACACGGTGCAGTATAAACAGGCATAATCAACTATATTTTCCGCAATTCAGACATCAAGATCATAATCGAACCCAGTAATTTCACCGAAGTTGTGAAAATTTTCCCTTTTCATTACACCACTGGGCGGTTTGCTAACGTGATACTTCGGGTAAAGGAAGGAAAACAATCCACCTCACATCGGATCGAGACTATCTCGCGTGGATGAAGATGATGCTACCATTCACCAGATGAGGGTAAGCATCTGTACCAGAAGAGCCAACGCCATCATTTTCCACCATTTACAGTCCCGGCAGACGGCGAGAAGATCTTTCCGTTTTGATATTACAAATTAAAGTTTAAGGGTTAAAGGGAGTTAAAGGGAAGAAAGTTGCCACGAAAAAAAAAATGTTAGCAGTGTTTCAATGGGTAGCTTCACGCCAGCAGGTCGTTGAAGATGTACTATAAGCCACCTTCCAGCCAGTGATGGGAGTGATGGGAAAGGCATTAAGTCTCGGTTGAAAATAACGAAAAATTCGCCGCTCTGCGCCGCGGTTGAACCAAAGCAAACATTTGAATTGTGCCTATAGTTAGTTGCCCATTGTTTGTTGCTCTGGCTGGCGATGGTGCGCTCTGTAATTACGAAAGAGGGAAGGTTTTTCTGTTTTCGGTGGGTTATCTCCGTTGTGAGGGTGGCTTCGCTTAGTAGCCTGCGGAATGGCTCAAACTCGTCAGCAGGTAGGCAGGCATTCGCGAGGTTTCAGCGCGATGTCTTTATGTGTGGATTAGATAAGCCGGATGGAGTCGAGTGATGGTGTTATGAAATGTGTATATCTGTTTTAGGCGGGTTAATGGTGGTCCAATTTGCTTTGATTGCCGAAACAAATTGACCCGATTGATAGGGATGGTTGTTCAATAGGTTGAGTGAATCAGGTAATGGAATGATTGGATAAAAATATCTTCGGTCAGAGCACTTAATTCTGTGCTGTAGCATCATATGCTTTGTTCAGCCGTAGGAATTGCATTTGCATACTACAATGATATGTTCTTCTACTCAATCGAATTTGCTTTTAGACCGGCGAGTATCTTGAAACTATAAACAATGTTTATATACATGTAAGAGAGGTATCGAAAGTAATATTGAATATAAAAGATTGTTCTCAAAAAGATTTTCTATGATTTATTGTAGATAACTTATAAAATCGTATGAACATTTCATTGAAACTTGATATATTTTGCTCTTTTGAGAAATGATCTCAAGTGCAGAAACCAGTTTTTTTTTGCAATTGTGTATCAATTGTACAATCTTTTATAATTCATATTCATATTTGAAAAACACTTTAATTGCCTCTCATGTTGACAATGAAATAAAACATATTCATAAATTAAATGAAAGTGCCAACCAAAGGATGCTAAGAATTTCTATAGATTGACTTTGAATATTCACAATTTAACTGGAACAATGCTCTCAAACATATATTTATATTTGATATAAATTTAATTTAATTTTATTTAATATATTTATTTATATACAGTGTGTCTCACAATCGGTGTCTCCTTTTTTCAGTCTTCATTTATTTCAGCTGGGTAATTTTAACAGCGGAATTGATTATACCAGTTTTGAGTGCATTCGTTTGACATCTTACCGCTGATGATAAATAAGCGATTCCGATTGTTTATATTTAATATATTAAATCGAGCAGGGTTTGAAGAACCTTCTGCTTCCTCATGCTTCAACGCTGTATACACTCAGCGAAATAAACTTTCGATATTCATAAGATTGCATTATGATTATTTGCTATAAGAAATAAGTAAGAGTTTCATAACTTTACCTTATGAAACATAATGATGATGCAAAAATAAAAATATTCAGCAACCGGGATTTGAACCTTGAACATGGGGTTTATGGGTCCAGTGACTTGCCCACTAGAATATATCTACACTTGTTAATAGGGAAGCTTATAGGCGTAGAAGAACAACGTCGTGTGAAACAAAATTCGTTCATAAGCCAACCTTATGAAATTCAAAAACATCGTTCATAAGTTGAACCTTATGAAATTCCTAAGATTATTTGGCTGAGTGTAGGAAAACACCATATGGTTTCCAACAGGACTCAGCTCCAGCTCATAAGGCAAAGAAGACACAAGCGAGGTGCGCAGGCCTGCATCTTCACCGCATCTCAACCCACTTGACTACTTTGTTTGGGGTTATATGCTTCAATATTCATTTACCGGATTTCGGTAAAATTTTACTGAAATCCGTAAAATCGGATTACCGAACGCTATTGAGAATTCGGTAAAACTTTACAGATTTCTGTAAAAAAATCGAAGTGTGTAGGAATTCTAATATATGGTAGATAATCATTGTTCCGAACGAAAATCAACTATGAATCATGCTAGTTAGTAGAAACAGCCCGAGCCAACTTAACTTGCTCATGCGGCTTCGGTATATGAGAAAAATAAAATATTACAAAATACTGTCGATTAACATGCATAACATATAATCCACTGTAAATTAAGCACTAATTTATTAAAGAATAAAAGTAATAAATGGTCCTAATCCCTATCTGTAGATAGCGGTAACTTTTATTGCTTGATATTATTTATGATGGTTCACCAGGTTTTCTGCACCATATAAAGTATTGTACACAAGCATTTTGGTCTTCATAGGACTGCATTTTCATATTGCATAATAGAGATTCTAAAATTTCATATGGCTGCTGTATGAAAAATACAGTACACTATGATGAACCATTTCAGTTCGCTTCTTAAGGCAATGTATTGAATATCATACTGATTTCTTGTGTCTAAAAACATAAGGTATTCCCGTGAATTTCGCTATTGTGAGACACCCTGTATATATATATTTTGTCGGACAAAATTACAGTAGTTTATGAACTCCATCTGCTATCATTTTGATGGAACTAACAATAAAATAAACACACAAACACACACATCAACAGAAGAAGTTAGAGAAAGATCAGCAAAATTCATGGAATTTATAAAAAATTCCAGTGAACCACGGTAGGCTAAGAGATTATAAGGGTAAGTGTAAAAAGTATTCAAAGGTGGAGAACTAAATTTTAAAATATTGATTCAGCTCCACACCATTTCATCTATTTCGAATCAGCTTCTGAATATTCTTTAAAAATCTGAGCTCTTTGGTTACAAATTACTGATAGGAAACTAAACTTAGTTTTTTTTTGTCTCATCTTAGTAGTCCTTTGGTACGACAATTTCTTCAACCAAAAAGAAACTGCAAAAGCAAGGAGTTTTTATGATTGCAGCGGTAGAAGGTTTAGTTTAGTTGAGTTTATGGTTGGCCACTGAACACAGTGAGCTGAAAACAGATCGTGGCCGTGCACTATATGAAAGTATTTGGCATCCGTTTTTAATATTTATATAATTTTTGTCTGGCAACACTATGTAGTCCGAGTAGCACACTCTCAGCAATAAGGTGTAGCAACTTGAATATCACTAAATTCAGTCAAATAGAAGTATCTTTGCCTGATTTAGAACAAGTGTGCCACTGGGGGGTATCAGCTCCCCTAGTTAGTGCAAAACATGGAACTACATACGACGGGTTTGTTTCCTGGTTTGCTCGAGGAAATCTATCGGATGGATATTTATTCGACATCCTATGGTTTTTACTACACGGAAATAAACCCGTGCCCAGATCCAGAGCTGCAGTTATGAACTCGAAAACAAGCTTAAATACACCATGAACTGAATCACGTAATCATGAACTATATAACGATTAAAGGGAAAAATCCTAAAAACGTGAACTAGTTCACGTTCCGTTTTCATTTTCGGGAACGCACTTTTTTTCTGTGTATAGACTCAAATTAAATATCCGCTGGCTAAAATTTCCCAACAATTTTGGAAGCTAATTAGTTTCTATTCTAATTAAAGGACGCTAAGATCGAACAAAGTTTGCCGAACTTCAAAGAAGTTCGGCCATCTACAAGATATTAATTAGACCGGTAGTTCTATACGGCCACGAAACCTGGACATTGCAAGTGGAGGACCAACGCGCTCTTGGTTTCGTTTAACAGAAGGTGTTGCGTACGATCTACGGTGAAGTGCAGAAGACGCGGAAGACGGAACGTGGCGGAGACTAGTAAACCGCGAATTACATCAGTTGCTGGAAGAATCTCCCATTGTACACATCGCTAAAATCGGTCAACTACGATTGGCTGGGTATGTCGTAAGAATGTCGGACAACAGCCCTGTGAAAATGGTTCTCAAGAACGAACCGAAGAAGAGGCGCGCAACGAGCAAGGTGGATCGATGAAGTAGAAGGCGAGGATGGCGAGGTACAGCCATGGATCGAATACAATGCCATTGTAACAATGGAGACAATTTCTGTGTACAACAGAGGCCACACCGGCCTTGGTCTGATTGGTAAGGTGAGGTAAGTAAGGCTTGCCGATAATAGATATGTTTGAGCTCCATTGACGTAAGCCTGACAGAAAATTTATGAAAAAAAAAAGTATCAAGTTCAACAAACGCACTTGCAAAATATCAATTGTAGGTCAGCTATAATAACCTTCATTGTGAAAAATGCATGTCCACTCAACAAAACTACCTTATTATGATCACCCTACAAAGCTTTGAAAAAAAAAAAAAAAATCAGTTTCATTAACAAGTCGAGCACTCGACACTGAGGAAGTCTGTAAGTAGCTGACGAAATAGGCTTATTTGTTAAAGGATAAGCTTTTTCTCGTGAAATTTACAAGGATTTGCTTGCGTTTATTACTGATAGTTAGAAAAAGTGTTTCAGTTTTTAATTTTTATTTTTTTTAAGTTATTAAGGCGAAGTGCTGCTCCATGTATTTTTTACTATCTTTTATCTCTCTCTCTCTCTCTCTCTCTCTCTCTCTCTCGTAAACTTACCTCGCAATTTCAAATTGATAAATCTAGATTGTTAGTAAATGAACACCGAATCGAACTCTATTAGATTGCTCACAGCAAGTAAGTATACAAACTGATGTGATAAATTGTTCAATATCTAGTACAGATTCTAAGTTATATTAATTCTAAATTTTGAAGTAATGACTGTAGTCGAGAATGCTTCAGCGTAAGCCCTGAAATGTTTCCAATAACAATCGTTCTTCTAGTATGTTCGTAGAAATGTTGTTTTGAAAAAGATTTTTTTTTAAGTGAAGCGATACATTAGTCTACCTTAAGCTCAAAGGGAATAATAAAGCTCAGATCTGACTCCATCATGTTCACTACACTACACATGATAATACTCCTGTATTATTATGACAAAATATGGGGAGTGCTTCACCTACCTCGAGGACCGACTTGCCTCAATAGTACTGAGATTATTCTAGAAAATGAAATACTGATCCGGTGTTAGTGAGGCAACCATTTCTAGCGTAAAGTGTGTTGCGGCTATTTCAACGACATAAACGAAACAAGGAGCTTGAAGCTTACGATTGGCGCTAAGAATTTCAATGTACATGTCAAAGCCATCAGACTCCTCAATCAATGATCCGTCAGAGAAGAACGTTTTGGTGGAATCAACTTGGTCGACTTTCGGAGCATATATTGCTGAAGCAACCATCGGACGATGAAGCTCCTGCTTCAAAGATAGATCCAAATACACCGAATTGCCGAAGTCGGAGAAGCAAACACGATTGGGAATATACGGCGAAGTGCTGACATCCTGTGTTATATGCAAATGGTACAAAGTCATGAGTATGCAACTCGAGCTGCTTCTCAAAGTTTCTGATTACCAGGGGGTTTCCTAACTTCACACTTGGTGAGGAACCGGAGAGACAATTCTGTAAACCGATCCGAGAGTGGCAACATGCCAGTCAGCACTTTAAGTCTCATGTTATGAGTCAAGTGCATGCAACCTAACGCGATACGTAGACACCGATTTTTACAGTACAAATACATTGCGATGGGTCAATAAGATTTGTGGTCGGACGCGGGATTACCACGGGCTTTCGCGAAGAATGATCCGTGCCGGCACAAAATCTGGACAAATTTTTCACGTGAACTTGAGGATCCATTAGTCCAAGTACTCCTTGCTCTCGTTGTTCTTAGTTCTATTGTGCAGTCTTCACGTCGGGTTACAAAGAGCATTTAACGATTTTTCACTTGTTAGCCCGAAAAAAATCGTCACCACTATCCTTGTTGACTTACCACTTGCCATTTGCAATTATTAACTTATTGTTACCGTACTTATTTGCACGTTTTCTTTTTCAGAAAATGAAAACTCGCTTTCAACTGCGGTGGAACTCATATCGAGGAAAAAAACGAAATTTAGAATAACGATCTGTGAAAAACTTCAAAAGCAACGGAGTGCTGAAGGAACGAACTTCACCGTTTGCTTGTGCAGAGGGCAATAGTCTGAAGTGTGTGTAACTTATTTTTATGTTCTTTGCTAATATTAGCCCTAGATTTTAGTTTATGTAGTTTGTTTGTGTAGTTCTATTTTGATTCATGTTTGTGTATTTTTCTTCTATAAAAAAAAATATATATATATATATATTGACGTAGAAAATCCCAAATAACAAATAGATGCCGTTCATTAATCACACATTAAATTTCCGCTCAAATCAAAATCATTGATGTATACTGAAAAAGAAAATTCGGCTTATTAAAGTTGATTTAATTGAGTGTATTTAAATAAGGGCACTCGTAACAAAACAGAACCAACTGTGCCATTTGGTACTCGAATGAGTTAGTTATGAAGAAAGTTGATCTGTAATGATGATAAAATTGACAGTAACTGTTTTTGATCTTACAGATAGAGAATTGCCATCTTGGACAAAATTGTGTCTTAAACAACTTTGCAAATAATCTAACAAGCTCGCTTCATACCGCAATGATCGAAAAACCTGATGACTGATACCTTTTTAAAGACTGTATCGAAAACAAACTCGGAACACATTTTTCTCATAGTAGAAATATAAAAGAACTGTTTCCTTAAAATCAAGTGTACTCTCTTAGTTTAAACAAACAACAAATAACAAAAGCAACTTGATATTCAAAATGTTTTGATTTTGGTTTTGACTCCTTTTATGAGGTTTTGGACAGTTGTTGCTTGTAAAGCTCGATTCAAAGTGAATCTAGACGCACGGTTTTATACACCACCGAATCCCTGGTGGTTGGAACAAAAAAACGTTTGACAGGCATTTGTTGATGTTTCATTTACAAAGAAGTTGGTTTCTCGATTGATCGATGCATCTCAAAATTACGGAACATGGTACTTGAGATAAGAAAATTATTTGTTCACAAACTTCTAGAGAATTCTACGTGGTCTGCCTAAAAAAAAAGCAATAGTGTTAAAATTTCCAACCTTGTAAGCAAACGTTACAAGGAAACTATGAGTGTGGATATAGCACAACGCATCTATCATAAAAGTGGCACTAGGGACAAAGAGATGAGGAGAAAGGTGTTGAAGTACGTGAAAAGCAACCCAGGTGTCTCCATACGTGATTTGGCAAAGAAGTACGATTCCAAATTTTCCACCGTGCGTAACATCCTTTCAAGAGAAGGATATAAGTCTTTTTGTGCCAGTAAACATCCGAATCGCTCGCTGAAATAAAATTTAGTGACCAAAAAGCGAGCACGATTACTATACGAACGAGTTTTGGCGAAATTTGAAGGCTGTAATTTAATGGATGACGAAACATATGTCAAAATGGATTATAAACAAATCCCCGTACGAAAGTTTTACTTGGCAACTAGTCGTGGGGATGTCCCTTCCAGGTATAAATTTGTTTTTGCTGATAAGTTTGCTAGGAAACTAATGATTTGGTAAGGAATCGGCAGTTGTGGCCATAAAACCAAGGTTTTCATCACATCTCACACAATGACGTCAAAGCTTTACTTTTAAAGAGTGTCTGAACAATCGGATTTTACCCTTCATTCAGCAAAACAAAGGCCAACGTTATGTGTTGGCCGGATCAAGCCAGCTACCACTACTCTAATGAGGTACTAGAATGGTATGCTGCAAACAATGTTAAATTCGTCCCCAAAGAGATTAATCCTCCGAAGTGCCCTGAGTTCTGACCGATCGAAAAATATTGGGCAATTGTCAAGCGAAAACTTCGAAGATGCGGTAAAGAAGTGACAAATGCAAAACAAATGCGTTTAAAGTGGAATAAGTTCGCCGGTATAGTGTCACCAGCGACTGTGCAGATCATGATGGCATTGATCACAAGTAAAGTGCGACAGTTCGAAATGGTAAAATGTAATTATTTGTTACATAACGTTTGAAAGCTGAATATATACCCTTTTGTTTGACGATTTGATCAACCGTGTGTGTTATTTAATTCTTGATTTATGAATGCGTCCAAATTTACTTTTAATCGGGCTTTATGACGGAAGCATCCTTTTATGCAAACACTCAGTACGGTAAACTTCGGCATTGTTCGTACGATTAGTGAAAAAAATCAATAAGTTGGAGCCACAGGAACAAATTACTTGCTTTACAAGAACCTTCTGGCCATATTCCTCCCCCCCCCCCCCTCGAACGATTTTTCAAAGATGCTCACATCTTTGCCGATGACGTTGGAGTTAAATTGCGGTCCTTGAAGCGTTCTGGAGTCCACTTTCATATATGTCTTATCATCGATCAAAACGCAGGCAGACAGCCGTCTACATCAATTAGAATGACGTGTGTGCTGTATACTTATTTCCATGTCGCGCATAAATAGTAGCCAATTCATCTTTCATAATCTAAATAAATTTATCTCTATTTTTTCCACGATATAAACCCATCTGAAAACATCAATTTTTCTAGTACAAAGATCTCGTGCCAATTGAATGCGGTTCGCATTGCACTTGATCCATCACTTCACTTGCCTTAAGTATAGCCATCCATCTTCGTGTTTGTTAGCTTATGTTACTCCACTCCGAGCACGCTATAAGGGCACTTGTCAAATTTATTCACACCGAGATGATGATTCGGATGAATCACGGGGGGCTTGGCTGGCTTGACTGGTGCCTAGCCTCTAACACCTCCGATCGGGGAGAAATGAATAGATCTATCACGATCTACGGGTGACCGTCTGATCGTTTCATTGAAATCAATCAACACCTTTGGCTCTGTGAGCTGCTCTGATCCCCTGTTCGTGATTGCTAATTTTCCACCCTGATGACGACGTTTCCCGCACGCATCTGAATGTTTGCAGCGCTTGTCTCCGTGCCGTCCATTTTCTCACGCAAAATTAGAAAGATAATGAAAGTTCGACCCCCAAAACCGTGTTTCGTGTCTGGTACTGGATATATAGGTTATGTAGGACCGCCTTCCTCAAGCAGCATACGCAAGGAAAGAGAAGCTACAACATTGTTGCAAAACACAACACTCGAAGTTAATAACCCTCCGACAAATCGGCTGCCTGATTGACTGACTGACTGAGTTAGCGAGTGAGCGAGTGAGTGAATGAATGACTGATGGCAGGTAAGTATTCAATTTTATAATATTTGCGAGAAGCTAGTGTCATGTTACGAAATCGTATCGTGCGCATATCGCATATCGCAGAATAAGCGTCTGGCAGCGAGCAGTGGTTCGCGATCATAACAGGTTGATTTCCTAATTCTGACGACTTTGACAACCTTTTCCATATAAGACTGATGCTTGTAGAATAGATGTTCACAGCTAACTACGTCGGAAAAAATATATAGTTGAAAGTTGCTAAATTCAATCGATAGCAAGGAGGTTCGCGAGCCCCTGGTTGAGAACCACTCGCATAGGGTATGGCGAAATAAATGTGTGTACGTTTATTGAGGGGTTTCGTAGCTGACGAATTAAGTGTACGAATCTAACGATTGTTCGCAATAAAAGCGAGTAGTTATTTCGATTAGCAACCGATAATTATTGCACCGTTTTGGGTGGTGAAAATGGGTAATCATTTCAAAAGTGATGCTGCCTATAATTGATTCAAAGTATTTGGCAACCTGAGGATTTGCCCGAAGAAAATTATGGTTTGAATGCTTCTGACGTATTTGAAACTTTTAGGTTGCCGAAATAAATTGTTAAACGTTTAGACAACCTGATAAAGTCTTACCCACAAACGAATTGTTGATGTAATTTCACTTTTTTCAAGAGTAGGACCCCGAAAAAAAATCACATTTGCGTGGATTATCGGATCATAACGGAAATAATCGTTGACATTCTCCTGCTGTGTTTCTCTTCCTAACTTGCCTAGAGAAAGAAATAACTGTTTATGCAAAAAAATAAGATCACCATCCATTGCACTATAGTACTGGGCCCACAAGCGTTTGTGGCATCGTGGAAATGCATTTGGCCCTCCTTTTCTCACTCTCTCACTCAGGCCCTCATCGTGTCCCGGTGTACCACCTAATAATAGTGTCGATTGTAGGCATTCACAGCCATCATTATTTCATTGTGCAAAATAGTATTTCCCTGCTTGGGCGTTCAGGCAGTGTCGGTGGCAACAACGTAATGCCTAATTATGATTATGAAAGCTGACAGAGAGTGGTCGAATTGCACTGAATGCTGAGTGCAGAAGCGCATCCCAACCCGAGACAAGAGAAGGCCACATCAATCGGGGATATTGATATTTGTGTTCTAATGCAAGAAATGACTTCCTCAACGCCTGCAATTGCCTGAGCAAGTGGTTACCGAGGAGATGAGGTAGCTGTAATTCGCATCCAAGATACAGGTGCTGTTGCGTTCCAGCCTGCCTACTAGGATGGTTAATTTCTTTGTCTTTGCATCATCACGTGCGCCAGTGTCGTGAAATTGTGCTGCTTTGGAGCTGAGGAAATGAGCCACCTGATGGAAAATTATAGCAAAGTGTGTGATTCGCAATCAAGCCACTCCGGCTGGACGGTTGACTGGCACGTGGCTATCGAAGGAAAGGTGCTGACAGCAGCTGACATTGGAATTGTTAGCGGTTGGGAAAATCGAAAAGTAAGCAATTCGTCGAAGTGAAAATAGCACACTCCATGAAGTGGATTGGAATGATGATCATTTCTAATTTCTGCTCCAGGAACGAAGGTAACCGGATAATAGCGCTGCAGGTAATCAAAAAGAAATCTAGTTCGATTTCGGGACACGTTGGCGCTGTTTACGATTTAATTATGATATTCAAATTATAGATGTAGAGCAAATTAAATCTAGGGTTTTTTTTCATTAGGGCGAATTTACAATTGAGAGATTCTCTCTGGGCTCGCTCTCTTTTATTCATAAACCAATCACCGTTACGTTTTTCATTCTACTATTTGTAGAGTATGCTAGCCAGCACTGTTGTGTTTCGATCTGTACTAAAGAATCCCTCGAAAGTTTAATAATGGCGCTGTAATGAATGAAAGAGAGCGAGCTCGGAGAGAATCTCTCAATTGTAGATTCGCCCTAATGAAAAAAAACCCTAGAAATATGGTACAAATATTTTGATCGAAATTGATGGATTTAACTGTTTTGAGTTATGGTCCATGATTTATTCAGACATATTTCGGCTAAAAACATGGCATTTCGGCATTGATAACCGAGTCCGTGTTCATGTATGATATCGTGAGCTTTGACGTGATTTATATCATGTTTTGGAGTCTTGTATAGTGATTCGGTAAGGGCCCGGAATCACTAAATCGGCATTCCCGCATTTATGGATACAACATCAATCGAATTTTGCATTGTAGATTGGTATGAGGTTCTAAAGCTCTTGGTAATATTTGTAGAAAGCAATTTTGAGACAATTTAGTGATGTTGTGAATTTGAGATCGCAGCAAGCCGTGCTTTGAAGCTGACGTGTTTTGCTTTTGTTGTGTTGTTTTCGCGAAAAAATTAATAAATATTCAACCAGAATAAAAAGTTAAGTTATAAATATCGTTATTCTATGTATAAGACGTTGTGAATTTAATCGATTCTCTCTCAAAGTGTGTTGTGACCGTGTTTCGTGCATCGGTAGCTCCCCATTTCTTGTTTATTAGTGCTTAGCCTCGCACCCGGACGAGCTTTCCTGCATTGGATAAGGCACTTGGTGAGGTCGTTTGGCATTATAGAAATATTCTTTAGCTGTATACACGCCAGGATCAAGAATGTCTATTTTTAATTGTGGAAGTTTGATTTTTTTTCACATATCCATTTGGATGGCCGCCGGCAAAGACACCAGCAGAGATATACAACAGCGCATTATGGCTGGCAATCGTGCCTAATTTGGACGCCGAAGGACGCTTTGATCGAACAAAGTTCGCTGAGCTGAAAAGTTGACCATCTACAAGCACATTATCTACACTGAAAGTTAATTTTAGTTTATATTACAAAATTGAAAGTAATACTCACAAATCCGTTCGTATTTTCTGCAACGAAACTGATTGGTTGTTTTTATGAAGATATATTCGTAATTAATGGCACACGCGCAACTGTCAAAAGCACGAAGTTTTTGTTGACACAGAAAGAACATTCGTACATTGTACGTAAGCAATACAAAGAGCTACGAATATTTCTTCACAAATTAAAAAGAAACGTCTCTCTGGTGGTTGCATGAAGGACTGACAGATCTACTTTATCGACTCGAAATGTAATTGACAAAAAAAGCAATCACGTGGAGTTGTCCAATCTTTTTGATGTTTCTGACATGGGATTCGAACCTGAATTTTTTGAAAGTGCTGATTCTGAATCCGTGGCTGGTCTCACTAGGCCATGCTGTTTCGTAAGAACAAGCTTGATGAGCATGAAGTTATGGCTCTCGGCAGCACTTCAATTTTTATTTTGGGATTGATAAATTATTCCCGCCCATACCCGCAGCAACACCATCATGTATGAGTACGGTATAAAAGAGAAACAGCGATCGGGTGGACTTCACGAAATTCATTTCGTGCATTTTACAAAAAGGTGTAATGAAAGCATTTCACCAGATAAAAAGCATTCTGAATGTTTCATACAATACACGAGACATTTGTTCTATGTACAAAATCCATGTTTACGAAAAGCGTGAAAGCTACTTTACGAAGATAGATTTTCAGTGTAGACCGGTAGTCTTCTATGGCTACGAAACATGGACATTGCTCATAGAGGACCAACGCGCCATATTTAAGTGTCTTTGAAAGAAAGGTGTTGCATACGATCTACGGTGGATTACAGGTGGAAAACGGAACATAGAGGAGGCGAATGAACCACGAATTGCATCAGTTACTGGGAGAACCTTCCATCGTTCACATAGGTTCACATCAGTTAACTATATTTAAAATGATTCTTGATTGGTTGATTAATGCGACGGACAAGAGAAGAAGATGACCTGCGAATTTTTCGCAGACTCCGAAGCTGGCGAAGTGCAACCATTGCAATGCATTGGCCGAATAAAATGCAGACAACTTCTGTGTACAGCAGAGGCAACTCAAGATTTAGCCTTTAGCCGCAGGGTTAGAACTGGTTCAGTTCAGATGTACTTTCAGAATGTTCGTGAAATGTTTGCTACTTTTGAAGTGTCATGTCTTGAAACTATGTTTTTTTTACACATAAACCTTCACAACTTTTTACAAATGGAAGTTGGTCGCGCGTTCCGGGATTGGCGTGTTTGTTCTTCGGTGCTTAATTTTTTCGCGAAAATTTGACGGAGGACGGAATTCCGAACATACAGCCTCGCGGCAGGATGAGCTCGGAGATGTTTGGTTCATGGTCGTGGAGTGAACTCCTCATGAACAGGGCACACGGACCTGCTATGATTAAAGGGTGTCCACGATGAAATTGCCACACACAAAATTGATTCGCAAAATTCGAGTTTTCATCCGATTGCCATCAAATTTTCAGGGATTGAGAAATAACTATTAAACTTCATTTTACCATTTTACTCGTATTTTATTTACAGTCCATACGCAAATGCCCGCACCTTGGCCTTAACGCCGGCCATAAGATTCTGCACAACCTGTGAATCAACCGTTTTTTGCATTTAAACCCATACTTTCTTCAGTTCCTCGACTGTCTTCACTACATTAGTTCGTTTAAGAAGGTGCTGCTTCATAATCGCTCAGTACTTCTCGATGGGGTGGAGCTCCGGAGTGTTGGGAGGGTTGAACATTTTCGGCACGAAATTGACCTTATTGTCCGCATACCACTTCAGCACGTCCTTGGAGTAGTGGCATGAGGCCAAATTCGGCCAGAAGATTGTTGGGACGTTGTGAGCCTTCAGGAGAGGAAGCAGCCGCTTCTGGAGGCACTCTTTTATGTACACTTGTCCGTTAATCGTGTCCTGGGTCACGAAAGGTGCACTCCGCTTCCCGCACGTGCAGATGGCTTGCCAAACCAGGAATTTCTTCGCAAATTTGGACATCTTCTGAGTGCGGACATGCTCCGGAACGCTGAACTTATCCTTGGCCGTGAAAAACAGGTTGCCGGGGATCTGTTTGAAGTCGGCCTTCACATATGTTTCGTCGTCCATGATGCAGCATTCAACCTTCGTCAGCATGTTGAGGTACAACTTCCTGGCACGGGTTTTGGCGGACTTGTTCTGCTTCTCGTCGCGATTAGGGGCCTTTTGTACCTTGAACGTTCGAAGCCCAGCCTTAGTTTTGGCCTTCTGGACAAAACTTCGGCCTAGGTGCAGCTTCTTAGCCACATCCCGAACGGAGGCGTTCGGATTTCGGTTGAAGGCCCCAACTACGCGGTTGTGATTTTTGGTGTTGTACGGAATACTTTTTCCTTCACTTCTGGGCTTCCGATCGGTGGTCAACCGTTCCTCGAACCGCTTAATCACTCGCGACACCGTGGAATTCGCGATTCCCAACGTTTTAGCGATGGAACGATGCGAGAGATCCTTGTTCTCGTGATAAATGCGCAAGATTTTATCACGCACGAGCTGTTCTTTCGACTCCATTTCCGCGAGTTTTGATCACAGGACTTTAAAACTTGCAGGATGTAAATAATGCACTATGTACTAAATCCACCCAAATTTTCATTAAATTTTACCCAACGGTTAAAAAGTTAGAGCAATTTCATAGTGTGGCAATTTCATCGTGGACACCCTTTACTTGATCCACAGCACCAAAATGTTCTGGAATTCCAGGTGAACTCTTTTCATTTATTCCTTTTGTGTCCCACTCCCATTTTATGAAAATAAGGATTGCACTCGAAACAAATGACACAATAAATTCATTTTATGCCTGACATTTTTGAAACTCTCAGTGAATAAGTAAGCAGGCATAAGCTATGTGTAAGCAAAGTTGGTTTATTCAACCTCTTTTCGTAGGCAAAATGCTCGCATCTCCGCCAACCATAAAATTCTGTGCAGCATCTTTCTTACACACTTTTATCTACTCTTTCTTCAAATTATTCAAATTTGAAATTATTGAAGACCCTCACTGTTTTCCGGAGCTTGTTTTTCATATTCGTCCATAATTTTTCTATTGGACGAAGTTCTGGCGAGTTTGACGGATTTGTCTCCTTCGGCACAAAATCAACATCATTGGATTCATACCACTGCATCACCGGTTTCACGTAATGATACGATGCCAGATCCGGCCAAGCCAGCTGGTGATCATGGAGGCATTTTTTTTTAATTTGGCCGTTGATTGTGCCAGTCTGCCACATCAAGTACGTCTTGGTAAATTTGTCGACCATCTTCTCCCGAAACATCTCCGGAACATTCAGGCGGGACTTTCGCACGAAAAACTCCAGGCCGGGGATCTTCTCGGCGCAAACTACGTCTCGTCATCAAATACGAAGCATTTTGGCTACACCAATCACTATAGCTTCCGGACGTGGGGTTTGGCTACCGTATTCTGTTTAACAGTTTGGTTAGGTGATTTTCTTAGCTTAGCGACCCGCTTCATTGTCTGCTGAACGAACCAGACGGAAGAATTGACCTCTTTGGCCACGTCCCGAATCGAATGGTTTATTATTTTATTTTATTTTATTTATCGTCTTCGCTTTTTTCCGCTGACAGCTCACCGCTGAGTCGTTGAACAATTAGATCATACGGGATACGATTGAATTATCGATTCCGAACTGTGTCGCAATCTACCTGTGGGACTGGCCTGGATTATATCCGAATGCGCCCATATTTTTTTGTTGAAGAACTTCTTGATTGGAAACCACCTCGATAACCACTTGACAAACTGTGAGGAAATTTCGACGTATAAAAATTACACTCTATACTCGAAAATGATGTACTAATTATGAGGGGGTGCCCTCTTGGACCTCCTTATAACTTGTACATCAGTTTGAAGGGTACCAGTAATCTACACTTCCTTGAAGATAGTTAAAAAAAATCATAACAACCGACGTAAAAAACGGGAAAATTCAAATAAAAAAGTTACGAATTGTAAGGGAGTATTACATTTTTCATTCTTTATTCATCATATTACTTCATCCAGCTAAGAGATAGAAAGTTTTTGTCTTGTGCAAAGTTTCATAAAATGATCATATCTACAATGTTTCAATACAAGGTTATCGATTTGAACCAGAAATAAAAAAGTTAATTTTTTTATCCAGATGTATACACCTAAGGGGTGTTTGTTAACACTAAAATAAAGAACTAAAAAAATGTAGAAACATTGTAGACGACATCAATGGACCACACCTAATAATTTCACTGCAAATACCCATGTCCAACTTTTTATTATTTCGTCCCACTGTGCGTCGGTCACACGAGTAGAAAAAGTTCGCGATATTTCAGTTCACTCCAGAAAAGTTGGCGTGTGAAACTAGCAACAGCAAATTCCCAAGTGAAAACGTGGCGCACGATGAATTGATATTTTGGTGAGAATTCCATCACTGCATGGAATACAAAGTTAAAAGAAAGTGGTACATTTTTTTCGAGTACAATCTCTTATTGAAAGTTTCGTGATTGTCAAAACTAATGTGTGTTAAATGTAACTGTGATTGACAAGTCGACAAATCAAAAAACATCCAACTGATTCGAGTCGATGTTTTGATTTGTCGACTATTACCAATGCCAACATGACATCAACACAAATTCGGTGACTCCACTTTTGACGAAAGTGAGTCAAAAACGACTCAAAACTGAGTTGAAACGGCTGGCCGTGTAGACGACGCTTAGAGAGCAAGAACTGAAACAGATTAAGATGAGCAAAGAGCGATTTTCCAAGCAGTTAAGAACGCGTTGAAACGGGAGATTAAACAGAGAAAATCCAATTATACCTCTCATGCGTCTGTGAACAGGCTAGAGCGGACGTCATCTGCGAGCAGATTTTACCCTGAATAAAACACACATACACACTCGCTCTGCCATCAGCCATAGGGCGGGTCCTCCCATCGCGGACAGTGAAATGGCCTGTAAAAATTAGTTGCAAATAGCCAATGAGCAAACCTGAACGAGCAGCAAGTGCTTGCCTAGAATGTGGCGGCATTGGACAGTGTGCTCTGTCAGATTTCCAAAAAATACTACAATATCTAAAAACAGCGCTCACAAGCGAGATAATGTCACTTTAAGCACTTCAGCCCATCCCCGCGAGAGTGTCCAACAGTACATTAGGGTTGTCACCAGTTTACCTAAGTACTCGAAACCACCTAATTATGAATACACGGCCTCGAGAAATCGAAATGGCATGAATCAACGGATTCGACTTGACGCGCAGGGCTGATGGTCGGGCTATTCTACTTCCTCGGTATGGAAGCGTGATGACATCTTGGCAGCACGCTTGCTAATGGTGTGGCTGCCCCGTCCTGGTAAAATCTTTAGGCTCCAATTTGGTGGTAAGTAGGCGCAGATGTGGCCTACCTGACTCACGCCGATCTGGCTCCACGAAGAATCGTATCAGCCCTAGTATGACCACCCTGCTAGCAAATTTAACCATGGGATCACGATAGGTGACTATCTACAACTAATGGACCCAACTATCTACAAGGGGTGGGACCCAACCCACTAAGTGGACCCAATGTAGAATGGAGAAGAACGAAACAGGAGAAAACGGATATTTAATTTCATATTTTGATTGGTAGAATAGTATATTTGGCAACACTGCTGCTTTTTTTTTCAATTTTTATAATAACTATTTTAATCTCTTACTTACATTTAGAACATTGCTATGGACATATTAGTTTTGACGATAGGGTGAAGAACTACCCATTTAGCGTTAGGCCCTAATCATGAGTTACTCAAGACTTGTGTCTCATACCAACCTGAGCCTTTGGCCGAATTTGAGCCAAATCGATCAACTTTTATACATTTCCATGTTGAAGTTTGTAAGGGAATAATCATCAAAATGTATAGAGAAAGATCTGAAACCATGTTGTTTACCACTAGGTGGTGTTGTGATTGTCAAAATACCCTCAAGTCAGAGTTTATAGGACATACTTAGCCCAACAAATTTGCCCATGACCGCTGATCTCAGTAAACTCAAAAAGTCTTGGTCAGCTTTATTTATAAGGCTTGTTCGCGACAAAATTTGGACACCCCTAAATACGTATATTGCTGGAAATACTTCATCAACGCGTCAAATATTTCGCAGACTGATGAACGCATGTCTGTTCATTGTGTAAAATCAATTTTTGGTAATACTTCAAGCTTTCAGATCGAAGATGGCGGCGAAAGAAGAGCAAGTGCGAAAACGCAATTGTGTGCGATCGCAATGGAATCCGGATCTATCTTTAAGAAAACTTGCAAAATAGCTTGGTTTTCTTGCAAGCACTGTCCAAAACTTTCTGAAATCTTTCGATACACGTTTAACAACGGCCAGGAAGGCTGGGAGCGGATCAAAAACGGATCTCAGGAACCACCAGAAGGATGCAAAGGTGAAGCAAATAATTTTCATGCTTACTTCCAAGCACTGGCAATGTATGAATTCGTTCAAGAAGAAAACTGCAGCGAACCGTAATGATAAACAGAATGTGACGACTAAAACCCGGACTCGCAGGTTGTATTGCGAATATTTGACGAAGTTGATGAAGTTGTGAAAGTCTTCCATTAAGTAGCTTCCCGGAATGTCTTATTATTCTGCCTTGTAACAGAACGGCGTAGAGGAGCATTTCAGGACGAAGAAAAAAGCCAAGTTTCCCAAATACTATTTGGTTTGGCATGCAGCTGTGGTCGAACAAGCCAATATACCGTGAAGAATGCCAAAAGAAGCGATTGTCACCATTCCCACGCAGCGAGACGCTCCCTTGCTATTATGGCCTGATTTGGCATTTTGTCACTACGCCAAAGATGTTTTGGAATGATATAAAGCGAATGGAGCATGTTGTACCGAAAGAGGCGAATCCACCTAACTGCCCGGAGTTGCGACCTATCGGGCGGTATTGGGCTATCGCGAAGAGAGAACTGTCTCAATATATGCAACAAGCCACAACTATAGAAAAATCTTGAACAAAAGCAGGTAAATCGGTTGCGGCGAAGTCTGGACAGACCCTAATGGCTGGAGTAAACTCAAAAGTTCGTAGTTTCTTCTTGCAGCCTTATTAATTAACTGTAATTAGTTTTAAGATGACTAATAATGCACAGTTGAATTAATAAAAAATGCATCTAACAGCAAATTTGTTTTATTCCAAATTTAATCTGTCCAGATTTTGTCGCGAACAAGCCTCTGTGCTACCCGTACACTTATCATGTCCGAAAAATCAAGTTGTTTGGTTTGAATTATAATTGCGATGTTTGACAGATATATAAGCAATAGAAACTATAGGCACTCTAGTAACTAGACCGGACAGCGATGCCTGCCATGTTGTATCCAAAACGAGCCATTTCCTCGCGTTTCCCTTTGATTTGACAGTTGTTTTGGATATCAACTACTTCGTCCGGTAATCTATTAAGATCTCTTCTTTAGAGTGTCTATAATAGAAACAGCATTTATTTTTCAAGAAAGGCCAGACTAGCGGTGATTCAGTCGGCACAAAAACTGGGGTTTCAAAAATTTCCTGCAGATTTGATTCTAATCTGAGATTGTCAGCTACATGTGATGTGGACACTTCGGGTGGAATGACTCATAAACAAATCTGTTTAACATTGTTTTTTATTTTATGGTCATCCCAGTCTGTCTGGTATCCATTCCAGTCGGTGCCGTATAGATTTTCTGAAACTCAGATCCCGTATTCCATCGGAAGGGCATTAAAGCCGTTGGTCCCGACCCATGTGTTGATGGGTTCGATATGTAGTGTCCAGATGACCAGCCTCAGGCTGAAAGTCATGTAAATATGAAACAACAACAACAACAACAATGGTCTGTCAACAGATGTGAGTCTAACAATGGTTAATATAAGACCGCATTCTACGGCCACAAATAATTTAGTTTTCGAAGTTGGGCCCTCGTCACTTTTCCGGCTTCCTCTGGGCTGTTCCAAGATGATTACAAGTTCTTTCACACATTTGGTAACCACCCAACATTCGCTTCCTCTCTCTATGTTTCGAAATATATATTAAACCACCTCTTCACAACATTACAGTAAGAACATATCATGAAAACACCCCTATCGAACATAACTGTTTGCATGTTTCACCGTCCAGGAAAATTATCAACGTTGACGAAACATGTACGTCTGTCAATGCAGTAACTATCTATTACCACAGTTACTGTGTTTTCAAGTGGTGTTATTGTTACGTTAACGCTAAGACACCCCCTTGATATCTGTCTGCACAACACTTTGTTTTTTTTCTCTTTCAACTTACACCCACCCAATCAACAACTTCAGAGGCAGGTATTCGGTTCAGAAAAAAAGAAAGAGTTTCCCTTTCGTTTGGGAAAATCGCATAACTAATTACGGTATTGCTTGTAGGTGACTCGCGCAGACCGCACACAATGCGGGCGTTACTTTGACAACAGGATGATCAATGGTTGAGGTAAGCCGCATCGCGCAGCTGGCAGCAGCTAATTCCGAATGCTACCTCTTCAGTGAGAGAGAGAGAGAGAGAGAGAGAGAAAAACATATTCTAATTTCTTCTTTCCTCGGCGATTACTTAACTGCACGGGGTTGCGTAATTTTCCACTCCGTGGGACAGTTAACAGTGGAGAGACGATAGCCATCGTTCTACTTTTTTGAGTCTTACAGAGTGGTTAACCTGATTACATCCAGGGAAAATGTGATACTTTGTTTGAAATGTATTCACGCGGTTAATTACGGTGACATTTTTATGGGAATGCTTATCAAGAACTTCTTTGGTGTAGGCTTTTCTTATCAATCTCATCAATTACCCGGGGCATGATAGATGATAGAAGGAAACGTACTAATTAACATACACCAACGCGCTTTGTAAATGAAATAACGGCAACCAAATTAGCAAAAAATACTCCCATCAATCATCCACCAAATGGTGCATTCATTGCCTATCGAAATTCACATGCCATTGTGAATGGCATCCATTTAGTTTGTTGACTCTTCTCCGCCAGCTTAGCGTGTGAAGTTTGCAGATTTATTTTGAGAAAAAAATCAAACAAGCTCCATTTAGTTTGCATCATTTAATTGATCGTTACAACTGCAACGGGTATGAAGCGAAGAGTACACCCGGACTAAACATGGTGTCATGAGATTGAAACAATTGCAAAGGTAAGTCTACAAACGCAACACGCCAGCCAATGAACTCTCCCCAGCAGCCGCTTGGGTTCGATGGGTGGTGGCAGACGTTTGTCGAACGAATGGGAGTGCTTTCGCTTTCAACCTCAATGGCCCGCCGGAAAAAAGTCATCATGAATAATTCAATTTAGAAGGAAATATTAAATAATGATTTAAGAAGCTGCGCTCGCCCAAGTTGAGGCACACGCACTCCCTGCTGATGAGTTTACAACTCACCGACAATTTCCACTGCCTTTTCCCTGTTGAGCATGAATAACGGCCAGGTGTCATAACAGGGGTTTATGAACGTTTTTGATGACGCCTTCGCTAGGGAAAATACATTCCAACCTGTTTGGCGGCTATAAGTTGATGGAAATGATCCGCTGAGAAGGCTCGTTAATTTTAGGGTTTGCGTTTTTGGTGAAAAGGTTATTCGCATTGCCACTGTTTTCCTGCCATTCCCAAGGATGGCCAATTAGCTCATCCGATTGTTATGCTAATGTGTGATTAAAGGCAAAGGTTGTAACGTTTTATCTGAGTGGAAGAAAAACTTAAATCGAGACAGAGATTGTGGAGGCATTTTTTATGGTGGAATATAGACAATAGATTTATTAACGTGATTTGAAACATAATCATGTAGGTACAACACCCGACATAAAAATGGAGCCACTGCTTTTCCGGATGTTAATCAAATGTATACTTTGTAGCTTGACGTATAATTCGATCTCTGAAGATGAAAATAGTTGAAGGGTAGAACAGTACATCGGCAGGGTTGAAACGGAAACTAGTTTTTTGAGCGTTTGCATAACTTTTTTGGTAAACTACAGATTTATCAGGCAGTTCTTTTAGTTTTACATTCGATCTGTATGAGAAATTAATGTACAATGATACGAAAAGCTTAAACGAAGGCGTTCTGTCTCGGGGTTCGATCAAATATCCATAAGAAAATTAACTGATTTTAGTGATTTTTCATGCCATAACTCTGTCGCATGGTGGCGAATCCACCTATCGTAGCAACCCTGTTATGTACCGAAACAAATTAACTGCGTTATCAGTTGATTTGTAGCAGCCATGGCTAAAACGGTTCGGCAACTACGCTCAATGGTTTGTTCGTACTGCCAGCTCTGAAGAAAAACACTAGATCCAAGGTGGCCTCATCGTTCTGGACCGTGAGCCGAGAGGTCAGGTGGCCTAACGGTGAATAAATATCTGGACAAAATGGAGATTCGTATGCCGGAAAAATATCTTTCCGGCGAAGCGCGATGTCGTGGTCATTATGGATTACCAGAACTACTTGATGCTGAACGGCAAAAACTGACAGAGAACCGGGTATTCAACGTAAGCATTGACGTTACATACACCGTGTCCAATATATTCTCATACAAAATAAAACTCTATTTGTTTCAAATCGATAATCCAGATGTTATTGATAACTTTACCCATTATATTGCAATATAATACTGATTAACTACAGCATATGTTTTGGAATAACTTCGCCTTTAACCTTCTTGACCAGCCTCAGACGTTTTCGAAACCGTCACGAGTGGCACGCACGACTTCCATCGGCATTTCGTAACAAATTCGTTTGATTTCTGTTTTGAAATGGTTCATATTAGACGCTCTGTGGTCATTTACCTTCGCCAGCATGTATGACTATACGAAATAATCCAAGAGATTCAGATCTGGTGAACTGGGAGGCTATTCATTCTTGTTCAAAAAGTCGGTCAAATTTTCTCGGCAGCTCTGAACGAGATTTGCAAAATGCGATTGCGCTCCGTCCTGCTGAAACACATAGTGATCATCTCCAAACACCTCTTGTACGTATAGCTTGACAACTTTCTCCAAAACTTCCGTTTTATAATATACGGCCTTCATTTTAACGCCTTGTTCGATGAAAACCAGTGGCAATTTGCCTCGCTTGCAAATTCCTCCCCAAACCATCACTGATGCAGCACTTTGGAACCATGGAATATTCCTATCACTCTCTGGAACAGTTGGAACATTCAGATCTGCGGCCACTGTACGTACAGAGTGCTGTGATTTTCGTCTAATCGGTTCCCTGACCACTTTAACAACTCGTGCAGTTCGCTCCGTACGAGTACGACCGGATCTTTTCCGGTCATCCAACGAGCAGGTGTCACGGCACCTTCGGATGGTTCGGTACACAAAATCCCGCTTTACTCCCAGGTTTTTAAAGTTCGCTCACCTTTCAAAAACTTTTTTAGCATCACAGCACGAAACTCCTTCATCGCTGGTAAAAGATAAACATCTAATGAAAACAATCGGACATAACCTAAAAGCGTTTGTATAAACATAGTGCAAAACTACACCAACACATACGTGGAGCATGTTGAGTAGTTGCACGACACCAATGCAAGGAAAAAGTGTATGAGAATATATTGGACACGGTGTATATCTTTAACACCAAATTCAAGAAGAAGGTTCCTTTGTTGCTGACGACCAGCTGGAAAGAAATGCCCAAGCCGCTGTTCTTCTGCTTCGGGGCTTGCCATCGGGGAAATATACAGTACGAATAGCTTGCCTGAAGTTGCCAGATTCTAGGATCAATTCTAGACAAAATAGTCAAAAGGTCGAAAGTAACGTTTGTAAACAATGACATCTAGCGTGTTTTTGTGGGATCTGCTGGCAACCACAAACATAATAGCACCAGAAACAGATACAGGGAGTTATTATCTTCCCGTCGGTAGTAGATATAGATGTTAGCAACCTGGCATTTCCAGAAAATTCTGTACAATTGTCACATTCGACCTTTTGACGATTTTGTCTAATGTCCCACTCCAAGGTGTATGGAGAATTTCACCAACTTTCTGGACGAAACTTTGTGGTCTCCAAGCTCCCCGGATTTGAATCCTCTCGACTTTTTTGTTTAGTCCATTATAATGTCGAAGTTGAACGAAGTCAAGGTCAGCACCTTGGATCAGTTAAAGACAGTAATTTTCAAAATCTGGGACAAATTGCCTGGCCTTGCAGTAACGTTTGAAACTCTTGAGGGGGTGAGGATTAGCATTGGGCAAATTATGTGTCAGTATCGATATGGGAAAATCAATTCATATTTCACCATTAGAATCGATTCTCCGATTTAATCGATGGAAAAGTATCGATTATTTTTAGTATCGATACTTTTGCATTCGAACATAGAAAATGATTTAAATATCTCTTTTATGTAGTATTATTTACTATTTCGGGATATTTCACTTATTAAAAAGTTAGATTTAAAAGATCAACAACAAAACAAATCAGAAAATTAATGGTTATCAGTTCAAAATGTTTGGTTCTTGATTCAATTATTCCAGTATACTTCTGTAAGTGAACTCAAGAACCCTAGTTTAGTCATGCGTGAGGAGTTCAACGTGTGCCTGTTATCTATAACTTCCCATGTCTAAGAAAACAATCTCTCGGACAGTAAACTGGTCACCATTCTCGATAAGAAATCTCGATCGATTGGGTAAATGTGGGGATATTCGCTGCGAATGCTTTCCCACGCTTAAAAAGGATCTACAGAACGCAGTACGACTGGTCAGTAAAAAAAAACGGTAGTACACCCAAAATGTCCGGATTGTCAGAGTCGAGAATTGCAGAAGATTCGTGAATCTGGAAAAAATCTTCATGTATAAATTGTTAATTATTTCGATACTTACTTATATCCAGATTGAGAACGAACAGTGTATGACAATTCCAAAGGCTTCCAGTTGGAACTATTTTTTTCATGGTATCAGATGGAAAAATCGAAAGAAATGTATCGATGCTGTCGATTTTTTATGCTTCTAGAATCGATTAAAAAAAATCGAAAAATCGAAACCGAAGTATCGATCACCCATTGCTTGTGAGGATAACTCAAAGAAAAATATTGTCAATGTTCCTTATGAACATTACTTTCAATAAAATAAGCCCACTAAAATTAAATATTCTCATATGTTTTGATCATATTGAACACCGTGTAAGGAAGAAACGATGTGCACTATTCAATTCATTGCTGTCTTATAATTTAGCTTAATCAACTGTTTCTGGAACATACACAATACAGTGTTGCTGACAGAGCAGCAGATCAATCTTGAAATTATTATCAATTTCTAAAACAGCTAACAATTATTACAATTGACCTTAGACAGATGTTCGTCTTAGTTATATAGGGTGCGGCTGGAAAAAATGCAAACATTTTTAAACTTTAATATTGGGTTAACTTATGTAACTAGTGGCTTACTTCTGTTAATAGTGTATTTGTTTATGTTTACTTTCAAGAGCTGCATCAGAACATTGGATTTGTATTATTTTAAGTTTGGGAAAATGTACGCCAAAGAAGTGATTATGAGTTGCTCGCCCAGAAACCGCCGAAGAAGATCGTCAAGATTGGTAGAACGTCATTTGGTCACAATTGATCGTATCAAAAGACGCGACAGGATGGTTTTTAGCAGTAAAAGCCGGGAAGTGAAGGTCCGCGGTTTGCACGCATAGATAAAAAGAAACATTGAATTTCCTGCGTTATCTATTGCACGTAAAGGGTATGCTAGATTTGCAGAAAATAGTGGGGCCAAGCAACACATAAGTTTTGTAGCGGTTGAAAATACTTTGATATAACTAGATTTGGTAATAAAGAAGCCTACTCAACATATAACATGAAGATGTGTTACTCGGAGGATATTTCATGTAAATTTAACCCAGATAACGCCTAAATCTAGCCTGTTGTGTGAACAAAATCAGCATTAGTTTGCCTTACAAAACCTTAACCGCTATTAAAGAGTAGGCGGTGTTTGTAGCATGTTTGACGTGCATATTTTTCCGCTGTGTTTTCCGATATTACAAAACAAATATCATCGGAGTAATTCAATTTTCTTCCTTAACTGGAACTGTATCTACAGCAATTCCATGTCGATGATGGAATTGGTCCGTGACGGAATTTTATGATGAGAATTTTGCCGAACAGCCTATAAACGCTACCGGGTATTCGGAGTGTCCAGAGAGATTTTCACGAGTCCTGGAGCGTTGCCGAAAGTTGTGTTTGGTGTAAGGCGCTTGAGCCAAGAATGGCTACGGTGGAGGAAATTTTGATATAAAATCTGAAGAAAACGAAAAGGTAGCGACAATGTTGATAGGTTGAAGGAGTTAAGTTCGAGATACGATGCTAGCAAGGATAGGCATTTTTTAGATACCTTCGAAGAAGCAGAACGCCAACCAGTCGGACCCCACAAAGGATTTTCAGACAATTGAGAGTTGTTAAATGCTCGCAAAAGCGCGAAGAGAAACAGGCAATTGTTATCGAACTATATTATATGATCACATCACTTATCAAGGTGAATCCTGATCCATCGAGCCTTACCCTACCAAAAGGAAACAACAAAATTATGTCAAGTCTTGTTATTCAGTTACGCTGTTTTTATAACAGAGGTAGTTTGAATTTAGATCGCGGATGTAGTTAAAATAACTGAAATTGTAGCAAACTGCCCTCATGAGAAAACAAAATTATAGTAAACTATGATATTGATATAACATAAACAAAACAAACTTTGTAACTGTTTTGTTATAATGTAGCAAAATCATATAAGCTCGTGTTAAAATTAATTTATTTCTGTACGCAGATCGTGCCTCGCGGAACATTATATCTTAATTTGTTATAAGTATGTTATACAATTAACCAGATGGAAATGTATTTAACAAATTTATATCATAATCAGTTAGTCATAACAAGGTTTGTTATAATTTTGTTATTTTTATGTTATGCCCTTTTGGTCGGGTACCCTACTAACATAGTAAAACCTCCTTCCTGTGACCTTTGTGGGAATGCAGAGGTAACAGTCCCTAAACAGCAAAGGTCACACCAACTTTCCTATTCCAACCCCATTTCCAACCTAATTGCAAGGACGTGGCCGGCGTCGTTATTGATTATTAAAGAAATTGAGTCACTGAAATGTGTACAGTTAGAATGACCGGTTACTCCCAGCCCCATTGAGTTGAATAATGGTGCAATTTAACTGATACTGATCAATCGCGGAGCAGCAACCATTGCTACGTGCAGTCAGTCAAGCTAAGCTAAGCTAAGCTAAGCTAAGATCAGTTGAGAGGCAGATCAAAATTGCCACTAATATAGTCACTATGATTATCAGTCGCTTTAAGTACGGTGGTATACGGTTAAATTTTATGTTAGTCGATTTAGCCAAAGAAATGTTTATGGAAATTTGGTTTGTGTCCACAAATTATACAGAATGCATGTTTCGCCAAACCAACATGCCATCAATCAGCATAAAAGTTATTTCAGAATTTAAGATAAAACCACTTTGACTGTCAGCCGTAACGACTCTACTTTTTTCTTATCTTCCTTGGTTATTATAACCACACAAAATTCATTAATAATCAATTTTCCAGTTGCCGCACCGTTCAGAATACAAACGCCGGACAGAATTCAAACAGAAACATTTTGCGTGAACCCAGTTTTTATCAGCTTTCCTAATGGGCAATAAAAACAAATCCCGTGCCATTCAGATTACTTACTGTTGGTTGCTTACGCGCCAGAAAGGAATTACGATTATAGCTTGGTGCATTCAGGCGCGAGTCGCAGCAATGTCTCCACACGTGTCGAAACAAAATACGTCAGCTGCGACTCATATGCACTTGTTTGGTATTTTCGTTCTCTTGAACTAATGCAATCGCAAGCAACACCGCCACAACGCCGCAGCTCGGAATGAACCCAATTGAGTGTAAGTAACGGTCTAGTGTTATATCTACATAAATATTTGCCTCTAAAGCCTAGCCTGGAGCGAGCAGTATGTTCCAATCCGAACGTATCACAGGTGACAGATTCTAGACTGCGAGGTACTCCGGCGTAGAATAATAACGAGAGAAATGAGGAAAAACTTGAGTGACGAGAAATCGTGATACTGGGTTTGTAAATTTGTCCAATGCCTACAGTTTCAACTCCGGCGTCAATCCTGGGTCTTTGTTTATGCAAGCGTATGGCGATGTGTACATATCGATCTATGGATCTTAGACTTCAAGACGAACATGTGCACAACTTTAATGTGGGGTTTTTCAAGCCATTCGAAAGATCATTGTAAAATTAATACATCGATTTATCAGCGAGAGCCAATTGCAGGCAATACAGTTAGATGCTATTTGTTCAACGGTAGAACGAATTAATTTAGGTGCATGAAATTGAAGTTCGCCCACTGTGTAGCGGTTTTGATTCAATCACTCCAATTTGCTCACTTTGCCGATTCGGAAAACAAATGCCATTTTAGAAATTTACCTTCGCATGTCATTACTCAAACCCACCTGAGCTATTATGAACATCGTTAAAAGAGCCATATGTGTCGCTTGCATCGAATTGCATCAATAAGCGAAGAAAGTATTTTCCTCCAGTCCAGCTGATCGATGACATATGCAACAATGTTTGGTGCAAATCGTTTATCCACGAGCACGAGTCGCGCAATTATCGCATTTCGGTTAGCAGCAGCCCGGCTGTCAGCCAGCAGTACATCATGGTGGCGCAAGACTGTAATTTACTCCGGCTCTGGTCTCTGGAAGTCGGTCAGTGTGTTGCTGCACTGGCCATGCGATGAAGACAGCATGCGGCCGATGATGATAAGAGTATATACTTAGTGGCCCCAAAAACAAGCATACGCGGACGGCTGTGAGGTTTCGGCGACATATGAGCTCCGAATCGATTTGGCGGTCAAGTACATGTGCTCTGATGACATGATTGTATCAGGAAGATAATGTCAAGGGCAGATGAAATGTGTGGCACCATGTGGCTGGAGACTTTCTTCCGGAAGGAAAGTCGGTGATTAGCTTTGGTACTGTGCTATTAGAGCTTGTAAGCTTGAAGGACACGACAGATGAAAGCAAGAACATCTGCACGCTGAAGAATATTGAATTTTGCTTAATTGAGGTTCATTAGCTTAAGTCTGCCGCGTGACACCGTTCTCTCCATTCCAGGTGCCTCATTGTGCTGTTTGGAAATTGAATTTTTAGCAACGTTGCATAGTAGAGAGCCAGTAAGATGAAAAAGTGCTACACATCAATTTGCTCCCAAACTCAAACTCGATCTCGAACGCACCAAAAAATCAAGATTACCTCATCACAAACGAGAAAGCGTGTGAATTTTCCTCCCCATAGCCGCCGCAGTCATCGCTCTCATTTTGCATTCGAAAGAAGAGGGAAAAACTGCGAAAGCACACGCCCTAGCGCTTACGGACGGCCAAGTGAACCAAACTTCAAGATCCGCAGGCAAAGAAAGGCACCCAGGCAGCCGTAATCCATCGGAATTAATTTATTTTCCATGCACTGTCATTATTTTCCGGAGCCGTTGTTTTTCCTCGCGTAAACTAGACTGATCCGAGGTTTGAAAACTTCAAGAAAACTTTTTGCTTGTTGCCTTCTAGCCGGTTTGAATATCGATTCGTAGAAGAGGTTCGCTTAGTATTATTAATAAGCTATGATATTACGGGCGACTACTAAAAGAATCATAAGACACTTGTTACCTCACTAGTTTCAGTATACTTTTTTTGGAATACAATTTTTCCCTTTCAACACAGTAGTCGTTGCAAGCAGAGCAAGACACAATTTCTCTCCGAATGAATTCAAACCTTAGGATTAGGACCGGATTGGAAACATTCGAGTACCGTAGAATCTAAGTTGATATTTTTTGCATCAGTCTAATACACACCTACACCCTTCGTTAGCCCAAAACAAGATACCATCCTTCCACATAGATGATAAATGCGTTGCTCATCTTTCCGTCGGCTGACGCTCACCGACTAACAATCGGATCATAATGAATAGGACAACCACATCGAAATGATGGTTATGTGCGAAGAAAATCAGGAGGCTGTGATAAAAAATGTAATTGCATTGTTATGTTTCCAACCCCCCCTCAAAACACATCGTGGTATTGCTTTTGACAGACGTAATAACGGGTGTCCACTAAAAAATGAGAATGATTTCAATACTTTTCCATCAGAACAAAAACGGCCGCATAGAAATGTCACTTTAGATGAATGAATCGTTGCACTCTCCAGAAAATTTTCATACACTCTTATTTCACTCTAACATGTTCAGTCGTGTTCAGCATGCCGTCGAAACAGGAAGAACTGCGCGTGCGCGTTGTACAATTCTTTCAAGCGAACGAAGATCGTGCAAAAAAATACACGGTGGACCATTTTTGTCGTGAAAAAGTTCCGGTATCGCACCGTATACCGTATCCTGGCATGCATGAGAGTAACCCGGAAGAATGGTTGCGGCCGTCCAGCGAAAATAATGAATGAGAAAACGCTCCGCTCGCTGCGCAGCATGTTCAACAACAAGGATTCGGTAAGTCAACGGGAAGCAGCCCGAAAGTTCCATTGTTCGAAGTCACTCATCTGCAAGACGCTAAAGAAAGAAGGAATAGTGTGTAGAAAGAAAACCAGATCCCCAGAGTACACAGATGAGCAGATTCAAACCGTGAAATCCCAATGCCGCTGGATGACTCGGAATTACGGCGGAAAATCTTTCGTTCTGACGACGAAAGCTACTTTCCTCTTCGAAGTCTCAGATACCGGGAAACGACCGATTCTACACTAAGGACAAATCTACTACTCCTCCAAAAGTAATGTATAAGTTCAAGCACAAATTTGAATCGAAGGTTATGTTATACATCGTAATATCCGATAAGGGTATTTCGAAGCCGTGGTTCAAACCAAGCGGTTTGGCCATCAACCAGGAGGTGTACCAAAGAGAGTGTTTGCAGAAAATACTCATCCCATTTCTTAAACAACATCACTCGGATGGCAAATACGTGTTTTGGCCGGACAAGGCATCATCGCCCTACGCAAAAAAAAACGCTAACGTTTTTGGAGAGCCAAAATATACCATATGTCCCAAAAGACCGGAATCCGACAAATTTGCCACAGTGCCGTCCTATCGAGGATTTCTTCGGTCTTTTGAGCTCCATGGTATACAAGGATAATTGGAAGGCCAAGAACACCAAGCAACTTACCAACAGGATCAAAAGCTGCATCCGAAAAATCAATGTGGTTGCCATCCAACGGTCATGTTCCAGCATAACGACTAAGCTGCGCCGCACGGCGGACCACGGACCATATGACAATATTCACTAAACTTAGTTTGAAGATTTAAGTTGACCCTTTTAATAAAATAAATCAGTTTGAACAAAACTTCACTGGTATTTTTTTCCTGACCCATTCTTTTCGTTCTCATTATTTAGTGGACACCCGTTACTTTGGTTTACTGACTAGTTTTCTTCTTCAAGATAAAGTCATTTGCCATTTGTAAATCCCTAAAATTATCGAGCATAGAAGAAGCATTTCGAAGTACCATTGCAAATCCAATATACGTATGGCCATATTCATAGAAGTCCGATTGGTATTATTGGTGCTGAAGTAGTACGTTTGATGGGGATGTGTTTGAAGTTCTGGAAGAATTTGTTTACCTTCGAACACTTGTGACATGTGACAACGGCGTGTTTCATTAAGTGAGAAAACGTTGCGGCTGCGAATAGGTTCTTCTACGGACTACATAACCAACTTAGGACCCGAAACTTGCAAACGGAAACCAAATTCACGCTGTTAAAAACTCTGATGAGCCACTGGGAGTTCTCTATGGGCACGAAGCTTTGATGTTAAAAAGTACTAGAATACTCGGTGAGAAATTTGACAATGGTGCAGAATTCAGTAGCTGGTCACTTAGTGTGCATGTCTGAGGAAAGAATTGTGAAAATAATATTCAGCCACGAATATGTTGGCTACATCCAGTGGAGAAGGTCCTGGGATCCCTAAACGTTTGGGGAAACTGGAGAAGTATTGCCCAAGAACGACAAAGATGGAGCTCTAAGATACGCCTGGATTTGGCGTGAAGCTACGCTGTACCCAACCAGACTGACTTCATCAACTGTGCTGAGGGAGGGCTTAAATGCATTTCTATAGGTGTTTTATGAGCTTTTGATACCTATACATATGGAAAAAATCGGAATAGTACTCCATATCGTAAAATGGGGGTATCTTTGATAATGCAGGTAATTTGGATAGTGCAGTAAATATATCCAGTATTTGATGATGTTATGCACACCAGCATACAAACAAACACGGATTAACCAACAGACAGACTCATCGATTTCATCGCCTCCAAGAATATGACCATAGGTAGCAGATATTTCCAACATAATCTCCCATATCGGTATACATGGAAATCACCACAACAGACCGAATCACAAAACAAACCACGTTTTAATTGATGAAAGACCCTTCTCGGATATTACCTACGTTATTACCGATCACCTCGCAAACATAGATTCTGTCCACTACCTGTTTATGCTTGAAATGCTCCAAAGACATTTCGTTGTAAACAACATTCGGTACCGACGCCCGCCACGGTACGATCGGGAACGGCTACCCTAAGTTGAAACTGATGAAAGCCTGTCCACGTTAAATTTCGGACACCTTTCTTTCGGTGTATATTTTAAATTATTTCACGGATCGCTGAAACTGGTTTGTTATGCATAACACATTGAAGGACTAACCCGGCCGTGGTTGAAAAACAGATGCGTCAAACCCAAACTTTGACAAACAAATTTGCAAAGTTTTTGTAGGAACAAGAGAGGTATCTATCAGAGATTGCGCAAAAAAGTGTAGAACGACAATTGGAAAGGTCCAACGCGCATGAAGCGAAATTGCCTGAAGACGTACCGGAAACAAAAATGTCCAAAACGCAGCCAAATTCAGCCGGATTCCGTGAAAACTCGGACTTGGAAGCTGTGCGACGAAGTTTTGAGCGAATCCTCACGTGCAGCTTTATTCTCACGTGCATCATATAATCTCCGAGTTTCAGCATGGATTCGTGAAAAAACACTCAACTTCTACCAACCTGATGACTTTTGTTTCTTCGTTAGTCGACGCACTGTAAAAGCGACAACAAATCGATGCCATCTATATCGATTTCACCAAAGCATTTGATAGAGTGCCGCATGCTTTGATGGTGGATAAATTGAATAGAATGGGCCTTCCTACTTGGTTGACTCAATGGATATTCTCCTACCTAACGGAGCGTTGTGCCTACGTACGCATTAATGGGACGTGCTCGGATCCATTCGATATCCCATCTGGTGTGCCACAAGGGACTCATTTGGGTCCACTTCTTTTGTGCTATTTGTCAACGATCTTTGTGAAACGATTAAATCGCCAAAATAATGTACGCATACGATCTGAAGTTCTACCGCGTGGATTCATTGTTAGTTGATTGTTGTTCTATTCAAGCTGACATCGAGGTATTGTTGGGTTGTTGCAAGCTAAACGGCATGGAAGTCAACGTCCGTAAATGTAACGTCATCACATTCTGTCGAACAAGGAATGCAACCATCTTCGATTACAGAATGGAGATAACGAGTATCGCTAGAGTGAGCACAGTAAAAGGATCTCGGTGTACTACTTGACAGCAAGCTAAACTTCTCACAACAAATAGCAGCAACGACCGCTAAAGCCTACGCGGTACTTGGATTTGTCAAACGAAATACGAAGCAGTTTGAAGACGTTTATTGCTTGAAGTCGCTCTACTGTGCGCTGGTACGCAGTATATTGGAATATGGTGTTCTTGTGTGGGCGCCATACCATATCGTTCATATTCAACGGATTGAACGAATTTAACGCAACTTTCTTCGGTTTGCGCTCCACCGGCTGCCTTGGAATGATCCAGTTAGACTGCCCCCCTACGAACAGCGATGCGCTTTGGTACGCCTACCGACGTTGGCTGATAGAAGGGTTCTCTTGCAACGGCATTTCAGCAAGAAAAACTGGGCGTACGGATTTCCTTCGACTATCTACGCATCGTACTTTATTCGGACAGAATAAATTCGACGTTTGTTGCCGTAGGTTTAATGAAGTGTCTGACCATTTTGATTTTAACACATCCAAGACAATGTTCAAAACTAGAATTAGTGTTTAGTATAATCTGACTGTACGAGTTATTCGAAGACAAGTAAATAAATAAATAAATAAATAAATAAAAAATGACATGTGCATTATCATGGATGACGAGACGTCCGTCAAATTGGACTACAAGGCACTTCCAGAGGAAGAGTTTTATACCGTGAAGCTTGGAACGGATGTCCCAAATTCGTAGAAATTGTTTTTTGCGAAAAATTTGGAAAAAGGTGTTGGTTTGGTGAGCAATTTGCAAGTGTGGTTTGAAATCGACACCTTATTTTACTACCGCAAATATGAACGTTGAAATGTGCCGGAAGGAATGCCTGCAGAAACAAATTCTGCCACTAATCCGAAAACACAAGATTTCGACACTGTTTTGGCCTGATTTGGCATCCTGCCACTATGCGCGTGCCACCTTGGACTGGTATGAAGAGAATAATGTCCGATTTGTGGAAAAGGCGATGGATCCTCCAAATTGTCCGTAAATAAGGCATATTGAGAAATTTTGGGCTTTGATGAGAGGAAAGCTGCGGAAAAAGGCTAGGGCAGTAGATGACATCATCAAATTAAAAAAAGACTCGGTAAACGTAAGCAAAACCATCGACGAAACGGTTGTGCAAAACCTCATGAGGAACATCAACAAGGAGGTGCGAGAGCTGGCCAGATGAAAAAAGTGCGAGAGCTGGAAAATGAATTTGAGTTGCAAAATAATTAAAACATATTTAAATTCAGCAATTTTAGGTGTACTCATAATTAACTATACAGTCCTTTGCCATTATTGAGAAAAATCCCAATCTTTCTGAGTGAAGTGTAGCTCGCAATGTTGGGAAGTCAAAATCATACGTACAAAAAGTGAAACAGAGGCAAGGGCTGAAGGCGTGCCAAGTGAAGAAGGTGCCCAACTGCACAACAAGCAAAAATCCCTCTGCAAAAGTCGTGTACCAATTTTTAGCAAACATTTTCTTGAATCATAATGGACGACGAAACATACGTACTCGAAGACTTTAAACAGCTTCCGGGTCCGGCTTTTTATACCGCAATGCAAAGGAACGCCGTTGTTGAGCATTTCCGGACAAAGAAGGTGTCCGAATTCCCGAAGAAGTATTTGATTAGGCAGGCTATATGTAGTTGTGGTCGAAAATCTAAAAGTTTCATCTCTACCGGCTCTATCAATAAGGATGTGTACTAGAAAGACTGTCTGCAAAAGTGATTGCTACCGTTCATCGACTCTTGACGACTTTCCAGCTCTGTTTTGGCATGATTTAGCTTCTTGTCAGTATGCGAAATCCGTCCTGGAATTGCATAAGGTGCAAGAGGCTAAACACGTGCCAAAAACAGCCAATCCACCAAACTGTCCAGAACTTCGCCCAAATAGAGAAGTACTGGGCTCTAGTTAAGCGGAAACTTTTCGAAACTAAGAAGAAAGCAAATGGCACCGATGATTTCAAGAGAAGATGGTGAATCGTCACGGCGGGCGTATCTGAGGATACAGTACGGAACCTGATGGCGGATGTACCACAAAAAGTTCGAAAAAATTTCAGAAAGAAGGATTAACATCTTAATCAACTGTTTTTAATGTAGATATTATTCTATTATTATGCAATAAACAATCTGTTTTGATGAATTATGTGTAGTTTTTTTTGCCGCTATTATTTTGGTGTCCGAAATTTAACGTGGACAGGCGTTACGCTCAAAAGTAGCGTTGCCGGATAGAAGTAGCTTGAAGTACCGTTGCCGGATGAGGGACAGCAGATCGAAACTCCTTTTGAGCTACTGAATAAATTTCAAAGCGGCTATTAACAACGCAGCAGATGCTGCCATTGGGTTTGTGGATAGGAATCGAAAGAACGACTGATTCGACGAGGAGTGTCAGATAGTTTAAGACGAGAAAAATGCAGTGTGGGCAATGATGCTGCAGCAAAACAACTGTCAAAATGTGGATTTATTGAAACAGAATCGAAAACAGCAAACTTATTTTTTCTGGGCTTTGAGGAGTTAGAGTGCAAAGAAAGCTGTATTGTTCTCAAGAAACGCCAACGAACATCAATGCCTAATAACTGTTTGATCGAACAAATTTGGAGAAGTTGTTTAACTTTTTCTTTAAGAAAGCTAAAAAATCTCTTTAAATTTGTTTGAAGGGGGGTGAAGCGGTTATTGGACACTGATGTTGAATGGGACGCCAAAGTTCTACAAGAAATTCAACGCATTCTGCAAACGTTTATTGCTGCGCGCAGAAATGTATTGGGATAAGGTTGGAGGTATCTTGGCGGACGAACATGGTGATCGAAAGGTGGAAGACAATGAACACGTGAATGGCGCATTTGTGGAATATCCAGACAGCAGGAAAAATGACTTAATCGGAACGGCGAACGAAAATATGGGCCAGATAAGGATGCCATCATATAACTTTAGAACAACAAAATACCTGAGAAGTATAGTATCGGTGCGGAACTTATAAAAATGGTATAAGTTGGCAAATTGTCTGCACTGTCGATAGTCAGTATCTGAGATGCAGAACCGAAGGAGGGGAAAGAAGGATGCTATGTCCAATATACAAAAAGGTTGATGAGTTGGAATGTGAGAACTACAGATCACTCGCTACTCTCAACGTGACGAATGCTTTCCCAAAACATTGGCCGCCGTCTATCGCTGCCAGCAAGCAAGTTTGTGCGAAGTTATCAAGTTGGTTTTCTGGATGGGCAATCGACAACAGATCAAATCTTTAAGTTGCGGTAGATCTTCCAAATGTGTAACAAATATCAAGTTCCTACGTACTACATATTCATCAATTTCAAGGTCGCATACGATACTATTGCTGGTGAAAAGATATGGAAGATTATAAACGTAAACGGCGTTCTCGATAACTGACTAGATAATGTGACTCAATTTAGTCAGAATCAAGTTGCTGCAACCAATTATGACAGATTTGTATTGCTTGGGTCCATGCCAAAGGAAGTGTAAAATACGAAATATTTGCAATCTCTCATGGGCCATACAACAATGATTGCATTATTCCATACAACAGAGAAGATTCAGGCATTATCTGGCTTAAATTTATATGAAATCTCCCATTAATTTCTAGCATTCTCTTTATGTGCATTAGATAACACAGAAAATTCCATGTTTCTTTCAAACTGAGAAGGCGATAGTCTTTGCTGCATCCTGTTCAACATTGCACTAGAAGGTGTTATGAAACATGCGGGCTTTATCATATGTGGCACGATTGTCAATATATCCAGTCAAAACATTTGCTTCGGTGACAAAGTGGACATTGCAGGAAGAACGTTCCAGGTGATTACTGGGCAGTACACTTGGTTGAAAAGTGAAGCAAAAAAGATTGGATTGAGGGTAGATACGTTGAAAACTCCCTTAGCTCAATCGGTAAAGGCGCAGCTACAAAGCAACGCCATGCTGGAAGTGGCTGGGTTCGACTCCCGGTCTGGCCTGGAAATTTTTCGTTAAGGAAACGACTCCCTGGGCATAGGGTATGATTGTACTTGCCACACAATCATACTAATGCAAAAATTGGAACCTGGCATCGAATGTTCCTAATAAAAATAACTGTGGAAGTGCATTTAAACATTAAGTTGAGAGCAAACAATAAGCTTGAAATGCTAAAATGAAGAAAGAAGACGTTGAAAGCGAACCCAGTATGCCAAAAGTCGCTATAACTGCAAGGGTACAATGGACAAGACATGTTGTAAGGTTGCAAGGCAATAATTCCACCAAAAAGGTTGGTTGCTTTGAATCTGACCGGAAAAAGACGCAAGGCAGCCGTAAGCCAATTTTCTTGGCGAATCGTTGTGACACAGGTGTGAATCTGAAGGGACATTGTACCAGAAAAAGTAAGCATTTTTTTTAAATTATTTTTGGGTAAAAAATATTTGTTCCATTTTATAGCCTGATAGATGTTGTGAATTCAAGTTGTATACGCATTAACAGGAAATTTACCCATTCATTTTTTTAAGGCTTTGATATGTTTAGAAAATGTTCACAAGCAAAACATTTTTCACGTTCTTTAAATATAGCTGTAATTATTGGTTATAAATTGGGTGATTGGGATGCTTCCTAACGAAGATTTTACTCTTTATAACTGTCATATTTTTTATACATAATATTGAAAAAAAAAGTTTTACGAAAGTTTTATGAACGCCACTGGAAATCAATTTGGATTTATTATGATACCAAGAGGTGCCAATAGATTATATATTTTAGTCAGGTTTATGAGAGCCTACACAGCTGATTAACAACGATCTTGAAACTTTGTCTTCTAAAATTCTTTTACCCCTATCAAAGGTTATATTTTGACTTTATGAACTTGTTAAATGCCGTTTTAGGACTCATTCATGTTATCTTTTAAGGTCAGTTGAAAAAGCATTTTTCAACCATTTTGCCTCCATTAAATACATTAAACGGCAAATTAGCATTGAGGGAAGTCACCAAATGACCAAATAGTTTTATAGTAGTCATTGCGAAGATAAATTAGCTTTTTGAAAAAAAACTGTGATTTCTTTCAATCGCTATATTGAAATATAAGAAATCATTTAAATGTGGAAAAATAAATACACCAAATATTAAATGTAATGCAAACGAATTGAAGAACGGAGACCGATTTTGGCATGTTTTAGATAACCTGATTGAATTCCATCAATTTTCAGGAAATTCATGATTATTTTTCCAAATATATTTGTTTCAACATTGTAAACTTATACAGCATGATACGCTATATAAAATTCATTTTGTTTTGGATATTTTGCTATCAAACAAAATTTCCCGCAACACTAGAACTTTTTTCATGGATATTATTTACTGTTACAGAAGAGCAAAAAATCTGACAAAGGAGAACAACAAAAACCAACCACGATATCACCGTGAAGTTTGACAGCTGTGGCCATTTGACCCTTTGCTGGTTTTGATGGCAGCCAATAGGGTTTATGAAGGTTTTCAAGTGGTCATAACATGTTTCACTAGAACATTTTTAAAATCTTCATGGTCTTATAAAGGTTTTATTAATTTGTTTTCACTTCCGTCTATAGAATGAGCCACTTTGTACACATTTTGGCTGCAAAGATGCATAGAGGAGGTGTTGGTGGACAAAACAGTTTTGAATGTAGTTTTATCAAAAAGACAGGAGAAGTGCCATACGGCTGGAATAAAACTAAAATTGTTACATGCGATGTCATCACGTCTTTAGACCAGCTAACTTTATTATGGATGAGAATGGCTGAGAAAACAGTTGGGCAGGTGTAGTGTTCATTTCATGTTATTATGGATGCACTTTAAGTTGTTATCAGCTTAACTACCTCACTAATGAGAACTGTGGGAGTGATTTTGACAGCACTTTATGCCACCCAACTGACTTTAAGGCGGAAAATATCGTACAATACGCCAACCTTCTGTAATTTGGTTTTCAATCAGTCAGTAATTTTGGTTTCTGGATAACAGTGCCGGTTAATGCGACAGTTGTTTTAATGAATTCTATAGTTTGCTACCTCTCTATTGTGGTAACAATCCTTCTACCAGTTTCACAGTTTGGATTGTCATCTATGAAATTTTTGGAATTTCTGCTCCCCTGTGTTTAAAATATTTCAAATAATTTAGCAGTCGTTTGAGCACCTTTGATGCAAAACTGACACTGAATATGCTATTTGAAGTTTTCATGGAAATGACTATAAAGAGAGCAAATTTTGCGATTGTATTTTTCCGCGCAAACATAAGCTTCACTGTCAACAACTGCCGTATATAATTTAAATGTTTTGACGATTTGTTGTGACGGTTTTGTTTTGCGTGGCTTTTTACAAATTTGATTGTTATAAACAAGAGAAAATTGGTAACTGAATTACTTTTCAAAGGATCATTTTGGTAAATTCAACCAGTCTGATACGTGGATATAAATTGCAAAGCTGGTATTAATTGTTTCATACAGGCTTGGTTCAAAAAATTTACAATATTCCAGAAGAAGCAGAATCAGTTGCCATTTTGAATCATTCGTCGACCAGATAAAGACGCTAATATTTCAGATGAAACAAAACTTCTAATTCAGATCCGCAACAGACGTCTCCTTGATTCCATGCTCAAGAAGAGAGTTTCATCGCTCAACTATCACACACGTACATAATGTGTTCAAGCTAATTTTGTGAATTCTTACAGGCAAGAAATCGTGGGACTGTGCCAGAGAATGATAATTTTATTTATTTTGGGGTTTCAATACTGTCTTGCTAATGATTATATGGTTCATAATATTATGAACCCAATTATTTAAAAGCATTTGTTTATTTCTCATAAAAATAAATGACCAAAGCACTGAAGATGCCCAGCTTGCGAATAATCTATTCAAAACAATAAACTAAATCATCTCTCTGTCATCTGCTCTCTTAAGTCATCTCAACAGATTATCACATAACATCGTTAAAATGAAACTACTATATTTAAAAAAAAAAAAGTAATCGTTACAACACACATACCAATTACCAGCGCAGCAAAGGCCGGGTCTTCTCACGCCCAAAACAGTCCACCTCTTTTTGACGCTACCACTAAAGAAATCCAGCGCCTTAATTATGGCTCTCTTTCTCCCGGTGCATGACGAGTTTTGCATGTTACTTGGCAGCGATTGTGTGGCATAGAATTTCACTTCCTCCTGCTCATTACATTTGGGAAAAAAAAAAGTAAACACACCAACCACCCACCGACACCAGCTGATCATGCTGTAACAATACAGACTGCCTGCTCTGCTTATGTACCTACCCACTTACTTAGCAACAATGAATGTGATGGCCACTGAGACCCGGTGATTAGGGTAGCTTAGATCACTATCCGCTGGAGCAGAAGAAAAAAAAATGTAAAGAAGAGCTTTTCTTTCCTCTGTCAGTGAGATGAATGCATCATCGGATGATAATCAGCCGTGAAAAACTCTCACGGCTCTGCCACTCACCACGGGGACCACGGGGTATGTGTTGTTTGCTTTTCATCATCACCAAGCCGGAGAAAAGCGCCCGACAAACATCACCGGGTTCACCCGGTGCGAGCTCTCACTGCTGCTGATCGGATTGCGCAAGGTTTTTGGCACCGATTTGACTGAACAGCGGGATGTAATCGCTGTGAGCGGGGTGAAATCAGGTTCAATTTTGAGATGATCTTATGATACTGTTAAGTGTTCTGAGTGGTTCTAAGTCAGGGGTTTTTCGTTCGTGTATAGAATTCGGTGAAAATTGCAATTAAACTCTCGGTTATTTTGCTATCATTATGCAGAAACTTATGTCGAAATTAGGATTTTTTGCCCTCTTTGTGGGGACCAGTATCACAACACTTTACGGTCTTTCTCTCCAATATCTGTAAGTCAGAGTATGACGAGACAAAGAAATCAAGTAAACACCAGAAGTTGTGTACAAAACTAAACCCAAAAAGGAGAGGGTTCCTTTGTCATGTATACGACAAAACGGAGTGTGGACAAACTACCGCTAGAAACTATCACAAGATATCAGTAGTACATGAGCCGAATCAAACACGTTTACTTTTGCCTGTTGAGGTGGCGGATTCGCCCGTGCCTTAACCTACCCCTCAGTGGATTGTTAGGCAAAACGTCTTTAAGTCGAGAACCACTATATCCATGCCCTTCGATCAGTTTTCAATACTTCTATTCAATTTTCAACCTACCGTACACTGACGGAACTTTCAACACTTTCTCTTCATATCTTTCATTTTAGCAAACAATACTGTCCACTCTCAGTGGCTCTTGGTGATTAGCGAACATCTCCTTCTACATCATAATCGTTACTCCACGTACGGAGAATACAGACATAACAATTATAGTATATAAAGCTTGATTAATTTTTCCATTTTATTAATATTTTCGTTTGATATTATACAGAAGAGCTAGCACATCATACCTCTTAAAGAAACTTCAAAGCACCACATGCGCCTAACTTGAACACACAAGCGGTAACTTGAACTCAAATTTTGGGTGAAGAATCAGGACCTGCCTGTGGAGTTTATTGAGTGGGTTGGAGGAGAATCGAAAATGTTCATGTAAACAAACGTGAGTAGGTTTAACAAAACACAAAACACAGAACTGAAAACTAAATAGTGTTTCGTTTTAACTTGCTCTATCTTGAGAATGGTTTTCAACATTTTTAATTTTCAAATCTCGATCACATTTTCAAAGAATCGTGGATAGGTCTTTTTTGTTAACAAAAATTCAAAATATCTCAGAGTAGGGTGGGGCTTATTTGAAAAAAATAATGTGGCACATGTTTTCCCATGTGGAAAATGATCTTTAGGGTCCATCAGATGACATACTAAAATTTCAGATTTTTTCGTTAAGGTTTAGAGGTGCCGAAATGGGCCTAAGTGCTAAATGTCGAGCGGTAGCAAATATCGACCAAAACAGATGCATCTATAAGTAAACACGTCATTTTGTGATCCTAAAGGGCGAAAATTTTATCGGTTTTGCGGTATCTCTCAACGCTTTTGAGATATAAGCCTCAACAATGAATGTGTGTTTTCACTTACGCCAACATATTTGAACTATAGCAAGCAACATCTTTGCTGTACGTTTATAATGACAAAATTTTATACTGATAAAAGGCAGAGAGAAAGAGAGCGAAAGAAGGAGGGAGATTTAGAGAGAGAGAAACAGGGGAGAGTACACATGGATTTGGAAAATATTTAAACGTATTTATATATTGATTAATATTGGGGACTCATAAAATTACGTGTCATGTCGAATACTGATTAACAATAGTACCTTTCTTCATATTAGCAAAGTTTTGGTTACAAAAACTCAAATTCACAATATGGTTTTGGAAGTGGTTTTCGTATTGATTTATGTTACCATTATAATCTTCAATCAGTCTGATGGCTCTTTCAGTGTGATCGTTTACGACTTTCAAATTATTAACGATGTTTCTTCCATGAATGTAGGTCTCATTTATGAACCATGAAGCCACAGGTACATTGAGAAAGCTGAAATTTATACCAAGCTTGTCAAAAAAATATGTTGTGTTCTCAGTTCCCAAATGCGCTAAGCAGATCTTCCTCGCAGATTTTTTATTGCCGAGATTAGGTTTAATCGAGCGTGCGAGGTCCTGTCGTTCTATATCCGGAAGGCGTTCATCGAAACTGGCGAGACCAACAAATTAATAGTTTGGAATTCTTAAGCCCTGGAGATCAATAGAAGATTTATTTTAGGTGCCAACGTAAGACGAGTTCCTGAAAACCAGGCCTCAATATACATTGATACCAGAAACGTACAAATATCCAGAAGTCCTGAAGTTTCCTTCCTTGAAAGTTTGAATTGCGCTCGAAATAGCCACACTTTCAAGCTATAACGGGCTTTCGCCATCCACCTAGCAGTATGCATTGGTCCTAGCTGACGGAATTGGACGGTTATAGCATCAGTGATACCAAGAAAGATTGTAGTTAATTCAAGCAAATCAGGTAATTGTCGGGAGGTTGGCCAGTCTGTAAGAAGTTAGGAAGGAAATAAGGTAAGCTTTTGATAGTTTAGACAGCAATGTGATTTTTGGCAAATGAAATTATTTTTGCTCGACGCGCTGCATTCAACGTAGAAGGACATATTTTTGGAACAATGAAATTAGATTTATTTATGTTGGGCCATTCCTGTTGAAACTGCATCAAAATTTGAATTTCAGGGAAATTTTAATTTCAGAAAGAGCCATCAAACTGATTGAAGATTATGATGGTAACATAACTCAATACGAAAACCACTTCCAAAACCTTATTGTAAACGTGAATATGCATGCAATTTCACTTGAAATATATTAATAACAACGTTTTTACTACGTTATTGGTACAACAGGCCATAATTGGGAACATACAATAAAATATGGCCCCAACATTGGGTCTACGATTTTCTTGTAAAATCATGGTTATTTTAGCTATGTGAACAGTTAGTTTTAACGTGTAACTATTTTCTGCACATCCAGATTGCATTACTAGCTTTATCGATTCAATTAAGCCATATTTAGATCACTTGAAGATCGTGTAGATTATCTGTTCAGCTTAACCAGTAAAATCATGATGCCCCAAAAGTTCAAAAAATCGAAAATTACGCAGAAGCGAGCAGCTATAAGCTAGGCTAACATTACATCCCGTTACCCTACTCAAGATCTCTCTCTCTCTCTCTCTCTCTCTCTCTCTCTCTCTCTCTCTCTCTCTCTCTCTCTCTCTCTCTCTCTCTCTCTCTCTCTCTCTCTTTCTCTCTCTCTAAATCTCCCTCCTTCTTTCGCTCTCTTTCTCTCTGCCTTTTATCAGTATAAAATTTTGTCATTATAAACGTACAGCAAAGATGTTGCTTGCTATAGTTCAAAAATGTTGGCGTAAGTGAAAACACACATTCATTGTTGAGGCTTATATCTCAAAAGCGTTGAGAGATACCGCAAAACCGACAAAATTTTCGCCCTTTAGGGTCACAAAATGACGTGTTTACTTATAAATGCATCTGTTTTGGTCGATATTTGCTACCGCTCGACTTTTAGCACTTAGGCCCATTTCGGCACCTCTAAACCTTAACGAAAAAATCTGAAATTTTAGTATGTCATTTGATGGACCCTAAAGATCATTTTCCACATGGGAAAACATGTGCCCGATTATATTTTTCAAATAAGCCCCACCCTAATCTCAGAGCCATGAAATTTTCACGCAAGCTAGCACCATTTTCTTGCTCTTTTAGACTTACTGGCTTACTTACTGAGAGATTGACGTTTGAATCTTTACGGAGGAAATAGAACGAGTTATTTGAAAACGTTCCCAATTTCTTGTAATATCCATGCAGAAAGCAGCCAAAAGTTTGTTCGTAACTATTATTGATTTGAAAATACAACCAAAGCCATGAGAAGTGACACAAAATTGATTATTCAGGTCTTATGCCCTACAAAATTAAGTATCCCAAAAACAATCAAAATCAAACCTCGAAACTTTAATGCTTTCTCTGCCAAAAATAAATAAAAAATAAATGTAACTTAGAAATAGTCAATATCCCGGAATTTTGTTAATAAGACGTTAATTCAAGTGAAATTCATTTAATGAAAATAAGCTTGTTTGAGTTTTCAAATATAAATAAACTGGCAACTATAAACAGTGTTTTTCTTTCAAGTAGAGTCTTGTCTATTATTAAACATAGCCAAATGAATGCATTAATTATAAAAAAATGATATGTAACTGATGCATTTTGGAGCATTGCATATTAGGAGCGAGTTTAAAAATGTTAAATTTGAAGTGTGTCTTTAATCAGTTTTTACCTATGTGATGGAAATTTTGAATTTATTAAAAAAAAAAACTAAACAGCATGTTTTGCAACATTGCTGCACAAAAATTATAAATTTTCTGAATTTTTGTACAGATTTTCTTCTAAGGCTATGTGTTAGAATGCCTTGAATAGAATAATTGCGCAATATAAATAAAGAAAAGTATTTTTTTTAATGTTTTTAAACGTTTTTCCACTGAGGGTGCTCCAAATGGCACATACACTAAACATGTCCAATCGACTTTTAGAAATAGCCACCTGAACAATTCTCACCTAGCCTAGCCTAGCCTGAAAATAGCCTATTCTCGTTCATCGAATCTCTTCATCGACATTCGCTATGATTCATTACGGTTGAATAATAAGCCCACTATATCACAAAACGTTGCGATTGGTTGAAAAGATTGTAGATAATGAAATCATTGGATTTTCCCCGATTGGTACCAAGCCGAAGAGCGAGGAAATCAATAGAAACATCAAGTTGCCAGGAAGCACGAAATACTTCTTCTTCTTTTAGCATTTCAAGCTTATTGCTTGTACAATTTGCTTATTGCTTGCACTTAATTTAGTGTTCTAAATGCACTTTCACAGTTATTAATTGAGAGCTTTCGGTGCCAGGTACCATTTTTTGCATTGGTATGATTGTCAACATCAATCATTTTCCTTAAATTTCCTTAAGAAATTTTCCTTAACAAGACCGGAAATCGAACCCAATCACCTTCAGCATGGTATTGTTTTGTAGATGCGCCTCTACCGACTGAGCTAAGGGAGGACCCTGAAAGGCTTCTAGGGCCTCTAATTTTACCAATCGATCAAAAGTAAATAATAGGTCAATCGGCAGATTCTAATAGATTCCTCTTCGGGAAGCTCAACTTGGTTTTTGCAGATATTAGTTCCAGCAATAAAATAGTCTATAGACTGTAGTTGTACAAATTGAAAATTTACATAAAGAAAGGAGCCTGCGTCGAGCATTGGCTGTGACCGGTTGTGTCGATGCTTTTTTGCGCCCTTTTTGTGTTTGGGCATGGCGTGTTTCGTATTGCATTGGTTACCCATTCTTCGGTGGCGCGAGTGATCAAGTGAGCATAGAAAAAAACAATAAAGGTGCTTCCCGGTGAGATGTGGTGGTTTGCCGGGTGTGGTGGGCCGGGGTATCCATACTATTGGTTGCAACCGGACCAAATCGGCTTTCCAGCATTATTAAGCCTTGCCTTATTTTCCCAATGAAAAACCACCATCTCTCCTGCTGCCACCCAATCTTGATATCCAACATCCCAATGATTTCTCGTGGAAGTGCAATGGTGTTCTTGGCTTCCAATAAAGCGAGTATTGCGTAAACATATTCTTAATATTTTCTTATTTGACCAGCATTACAGCAGGAATCACCAGTTATTACACATTGAGGATGTATGTTAATCTGGTTTGGATGTATGTTGGTTTTCTGTGTACTAACAGCTGTTCTGGCAGTAACGGAGTAGCAAACTCGAGCAGCCAATCATGCTCATGATCATTCTCTTTTAGCACGGCTGAATAATCGATACCTACAGGTCACAGTTTAGGTCGAATGAAAAAATTCTTGGCTTGTACATTGAAGAATAAATTCACTGGAAAACGGTTTTGTAGCCACACGTTATTTACAGATAAGCAAGTCAATGATGTGAATCGATCAGCGGTGACAGGCATTTTTCAAATATTACTTAAGAATTCCTCAAGGTTTTGTTCAATTCTAAAACTCGCGATTTGAAGCAAGCTTTTCGGTCTTTGGGGATAAAAAGTAGGCATTGAATTAATAGGAGTGTGCCACTGGGTTTGCATATCCAGAATAGAAAGGAATAAATTATGTTCACTATCGAATTGACACTCTTGAATCAAAGTATTTTTTTAGTAAGTTTATTGCAGAGAATACGGGCCTTCATATCAAATAAACTTTACTTTAAGTGGTTCCTGAACACATTGAAATACAAAAACTATGCCGTTTACTCTTTGCTATAGTTCTATACAATGTTCTACAAATCTTATTCTAGTTAATTTAAAATTTTAACATTTTGTAAACTATCTACTTATTTTTTCTAGTTGGATTATCGAGATGTTTGAATCAAATATTTAGACAGTGTCATAATTAAAATTACAAACTAAAATTGTAAACTATTGAAAATGACACAAAAACAAGGTGATGGCGTAAAACTAGGTTTTGCTACTTCATTCACTAATTGCATAGTATTCTTCTTACACACATACTTAGATTTTTTTTACAGAAATCTGTAATGTTCCGCCGAATTCTCAACGCTCGGTAATCCGATTTTACGGATTTTGGTGAAATTTTACAGATATCTGTAAAAAAATTACCGGATTTCGGTAAAATTTTACCGAAATCCGTAAAATCGGATTACCGAACGTTGTTGAGAATTCGGTAAAACTTTATAGATTTCTGTAAAAAAAATCTAAGTGTGCACATTTAAGGATTAAATACTAAATTACTCATATGTAGCAGCGTAAAGGGCGCGGAGAGCTTTGTACGTTCGTTATATTTTAAGCTGACAGGTTCTCCAAATCAGAAGAACCTGTGGTGGCCTGGCATCCAGCAATAGATTGGCAGGCAGCTAGTGGCTAGGTTGCCAATCAATTTTTTGCAACTAAAGTGTTTGTTGCATAGAAATTTCTCTTGATCTTATCTAAATTACCGTTGCATATTCTCGTCAGTTGGCAGCAGCCAAGGATGGGACGACTCATTTAGTAAGAATTTGACTCCTTTGCCGATGACACATTTCATTTTATTATTATGCAAGCGCGGCAAGACGTTAAGATCAATGCTTTATAGTATAAAACGAAAGTTGTGCAGAATGTCGTGAAGCCATGCTAAGAATGAATGAACGGGAAGGATGATTCGTGTTTCCGCAGGACGGAGCACCTTCTCATACAGCAAAATTGGTCTAAAACTGGTGTCAAGCTAATTTAAACTTTTTGGCCAAGGATGAATGGCATTTCAGTTCACTAGATCTAGACCCATTGGATTATTTTGTATGGTCATACATTCTGTCAAAAATAAACGAGTATAAATTATCTACTCTGACCCAGTTTGAGGTCGGTATCCTTCAAATTTGGAACGAAATGCCGATGAATGTCGTGAACGGCGCTTGAGATGCTTTTGAAAATTTTTTGTAGCTGGTGAAAAAGGTTAAAGTGATATTACTCCGAAACATTTGCTATAATTGATTCATGCTATTTTACCTTTCAAGAAATTCAATTACCAATATAATCCAACTAACTTTTTTGAAATAATTGAAGCTTAAATTTGTTTGAGAATATACTGGACACGGTGTACTTTGTTTGCTAGAATCAACTGACATGAAGTTGTTTTAACATATTACTTTTTAAATGTTACTAGATGTTTCTGATGACATGACATTTGATATTATCATATGCACACTTAGAAATTATTGTACACGAGACGTAATTCATGTTTGTAAAAAATCGGGGAACGTAAAGAAAGATTTCGTGTAAAATTGTGTCTCCTGAAACTAACACATACGCAATTCGACGGAAGATGTATTTGATTGAATTTTCTCTGCTCTCTTTCAACTCATTCTTATGTAATGAAGGACTGTTAAATGCTGTGCTGTGAAACTCTGCGAATTAATTTGAATTGTCTACTGTTAAGTTTGAATTGTCTACTGTTGAGTTTGATCACTTTTGACGAGTTATCCGGTCCGGATGAACTCTTCACTGCTAATTCAAGTTTTCACCTAACCTTTTCTCCTTGAGGATAACCAAATCTTCATTCAGCTAACCAAATTCATATAAATGCATAGAAAATTAAATAGTCTTTTCCTATACATCTTTTTAAAAGTGAAACTTTTCTTATCTATGAGACTTGATCCGCAACCTTATTTGAATTAGGCGCTTGTTGAAATTCGGTATGATAGAGAACTTTGACGAATTGGACTCAAGGAGCTTCAAAATGTTTGAAGTTTTGGTTCCAAGTAACAATTTTAGTTTTATTCTAGCGGTATAGCACTCCTACCAGCTTTGTTGATAAAACTACATTCAAAACTGTTTTGTTCGCCAACACCTCCTCTATGTATCTCTGAAGCCAAAATGTGTACAAAGTGGCCGATTCTATAGATGGTTGTGAAAACAAATTAATAAAACCTTTATAAAGCCATAAAGATTTTGAAAATGTTCTAGTGAAAGCTGTTATACCCACTTGAAAACCATCATAAAACCTATTGGCTGCCATCAAAACCAGCATAGGGCTAAACGGGCTCAGCTGGCAAACTTCACTGTGATAGCATGGTTGGTTTTTGTTGTTCGATTCTTTGCCCTTCGGTTTTATTTAACAGTAAATAATATCTGATAAAAAAGTTCCAGAGTTGCGGGAAATTTGGTTTGACAGCAAAATATGCAAAACAAATTGAGTTATTTTAGAGCGTATCGTGCTCCAAAGCATATGCGCATTTAATTTAATGGTGAATATTGGCACGATAAGAGCCGATCATAAATGCGCCTCGGAGATTATGCGAGTTTACATCAACAAAAATAAAATTGAAACAAATATGTTCGATTATTTAATCATGAATCTCCTGATTTTTTTTTGAATTCAATTGGTCTCTGATCTACAGTTCATTTGTATTACTTTTCGACATTATTATTATTTTTATTATTATTATTATTATTATTATTATTTTTCCCCATTTCAATTATTTTATATATTTCAATATGGCGGTTGGAAGAAAGAACAGTTTTTTCAGAAAGCCAATTTATCTGCGCAATGACTACTATAAAACTATTTGGTCATTTGGTGACTTTCCTCAATGTTGATTTGCCGTTTAATGCATTCATTTTAGGCAAAATGGGTTTGAAATGCTTTAATAAGATTATATGAATGAGTCTTAAAACGGCATTTAAAAACAGCATTTTACGAGCTCATAAAGTCAAAATAAAACCTTCGATAGGAGTAATAAGAATTTTAGAAGACAACGTTTTAAGATCGTTGTAAAGATGCTGTGTAGATTCTTATAAACCTGACTAAAATACAAAACCTATTGGCACCTCCTGGTACCATAATAAAACAAAATTGATTTCCAGTCGCGTGCATAAAACTTTAATAAAACTTAACAATGCTGAATGATTTTGGCAATGTTACTTGGACTGTTCTCAATATGGCTCATGTTTTTTCCCATGGTTGGGTAGCATGGTCTATAAAGTCGGACGATCAATCAAGACTGAATAATTGTTATCATTAGAACGAAGAAAAACTTCAACATTCTGAATAATTCCACTGCAAAACGCCCGTTTGATTCAATTTTACCCTCTCCATCGTCTAACACCATCTCAAAGCGTAGATAGAAACCATAACCGTGCCACAACTTGTTATTACAGATCATAAAGCTAATTTCTGCTATCAGATGACGACTACTGTAGCGGTAATTTCCTTCCAATAAAAACACACGTAAACCCATCAAAACAGACCGTTGGCCATCATCGCGTCGCATCTCAGTGAAAAGGAAATGTGTACCTACATCACACTTCTCTTCTGGCCCTGCGCTCGTTTCACGTCCGTTCGCTTTGTGTCGCCGTTGACTAACTTCAAGTCACGGCTTTGGCAACTACCAACCGTATGTTGATACGACTCGCTGTGCCAGCAGATTGGAACAAGTGCAACACATCCCTATCAAGAGCCGACAAAACAACCCACTTCATCTTACGTAATGTGTGATCGCGAACATGGTTCGAAAAGAAACCGAACAAAACACAAAGCAAACCGGCACCAAAACAATTTTCTGTCTTTCTCATTCCTTCAAACCAAAAGCTTTCCGTCTAACGGTTCAACTGCGAGAAAGCTCTATCACAGCCATTTGAAGCAAAAACACGCATTTGTTGGGTTCCTCCTGGCTTGGTAGCACGCCCAGCGTCGTCGCTACCAACTTGGTGTGAGCACATTTAGGGGTGGGAAAATTCAATCAAAACTCAGGTACTTACCGCCTCGGCTTCGGTCGCACAATTTCGTGGTTGGCATCGGTGATACACAGCGGACTCAGCGCACCCGCCAAATGCTCCACTCCGATCCGGCCAGGATCCCAACTGTGCCGGCCGGCGGTGGTTCCGTTGGTTGTACTGCTGCTGCTACTGCCACTGGTCGACGTTGTCGATGTCCCGAGAGACCAACAGTGGCTGCCACTGCTCCCGGTGCTATTGCCAACCGAGGAGGCCGGTTGGCTGGACGTTATCGTGCTGCCGTGACTCATGGCGGTGGCATTTTTGGGTAACGGTTTTTCCACTATCATCACCGGGCCGCCGCCGCCGTCGTCGTTGTCTTAGTGGTGGTAGTTGTTGTCTTGAACGTCGCCGTCGCTGGGTGCATGGCTTTTTGGTACGTGCAGGTTTATTTAGAGATGGGCTTTTACTTTAGTTCGAAGCTACCACAGCGTCCGTTGGCTGCTTTGTATTGTTATTGATTTTGTTTGCTGCTGTTGTTGCAGTTCTTTGGGCAGGGCTGAAAGTAAATCAGAAACAGAATCGATCAGTGTGGAACACGCAGTGAACGGAGAAAATCAATTTATTCAATTGGTAGCAGTGGCAGCGGCGGTGGGCGGTTGGAGGAGTTGGAGGTGATCATAAATTATACTGCCTTGTTGGGCGAAAGGGCACTTCAATGGCTGCACTGGTACACGATTCGAAGGGTACTTGGGGCGTGCCTCTTGAAGAAGAGAGAGAGAGGCCTGATTTGGCTATCTCTTGGTTTTGTTTTGGTTATTGTGGTTTTTTTTAAAAATGTTTATGTTTTCGCGAGACAAGATGACACATTTATGACTGACATGGATGACGTGCTTTGAGAGTGATACATAACAGGATCTTTTTTTTCTGGGGCATCGATGATCTGATTGACGTGTTTGAAAGCTTTCCAATTAGTATGTTTGCTGTTAATTTTTCAGAATTTATCAAAGGTTGTAGATTTTTTTAAAATATCAATATCGAATAAATGTTTTTTGTTTGCAAACTCCACTTCACTCCACTCCAAACTCCACGCAACTCCACTTGTAAATTCCACTACTGAAAGCTAATCTATTTCTTCATTAATATAAATGTCAAAAAGTTAGATCTGTTGGACCCGTAAACTTGAATTTTGTCAGTGTGGGTTATGTATTGGAATGCTAAGAAAACAAAACACTGACCGAAAAAAAAACATTTTGAACTAGTCGAGATGTATTGCCAGAACTTGTAAGATTTTGTCTGTGACTTACATCACTGTTTAATGGTCTATTGGAACTGATTTGATGTTGTCAATATACATAACGAGGCCATGTTCATTTGATGGCACAACATAATGTAGTGATCTTTTATTTCTTTTCGATTAAACCGAATAAACATTATCTTCCGATTTCCACCCAAATTACAGAAACGACATCAACGAGCTCAAAGCGACGAACCCGGCAGCGCAAAATGACGAGCTTTTTTCTATGCCAAAGCTTTCCAATCTGAAACCTTACAACAGCTAGATACCTCCTGAAAAATATCTAGCCTAGCCAAAGCCTCTCACTTTCAACGAAAGTCGTATAAAAGAGGCTGAGAGAATTCCGGCTCTCCGAAAGCTCACAGATCCACTCACCTGCTGCTGAAACACCACGAAAGCTCGCGACTCTCAGCAGCATAAATTCCACCGTCTCTCCTCCTCACCAACCAGTCGTTCGCATATTTGGAATACTTTTTCCCCCTACATTCCATGTTTTGCTCATTTCGCTTTCCATTTAAAGAACACCTACGTTACTCCCACCACCATTCGGCTCATTGAAGTAAGCCACTCCAATCAATCACTTTTCCTGGCAAAAAAAAAATTCCCCTGAGCACGTTCGTTTTCTATGAGACCCACTGAGATATGGCGGACGGCGTGAAAAAAATGAACGAAACGTTCGCCTTCATATTGGAGTGCACTATGCATGGTGTGCTCTTAACATGATTATGTCTCTAAAGACGCTGAACCATTATCTCCGATGGCATTTTACTCTCATTCTGGTACATTTGTGCTCGGGCCGACGACGACGAAGGCTATCGTAGACTGGTGTATGAGCTTTAATGAATTACGATGCTGGGGCTTTGAAGTGATTATGTTTACTACGTTTCGAACCGATCTGGTTTACAAGAAAAGTTCACTCTAAATCCGACCCGAGGTGCTCCAAAATTGCAAGTCATGTAAGAGTTGGTGTATGCTGCGATTATTCAATGCTTTTATTCGTCTTCCAAAGTGGAGATTCTTGGCGAGGAGGAAGGCACGAGAGGCGGGGAAAGTAAGTTTGTAAGTGAGTGAATCAACGTTCTCTGCACAGACACTGTTTCGGTTGATGGATAATGATGACGAGTTTGGTGAAGTACAAGTTCTGGCTGCGGCGACCTTAGCCCTCGGCATGGCAAGGTGCGGTTATGTGTAGAGAGTGCTACATATATAAACAACGATGATACAGGCCGGAGGGAAGACGGGGGTTAACCGATGAACGATCTCAGGCATCGTTTAAATCAATGCTTCGAATCATGCGAAACAGGGCTGAAACTTGGCATTTTATTTTGCTCCTCTTGATGAGTGTAGGTTCTTGGTACCAACAGCTTTACTATCAGGTTATGTATCATGCGAATAAATTCAAGCGGATAGTTTACCTTGACGACAAGAGTTACTAGAACTTCTCTTTCATGTGGTTCGTTCTTTTTCATGCTTCACAGTCTGTCACATATCTGTTCTACTAAAAACTAAGTCCTGAGTAAACAATATAACCTGAAATTAAGGATCTTGGCTTAACTGACTGGAACTGCTCCTGGGAAAAAGTTCACATCAAAAGGTGAAGGACATATGGTTGATTGGTTCATGAAATGTTTGTTGTTGGATCGATTTTTTGGACGTTAAAACACGTTATTTCGTTTTTCTTCAACTTATTGGGAAATGTTTTAAGGGGGGAGGTTGTTCATCAAATCTGCCGGTCCGCCTCTAAGCATATTGCTATGAGATACCAGGTGAGTTTCCACCAATTTCCTGTCAATCTTTCAAATTTGGAGACGTCTGCATTGAGTTATCTCAAATTATAATAATCCGTCAACCAACATATATCACAAATCATAGCGATTAGTAGAGCTGATTGAAGATAATTAAATCACTGGGTATAGGACCAAGTCTCCCCCAGGTGGTGCTAGTTCGATGAGCTCGGATATCAGCGGAAGCAAAGTTGTCAGAAGTCACAAAATACATCTACGCAATCTTATTTTTACCAGGTCCCTCAGTCGTAGTTTTTGGATGGATTGGCGTGGATTGTTCTTTTAAATTTTAAATTCCAATCTCAATTTCAGTGAGCATGAGAAGGCGCTATATCCTTGGCAAATTATTGCCAGACTTTTTATTGAAATGCCATAAGTCCACCCACCGCCAAAATGAGCATAAACTAACCATTCTAGCATCTATGCTCCCAACGATAAAATACAAACTATCTCATTATTCAATTCCATGTAGAAGTTTTTGGAACCGGCGGTCCAAGTTTTCTTCCTTTCCTTGATTAAAAGTAGTAGAGCAATTTTAGACACTATTTCTGAATCGTTCTATTTCTTAGAATTCTGTGACCGGTGACAAGAAAAATGAAGTTTTCAAGAAGTCGTCCTTGTCCAGGATGCTTACAAGAATTGGTTGCGTTAGTGTGAGAAGAAGATTAGATTAGATTCAGAAATATATTGAAAAATATTTCATGGTCTGTTTTTGCGATGATACAAATTTCAGCAATAGGCCAATAAAAGTCCATAAAATTTGGAATTTTAGACTCAATCTTATAAAACGTGGGTTGAGGAGTTCCAGTTTTTGGGTGGTTCGTTGAAGCGCTGAAGACAAGAGTTTTGATTTCGGAAATGGGTTAGGTTGTCAGGAGTTCAAAAATTACCGTTTGCCGAATCATGGCGAAGATTTAGAAAGCTTAATATTTGACAGCAGCGGTCTTTTAAGCGGATTGTTAAGACAGACAGGAGCATGTATGTCAGCAGTGACATCAACAGTAGTCTTAAACGATGTAACTGAAGAATCTGTTTCAAACCATACTGTACCTATAGCGTACTACAGGATAAACCTGCGTGGGACAGCCGCATTTGCCATGTCACAAATAAACCCGGAGAATGCTGCAAATAAGAGGCAATTTTGTCAGGTTCATTTATCCCAAGTCCAGTGGAAGAAAGTAGTCAGATGTATCTTTTTTCATGCTTTTCTTAACAACAGAGAGAGAAAGTGTAAGGATTACTATCACGATTACGATAAAGACCAAAGGGTGATTTGTACTTTGAGGTATATTTTGGAAGCAAGGATGTGCAATGTTTTCCCAGGACATAAGTCCTCGAAAAAATTGGAAAATACTGCAATCAATGAGTGGTACAAAATACCACTAGCCGTTATTCAAAACCTTTGCAGCTCGATCTCCAGGCGCACAAAAGTCGTCCTAGAAGCAGGTCCGACTCGATTCTAATCAATTCCACCCTTTCCCTTACTTAATCGAGTTAACCCGAACCAGCACTAAATTTAATCCATGTTAACAAACTCCCAGACACATTCGAAATCTGCAACAGGCTCTCTGAACTCTTAGCTAAGTCGGTAAAGGCGCGACTACAATGCAATACCATGCTGGAGGTGGCTGGGTTGGATTTCCGGTCTGGTTTAGGATTTTTTCTTTAAGGAAAATTTCTCGACTTTCTGGGCATAAAGAATGATTGTACTTGCCACACAATCGTACTTATGCAAAAATAGTACCTGGCATCGAAAGCTTTTAATTAATAACAGTGGAAGTGTATTTAGATCACTAAGTTGAGAGCCAGGAATACGCTTGAAACGCTAAGAAGAACAGGCTGGCTCTCGAATTGCATAGTAATGAAATTTTTTCTGCTATAATCATCTCACAGAACCATATGCGTTTCAACGCATTCACATGGTTTGGGTTGATTAACAATTTGGTCATATTCCCGGAGCCGAACTATCTGAGGGCACCCGGAACCTGTTATAGAGTGAGTCTTATGGTGCTGAAATGTGTCTGTAATCTTCACTTGGCAAAACTATGAAGTTTTATACAAATGAGCACCATAGTTGCGGTCGGTTTCAAACATTCCACCCGGCTACAATGTAGCCAGTGAATCATATGGACCTACCCGAGTAACGTACCTTCATGCTTTTATTTTGAGTAAGCTTCTTTTTAACCAAATCTAGTCATATAAAAGTATTTGCTAGTGGCTCTATAGCCTTCAGCTTAGAAACCATATATGTAGTGATATTCATACTCGTATGGCTCCGTTAGGTTATCAGCATGGACATATTCCCGGAACTGTATTAAAAAACTGGCCTTATCACCACAGTTTGAAAATAAATTATGCAATTCTCTGCATAATCTATTGCACATAAAGAGAACGCTTGATTTGGCGGATATTAATGGTATATTTCAGGAAAATTTAATCCAGATAACGCCTGAATCTAGTCTGTTGTATGAAAGATTGCAGACATTGTTGTATGGCGCATGCAAGATTGCAAACAATTTCGTTGTTCACGCTTCCTTTGGCTTTAACTAAACCGAGAGAAAATTTTCTGAGCATTTTAAAATAATTATTTTATTATATGTCAGCGTAGTCTTGGTTAATTTCCGATCTGGAACTGGCAGTGGTATGTAAAAAAGTTTTTATTTCTGAAACAATCATAAAAATTTACATACGAAAAAAGGCATATTCTTCATAATCTCGGAGAACTCGGAATACCAAATCTATTCCGTTTTCATCAAAATGGGTTAACTTTCCGCCAAATTTAGCTTATTTCAATTTTCACAAACATTGCAATTGGAATGGCATTAGAATAGGTTTCGAAAACCCTGGTGAAATCGGCAAATTTCCATTGCAAGTGAAACCTTTTGATATGCTTATCACCATTCTCAGACTTTTTATGAACATTTAATCAATCATCATGTTTCTTAACCACATTGATCATGTGGTGACCCCGAAGCAGTTTATGGCAGCCCTCAGGTAGGTGGTAAAATTTCTATTAAAACAGATATCAAGTGATCGAAGTAATATCAAAAACATTTTCCTATTTAGTTATGTAAGAGAGTTTTTTATTAGAGTTTTAAGAATGAAAGAAAAAACATCTTTTGTTGTATAAAACTCAGAAGATGTTTTCGAAAACAGTTTGCCTTAAACATATTCGCAACTGATTTATTTTTCTTGTAAACATTACTTAATCTTTGAGTCGTAGATGGCATGCTGCACAGATAAAAAGAAACATTCAATTCTCTGCGTTATCTAATCCACATTAAGGGAACGCTAGATTTTGCAGAAAATAATGGGATATTTAATGTGAATTTAAGCCACATAACTCCTGAATCTAGCCTGTTGTATGGAAGATTGCAAATATTATTGTATGGCGCATGAAAGATTGCAAACAATTTCGTTATTCACGCCTCCTTTGGCTTGAAATTAATCGAGGGTAAATTTTACACGTTTTTTTCTGTGTGAAACAGCACTATAAATTGCACTATTCGAAAACATCTTTTAGGTTGCACATAAAGTTCTTAAGTTGCACTGCATAAAATATTACCTGCATGATAAAAGGACACGGTATTTGCTCTAGGAGGAGAACCATTTGCCGTTACACTGAGTAGTAGATCTTATACAGTTATTATGATGATTTAATAGTACAGATAAAAAGGAACATTGAATTTTAAAAGGAAAGCTGGATTTAGCAGAAAATAATGGGATATTTCATTTAAATTGAAGCCAGATTACACCTGAATCTAGCTTTTTGTATGAAAGATAGCAAACAATTTCGCTGTTTACGCCTTCTTTGGATTAGAATTAAACGAAGGGATATTTTACGCGTTTGTTAATTTTTTTCTGTGAGTTTACCCAAATAACAAGCAATAAACCATCGTTAGCATGTTATTAAATTGATCTCGATGTGTATTTTGGACTCAATTTCACCGTCCGCCATAAATACGGGCCAACTTACAGCGACGGATGAAAATATGATTTAGATGATGTTAACGATAATTTCGATGCATTGATTGCTGATTGAGTTTCAGTAAAAAAAAGCTAGATAATCATAATAATTTTGTGGGTGCTCAAAATCCTTTTAATTGCCATTGTAGACCTCATGTCAACATTGTAGATTTTCGTTGATTCCAACAGGGATGTCAATAAATTGCACATTTTAAGAAAATTTTATGTTGTTTGTGTTTGTTCTTCAGTGTCTTTCAAATGGCATAATAAATAAGCATCAGCAAAGAACATCAATCAATTTCGTATGGATAAGTTCAACTGGCAATACTTTTAGTCATGAAGCGTGTTTACTGAGAATTCATAAACAAATTTCAATTTCAAATTCAATCTAAATTAGTTTGTCAATCTAGAGATAAGTTTTACATTTGTATTTGAAAACATCTTGCCATCTTGGGTGACCTAATAGATATCCGAAAAATGTCGATTTATTGTACTGTTCTGTTCGTACTGTTATACGAGTCAAAAAATAAGTCATTCTACACGATTGTTGATTCAGTCATGACATATGGCTCAGTGGTGGTAAATGTACAATATTTCTATAACATTTTCCATGTTTCATTACGAACATACCGAACACACGCAAAAGTTAAGCGTCGTTGGAAAAAATCCCATGAAATGCTAGTACCGTTTTCTACAGATGACAAAACATTTCTGCTGCCACCAGCAGATGGTTTAAAAAATCTTGCCACATAGATTTTACGAATTTCCCAAGTTGTGACCCTAGAATAGGTTCCGGAAGCTCTGTCCATCTCATAACCATTATAATAGAAGAATAACGAGCCACATACAACTTTTGTTAGAATTTCGGGAACATACCCAGTGGTGCGATTTTTGATACAGTCGAATGTCTTTTCAGGCGGTAAATTGGTTTGATTGCCCTTCATTATAAGCGTATTATCGTGTTTGGCTGCTTTGAAATGGCAACTCAATTAGAAACTGTGCAAATACTTCGAGGAATAGCAATTTCAACAGCAGCCACCTAGAGCGTAGAAATCAAGTAGTAGAAGTAGTGTCCTTCAGAGCTGCAATGGCATCGTGGCAACCCCGGAAAAGTTAGCAGAAGCTCTGAGAGAAATGGTCAAACTTTCATTACAATCATCAACAACAGTAACCGTCAATTTTTTATTTCATAAATGGTCATGGGTTGTGATACTGGCCACCACTAGTATGGGTTAATGGGCTCCCCCATCATGGAATTTACATACTATAATTGTAATGCCTGTATTTTCCGTACGTGGAGTAGCGACTATGATGTAGAAGGAAAAGTTCGCTCATCACCATGAGGCACCAAGAGTGGACAGTAATGTTTGCTAGAATGATAGATATGAAAAGAAAGTGTTGAAAGTTCCGTCAGTGTACGGCAGGTTGTACATAAGCGGATTCGTCCGTGCCTTGACCTACCCCGCAGTGGGATGTAAGGCAAAAGTAACGTCCTTGGTTCGAGTACTGCTATATCCAAGCCCATCGCTCAATTTTCAATGCTTCTATTCAATTTTTAACCTCTCGTGCACAAATGGAACTTTCAACATTTTCTCTACATATCTTTCATTCTAGCAAACATTGTTGTACACTCTTGGTGCCTCATGGTGATGAGCAAACATCTCCTTCTACATGATTATCGTAACTCCACATACAGAGAATACAGACATAACAATTAAAAATTGACATTGTAAAAAATGATATGTTGCTTGATTGGTTTCTATTTCCAACCGAAGGATGATGGATTCTCTTATTGTTAAGCTCAATATTTCATCAGTGTATGTTAGTAAAGACGGCATAAACAGAGGATACGATCAAATTTCTGTCAATGTAAGACAAAAGAGAAACGTCAATTGTATAGGTTTCTCTTATTAAAATAAAAGTAAATTCAGCCACCGTCATTCAAACAAATAACATCAGATACTGACTCTGGGTTAAAGGTATTTCAGAACCGCTCATTGTACGATAGTCTGATTCTTGTTTCACTATCTCAAATCCATGTCAAAAATTATTACCTTTACACGAGACGTAATTCTTGTCAATGTTTATAAAACGTTCGGGAAGGTAAAATTATGTCTTTTCAAACTGACAATACGCACTTCGTCGAAAAATGTGTTCGAAATATTCTAACGAGCATCTCAAAGCTCTTCGATCCAGTTGGCTTGACTGAAGGTCGGTAACGAACATGTTTGAAAATGTGCAAATATCAAGTCACATTTGGATTGTGTACTAGGGATCTACAGACTGAGTGGCTATTCCTTTCAGTGTTTTTTTTAATATATGTACCTGTGGATTGGTTAACATATTTTTCATCCAAAGTGTATTCAATGTCAACAAGCATGCGCAAGTTCAATATGCAAGCCAAGGTTGTTTTGAATTTTCATTCGTTTGAGACTACTGTACGTAAAAAGGAGCTCGTGATAGTCGTGATAAATTATAGACCGTGTACTGTTTAAACAAAAATTGAATCCACTCGGAATAAACGAAAGAATCACCTTTCGCACCATCAAACGCTACAAAGAAACTGGTCTGATATTTCTCGCGGTTCAAAGCTGTTCAAAGCACACGTCATTCGTGTAGTGGCACGATGCCAAATCCGGTCAGAAGATCGTCGGGCTGTTCAGGAGAGGAAGAAGCCGCTTTTAGAGACACTCTTCCAAACACACCTGTCCATTCATGGTGGTTGTGGTATCGAAAGGTGTACTCTGCCTTCCGCAAGTACAAATCGCTTGCCAAATTAAGAACTTCTTGGCGAGCTTCAACATCTTCTATGCCCGGAGGTTCTCGGGAACATTACACTTATTCTTGGCAGTCACATACAGGTTTCCAAGAATCTGGTTGATGTTCACCTTCACATATGTCTCGTCGTCCATTACGCAGCAGTGTGGTTTCGTTAACTTCTGGTCGTACAACTTCCGGGCACGGCTTTTTGCGAGGGTATTCTGTTTCTCGTCATGGTCTGAGGTCTTCTGAACCTTAAACGTGCGTACGCTCGAGTTTTGATATTGTGCGCGAAAATCCTGCTCACTTTTTAGCCACATCTCGAACTGAGGCGTTCGGGTTCCGTACAAAAGCTTCCACCACGCGTTTGGGATCGTTCTCGTTGACTTGACGGCTTTTTTCGGATCTTGGCTTCCGATCAACAGTCAGTTGTTCTTCGAACCGTTTTGTGATATCAGACAACTTGGAATTCGCGATTCCCAACTTTTTTCTCCGATGACAAGATGCGACAATTCCTTACTCTCATAGTACTCGTGCAAAACTTTTTCACGCTCTCACTGTTTTTTCGTTATAATTTTGAAAACATTTGCGTAATTGTATCAACTTTCAGAGCGTAAACAATACATATTAAACTATGCCTACACAAAATTTCAATAAATTTTCAACGATCAATTTGAGTGTGTGCGGATTTTAAGCGGTGCACCCTTTAGTTTAAAATACTGCCCCTCGCGCGCCGCTAGCTCGCCTCCAGTGTTCAGAATTGAAAATCTTTGACAGTGGTTGGTTTTCACTTCTATGTACAACAACTGGTGCAAGTTTGATCAAAGTAGTCGATTGCGTTCAGAAATAACGTCAAATGAAAATCGATAGAAGAAAAAATATTGTGCACAAAGACCCGGAAAACCAGAAGTAGTCCGGTTCCTAGCTGGCTAAAGTGCTGAAGATGCTGAAAACAACAGTTTTTCGAGTGCTCAGAACCTACATTAGAAGTACTGAGTGTGGAGCTGCGCAGGTATTGAGATGCGTTTAAGCCAACCCCGGTCTTTCGATTCGAGATGTGGTCAGAAGGTACAAAACCAGTAAACCTCCGAACCGGCCTACGAAGCAGAATTCCGTGGCCAAAAAGCATGCAAGACTCTTGCACGGCCGTATTTGATAAAACACAAAGGCTGCACTTTGATCGATGAGGAAACGTCAAACTCCTGTTTTCCGACAAGTTTGCAAAGAAGGCCATGATTTGGCAAGCGTTTTGAAGTTCTGGTCTGATAACGGTGACGATGACGACGGTGACATCCCAAGTTTACTTCGAAGGATGCATGAAAAAGCGTATATTGCCGTTCATTCACAAGCATAGGAACAAAGTCATCTTTTGGCTCAATTTGGCCAGCTAGCACTGGTATGCTGCAAACAAGATCGATTTTGTCCACAACCTAATGAATCCTCCCCGAATTGCCTAGAATTTTGACCAACCGAAAAATACTGGGCAATTTCAAAGCAGTGCCTTCGAAGGAGCGGTGGGTCAATCAAGGACATCCAGCAAATGTGGGCATAATGGAAGAAATGCGCTGATTCCGTGTCCATTTCCTCTGTGCAGGCGCTGATAGGCTCCATCAAAAGGAAGGTTCGAGATTTCGTTCGAATTTGAGAAATGTATCTATCTAATGATGTTTCTTTAAAGTTTCAATAAAAGTACTGTGGAGCAACCATTAATGGACTTTTTAAACTTATTGAATAACGAATTACAGGTCTTTTGTTCGTACCAATTTACTTTTGGCTACCCGCACTCTTAGAAAAAATCATGTAAATTTAAGTTTTCTTGAATTCACATAAGACAGACAGAGAATTGGGTCTGTTCTTAAATTACTGGTACAGTTAATGCAAGTAGAAAATGCTTCTTGATGCCTATTTAAAACACAAGTATTTAGTTCTAGTTACCATCAGAAAATTCAAGTTGAAGTAATCAAATCTATTTTAAAATAATGTTCTCCAAGCCTATGGATTGTAGTGGTGCAAATTAGCTCAATCATATCCTTCAATTCCTTCATGTCCAAATGCTTGAGAATAGCTATCTTTACATATACATTTAGAAATTTTGAATTTTACCCATACTCATACTCATACTCATTTTTCTCATACAAACGAAACAAAAATTTCGGCATAACTCGAGAACTAATCAAGTAAATGGATCAGAATTTAGCAAGTAGAGGTTTTTGAAGACAAGACATGTTTATATGGTGGTTTGAGACCCCTCTACCTTCTCAAAGAGGGGGGCTCCCAAACAAACAAAACAAACATTTCTGCATAACACGAGAACTAATCAAGCAAATGGAACCAAATTTGGCATGTGGAATAGAGAAAAGGTTCTATTGGGGTTTGAGACTCCTCCACCCTCCCAAAGTAAGGGGAGGGGGTGCTTCCATACAAATGAAACACAAATTTCTTCATAGCTCGTGTCCTTATCTAGTTAATGGAACCAAATTTAGCGTGTAGAGGTTGTTGAAAGCAAGAAATGTTTCTATGGTGGTTTGAGACCACTCCGCTCTCTGAAAGAGAGGGCATAACTCGAGAACTAAACAAGCAAATGGACCCAAATTTGCTATGTTGTGGGTTTTCAAGGCAAAGATTGTTGAGTGGCTCAAGACCCCTTCCTCTCTGGAGGGAGGCCTCTCATACAAATGAAACACAAATTTCAACTAAACATGAGAATTATCCAGGTGACTGAAACACAAAATATGTATATCTCGAGTAAGAAGCATGTTCTGATAAAAGTTTGTACCCCTTCTTTGTCAAAAAAGTAAAACACTCCAAAAAACAACCGTAAACGTGCCGGTTCTATTAATTTTTCATTCCTGTAGTTGCAAGCGTAGCGTGTTAGATTTAATTTATTTTTTCATCTCTTTCGACTCATTCTTATGTGCTAAAGTACGCTTGCATGTGTCGGTCTCAAGGGACAGAAATTTGCATGATGTTTTGGTAGTGTGCGTTTGTCACTAAAAATGTTGAATTTGAAAACATTTCGTATACCCCAAATTTTCTTCTTCAAGGCTGCATTTTTAACTTCCGAGCATTATTTTTACGAGTAATGAAACTCGACCTGTTGAGCATATAATCCAATATGAAGTAATCCTTTTGAAATCCATTAAAGGGGACAACGAATCTAAACATGTAAATTTTCGTGGCGCGTGGAACTGATTGCTTTTGTTACAATACCAAAGACAAGGATCATGTAAATTTAAGGCTTTCAAATCCCAGTATTCAGCCAATTTGAGATTGGCAGATTTGAGGTTTGGAAATATATTCTAGAAGCTCTTGTAAATTTGGTATGCCAAACGTTAGTTCGAGTGTGTCAGCATTTATTATTTTGGGTTTTAAATTAGGGTTTAATAATACATCCAATAGATCATACAATTGAGTCAAATTAATCTTTAAGTCTCATTGCATTTTCGGGCAACAGGGAATACATCACTCGTAATATTCATTATTTTTTAGAGTGCATATTTGTCTTTGAACAGTATTTTCATCATGTTTCTAACAAGTTTTGTTGCTTGAAAACACAAATTTGTAACTTATATGATAAAAGTTAGTGATTTAACTTGGCTAGAATATCGCTGGAATGAGTGCAAACTATTTTATAGCTAGTTAATTCGTCATGATGGACTCAACCATGCAACCATCGTCTTTCGGCTTCTATCATTTATTGCCATTAAGCTAATAAGGAACATTACTCGTAATTTCCCTAATGACACATACAACAATGCTTACAAACCACTTAGCGATCGTTTTCCGCATTGCGACCCCAAATCATCTCGCATTACACTTTTGATGAGTGAGGAATTGGGACCCTCCATTATATTTTCTCCATTGACACCCTTGAACATCAGCAACACCAAAAAGTAACAAACAGACACATATCATCATCAGCGGCACCATCAACAGCATCAACAATGGATTTATGAACATTATGCTGCTTTCCGCCTGCTGTAGTGCCTATTCATGGTTGGGGTTTTCACTAGTCAGCCCAAGCCGGGTGAAGATTTCAATCTCCTGCATTGCCGTTCTGCACAACAATGAGCGCAGTAACGAGCACTCTCTTGCCGCAGAACCATAACCGCCAATATCGATGTTGTCTGTACATATATGAGTATGCTTATTTGCTTTTTCCCACTTATAATTTCTGTTTTTCATTTTGGATTGACATCGAAACATATGTTCCCGACGGTGTGCCATAGAGTGTGGTGTTGAATAATTCCACCCAAATGTAGCTGCGGTCGGGGTGAGCAAGTGAGTTCAATCATGAAATTGAATGTTTAAATGCAATGTGTTCTCAAACGTTAAGTCTGCGGTAAGGACCTGAGCATATGGTCTGATGTTTTTCGAGATTTTTGAGTAATTTGAGCCCCATTGTGCTTCATCAGTATGTTACTTGTTAAATCGTGAATCGAATTAGAAGATAATTTTCGACTGATAAAAGTTGTATTTAGAATATGTGAACAAAACGCATACTGAAGCTTGAGGCTTCTTTCTAATCTTTATTTCGGGAACACCAACGTCATCGTACTCTCATCAGATAAAAACTACAGATCCACTTATACTCACGAAAAGTGAAAAATAACAACCCACCCTGCCTCCATTTACATGGCACATCCTGTCCGGCAGACAAACTGGCGAATTTGGAGTTAAATTATGTGCCTCCAAACCCCTTATCACCCCACCCTAGAAGTCCGTACAATCTTTGGGTGCTCCGGTTTCCGCCTACCGTCCACCCGCTCCGAAGGGAAAACACGCCAGACAACATAATTTCATCAAAAATTTCAGACCTGTCCAAATTTCCATCACAGTCATCATCATGAATGCACCGGATCGCTTCGTTTCTGGATGCATTGCAAAACAAGTTCGCTCGCTCTCTCTCGCCCTCCGATGATGGGTTCAAGTTCAGTCACAGTCACTTTTCGTTCCTGCCTTCGTCCGCCGGTTCGCTCTCTCTCCGGTGGGAACCAGTTCGCGAGCCATCCGTCGGCCCTCTCGTGGCCATCTCGTTTCTTTTTATTTGCTGCCCCGCGGCCATCGAACGAATCGTGCACACACATTAGATTTCATTGGGGTGCACGCACGCATCCTAAAATTCCTAGCAGCCGGGAACCGCTGGATGTTGAAGGTGATGGAATGATCGAAACCTGTTGAAAACACCGTTCATCTGCGCGCGCGCACGCTGAGAGTAGTCCCCTTGCCAAGTTTGGCAACACTCGCTCACTCGCTCACATTGTGGGATGTCTAATTTATTCCATTCGCTTGCTCATTTCCCGTGGCTGTTTTTGTTGATGTTTTGGACCCTGCGTTCGTCATCCCGATGCAGGATGCACCAGCGATAGAAGGGTGTTGATACAAAGGGGGACTCTCGAAGGCTTCAATTATGGAATGAAAATGTCAAAACCTGAACTCAGTCGTTTCCCCACTTGTTCCGCCGAAAAAAAAAACAACAAATTCCAGGGCACGTTGCGTTTGCAGTTGCATGGCCTGACAACACCGGTCCCGGACCAGTGAAAGCACCCAAAAAGCGACCGCAGCGAGACCAATTTGAAATCGACATAATTTTCATCATTTTCGTATTAAAGCGACGATGCATGCATAAATTTGATAAGGTTGTTATTGCTTTTATATCTTAAGTTTATGTTCTCTTCAAGGGTGACCGACCCGACCATCCGACGTGGTGAAGGCAGATTTGGACAATCGCAACGATGCTTAGTGATGGAAATTTATTTTCCTGTTGAGGAGCACGGCTATTGGATACGACACAATTTCGGGTAAAGTATGCTCAAAGTCTCCGAAAAGACACTCAGTAGCATCAGTTTTAGCTCGATCGAATGGATATTCAAACGGCGTTCTACTGAAGAACATATTTAAAGGGTGCCCCACATCAAATTGCATAACGGAAAAAAGCTGTACAAAATTACCCATTGGGTATTTTTGCTTGAACATTTGGGTAAAATTAATTTAGAGTGTTTTTGTTTGTTGTATTTTTATCGCTGTCAGTTTTTCTAAAATAGATCATTGCTCGATGGCGTCATCAATGCAATTTTGACAGTTCAGGGAGCTTGTTTACGTGGACTTAGAATATTTTCAGTGAGATCGGTTTGAGATTTTGTGCTCTAAATTTATTGAGATTGAAGTAAAATTGCCGGAAGACAGACAACAGTGCTTATTTTCTTCATAATTTCCTGAATCTAATCGTACTGAATCCGGAAAAAGCCAATGAAAAATTTCGTTTGAGCGGTTCAAATTTTAACAACAACAACAACAATGTAAACAAGCTCCCTGAACTGTCAAAAAGTGAGGTTAATAGATTCCGTGCAATGATCTATTGGCAAAAATGGCGTCACCCGAAAAGTAACATCGCGAATTGATTTTGCACAAGCGCCTTATAAATCATCAACTCTCTCATCGGGACAACTCGGAATCGTGCAGTCAACGGTGAGTCGTGTGATTAAACGTTACTACGAAACTCTGAGCATCGAACGGATGGAAAAATGCGCTCAGAATGGATGTTCTATTTGTGATCAGGATCACAAGCGTGTCGTGAAAGTGTTTAAGCGGAATCCCAATACTTCAGTCAGGGATGTGGCCAAGAAGTTGAATCTGTCCAAGTCTTTCGTTTAGAGAGCCAAGGACCGCGAGGGACTGTATACGTACAAAGTGCAGAATGCTCCTGTGATGAACGGCAAAATACGGTGGGAAAGTCACCGGCCCGGAAGCTGTACACCCAGATGCTTAGGAAGCCTCATTGTCTCATCATGGATGATGATCCTTACGTCAAGGCGGATTTCCGGCAGCTTCCGGGGTAACTGTTCTTCACAGCCCAGCACAATTTTGATGTTTTGGAGGAAGTTAGAAAGCAGAAACTTTTAAAGTTTGCCAAGCAATACATTATTTGGCAAGCGATCTGCTCATGTGGCAAACGAAGTGTGACGTTCGTGACTTCCGGGACTGTAAACGGGGAGATCTACCACAAGAAGTGTCTACAGATGCGTCTGCTTCCTCCGTTGAATCAACACGAGAGCACTACAATCTTCTGGCCGGGTCTAGGTTCGTGTCACTATTCAAATGTTGTTCTGGAGTGACATGAACCTCCTCCTAACGCACCGGAACTAAAGCCCTTAGAAATATACTAGGCTATTATGAAGCAGGTACTACGGAAGCATTCCAAGAAGTTCAAATCTGAGGAATATATGAAGAAAAAGTGGGTTCCGTACAGAAGATTCTCTGATTCTCACAAGTTCCTACCTCATGCTTCCACGGGTCAAGAGATGATAAAGACCGCCAGCTAAGGGTTGCGTACTTAGCAGGAAGTGTAGCCTGGGCACTGTTGTCCATCTGACTTCAGCTAGATTGAGGAGGTCAGCTAGATGGCCGAGCGTCTGTCCACCAAGGAGGTGCGGCTTAAAAAGAGTCTGTCCTGGCATCCAGCGGCTGAGTAAGAAACGCTGTATCGCGTCAGCTAAGGATACCTAAGGATACCTAAGGACGCAGTCCCACTAGTGCGATGTAGGAAGCGTAACCCTGGTAAGGTAGCATGCTGAAATCATTTCCTACTACGAAAAATGGAAATATTCTTTATACGGAATATAATATCGGATCTGCCATGGATTTCCCAAGTATTGTATAGTATTTTGAATTGTTTATTTTCCTTAGTGGCAATGATAATGCAGGTTCCTCTACAATTGCAGCAGGACCATAATATGCAGACATGCAGGTAGTTCAGATATAATTTTTGTTATCATTTTGTATAGTAACATCGCTTCGCAATATTTTTTATGCTATTTCAGCTTCACATTTATGTATCGTCGTTAGTTTTAGCCCACCTAACCCACGTTATGGTTTTAAAGAGATTGGTTGACTTTTTACGTTGTTTTTAGAAGGGATCATCTGACGGATTCTACTAGAATTTTTTCCCTCTTCTTTATCCGAACAAATTTAATGATTCAAAAATTTAAATTGTTTTTGATCCTTCATTTTCTTTTGCACAGATATAAAAAACTATCCATGGGCCTTGCAGGAATCAGGAGTTGTCGGAGAATTCAAATTTCCTTTTTCCCTTATTTTCTCTTTTTGTGGATTTGTTAAGTTCCGTTTTTGGGCAGTAATCATAATCATATAAAATTCATTTCAGCTTACTGTTTGCTTAAATTTTCTTTGCTATTCTGCTGGGCTTCCTGATTATCAACTTTCTTTCATTACATCACTTTAGAAATTTCAGTTAGCGAGATAAGGCGCTATAACCTTGGCAATTATTGTCAAGCTTTTGGTTCAAATGCCAAAAGTTCACCCACTGGCAAAAGGAGCATAAACTTATCTCTCTAGCGTCCATGCTCCCAACGATAAAGTACAAATTATCACACTGTTTAACTCCACACGGAAGCGTTTGGTACGGGAGATCCACGCTGTTTTCCTTCCCTTGATTCAAAGTAGTAGAGCGATTTTAGATCTTTCTGGAATCGCTCTATTTCTAGGTATCCTCGCTGTGGCACATAACTACGCAGTTGGCCTGGCCGATGACAAGAAAAATAATGTATTTAAGAAATAGTCAACTTCCTGAATGCTTTCAAGAATTGGCTGCGATATTTGATTAGATTAGATTAGAAGAAGCTGCATCCAGATGTTGTACAGAACCTAATAAGATGAGTTAAGAGGAGTTTATTGTCTGAAAGTTTGAAAAGAAAAGATCAACTAGGTAATTTTCTACAGTTTTTTTTTCTGTGATGCAATTTAATCTAAGAAACTCTTTATTTACTAAAAATTCCGATGTCGACTAACGTGTTTACTTTGCCGTTTGTTCCTTTTTTTGCCATCGGAAGATTTGGTTACACCGCTCAACTCGTAGCTCCCGAATGTGGTTGGTAATCATGTCAGTTTTTTTCCCGTGCCCTCAACTCACCCTGCAATCTTCCACGACAATCTTCCGTTCCGTAAGTCGCTGATCTCGTATTCCTTCGAAATTTTCCTCATTAAACGCACTGTATATATTCAAATCTTCTTTATGATGGCAGCGATAACTCTCAGGATTTGAGCTGACCTCGGATGACCTACGCTTTTATTCTTTTCTCGGATTTTGACTCTTTTCACGATCCACTTAGTTTTCAGCCTCTTATGATATGAACTATGCATGCCAAGAAAACCTAGGCATTGTATGAACAGGTGAAAAAGAACCTTATATATACGATGATGCAGATATTTTCACGCATACGATAGAGGATGAGTTGATCATTATTATTTATGTAGACGATCTGTAAATGTTTGAAATGACTAGATGGTGAAAAAAAAATAGAAGGCTTTCATCGCTATTTTATGCGATTATCTTGATACCTGGTGGTGAATCATAGCATATACCACATTGAAAATCATAGTACTCCTATCGTTTAAAGTCAAATTTTGACAGTGATATCGGTTGTTATTACTATCGTTTACATCCCGAGAAAAAGAAATTTACCATTGTGGGACTCCCCACGTTTATGGAATACAGCAGATCCGGCATCTAAAAAATCATCGCCTTGCTAGACAAAGAAAGGAGCACCCCTGTGCGTGCGAAAAAAATTAGCAAAAACTGAAGTACAAGCTACAGAAAACTGTCACAACATTCCTAAGACATTCCGGACATATTCTGGAACCGACTTTGCTACCAAAACATTCAGCTAGAACATTTTATTTGTGAGCTCTGAATATTGGTTCAACATTGATCACTGACGTACTTGTTTATCATTAAAGTTCCGAAAATCTATTAGAAAAATTCAAGTCGAAACTTGAAAACGATTTTGTTGAATCCTGGGGATAATTTCAGCGGAGAGGATTCTGACAAATTTGAGACAAAATTCTGGTCTATACTGGAAAGAACTGTGGTCAACATCAGTGAAAATTGTCGGCAAATTCTGGAGAGGCCTGGTAAAATGAAAGTGGATTCAGAATAATCGTTGAGAATATTGAACGGGATACTGGTGGTTCTCAACCACAATTGTGATGAATCTCCCCAGACAACCAAAATGCACGTATATTGAAAGTTGTCTTTATGATATACAAACATATATGTAAGTAAACAAATCGTATAGAATGCAAAAAATATGGCTTATACGTGCAAAAGTGGAGGCCACATACGTGCAAATTCCATTGTTTTCTTAAACGATTTGATTTGATATCGTATGCGATTGAGTTTGTAATAACAAATTCGATTTAAAAAGCTTAGCGATGTTTATCCGATTTTGTTTGTAACGCAGTACGATGAATAAATGACACATCGTATATAAGTCGAAAATTTGCACTCTTTACGATTTAACGTAAACATAACACGATAAAGGCTACAATTAATTGCGGTGTTGACTTAAAATATAGGAATATACGATACTATTTGAACACTGTTATACGACTTGTGGTTGTCTGGGTCGTAATGAATTTTAGTGCATTCCAAAACGATTTCGGCAAACGCTTAATTAATCTTGTACAAGCAGATAGGATACTGAAATATGTTTTATGGATATTTGCTAAAACTCTTGAAGAAGACTAGAAAATGATACTCTGTACTATTCAGTCGAGAATTAGTACACGACACTGAAGAAGTCTACACATTGTAGACGAAATACGAGTATCTGTTAAAATAAGAAGTAAGAGTAGTGGGAATTGAATGGAAATCACTATTTTTTTTTCATTTTCTAGTTACAGGTATTCTACTAAACAGCTCACACTCTTCAGAAATCTGAAGAACCCTCTCTCTTCAGAATTCGTAGAAAATCCCACTGAGAGCCTGCCTGATATTGTTGAATGAACGGGACAATCTCGAAGAGTAATGATGAAAAATTCGACAAATCATAGAAACGTTTTTCACCAATCTTTTGGTATGTTCCAATATTATGCCACATCCTGAAAAATATTGGCTATATTTTTGTGATTATTCAACAGTGAATAGGATTTCTAGTGAACTCATAGGAAAATTCCTTAAAACTCTGTAGATGACCCTTGTGCATCTCTTGCGAGATTTAAATGTATATTCCAATGACTTTTGAAGAAGGCTTTAACAATTGCATACTTTGATGATGAGATTTGATTAGCTGTATCGAAAGTTCTGAACATTATTCGAGAGGATTTTCACAAATTTTGGAGCAAATCCTGTAGGACAGTTTGAATCCGTGTGATTCTTGGCCAGGAATCTAGCGAATGTGAAAAAGCATTCTAGGAAATGTTGGTGATGTTTTTGGTGGATTCTAAATTCTAGGACGTATTCAGAATTAAAACAATAATGATCTAGGGTACTCCTTGAAGTAATCATGATGGTTAAATTTGTCTGAAAACCCTATTATAATTATATTCATATCTGAAAGGTATTATTCAAAACAATTTTATGTAAAATATGGCCAATTTGGTTTTCAAATAGTGAAATGCAGGATGGATATGTTTGTTGGCCATATTTTTGTACCCCCAAGACAATCCGGATTGTTTTCCATACACATATTTTTGCCAAAATATTCACCTAGAAAAGTTTTTATTCGAGAGTTCTGGGTGTTTCTCAATGCTTGTCAAAATTCATCGAAAACAAAAAGGGTTTCGAATTTTTGTATTTTATTTTGTTATATGTTTGATGGATAATTTATCGAAGCCTTAAATAGGATTCTGCTTAACCCTGTGAATAATTTTGATGACACTCAATTTCATCAAACTCCGAAAAACGATCCCGGATAGGAGGAGTGCTCTTGAATATCACTGATAGTATCTTGAAAAGTCATGGAGAAAAAGGTTATTAACAAATTTTGGAGAAGATTTTTACGAATTCTGGACTGAATTGTGTAAAATTAAGATGATTTTATCAAATTTGGAAGAAGAATTTGAAACATATCAGAAAAAACGGTTAATACCTGTAAAGACTCAATGCTGAATGCTCAATTGTCTAGATAGGACTTTAGCAAATATCCATGAATATTTTGCTGAGTCCAGTAAAGAATCTTGGAAAATATAGGCGGTTGTTAAGGATCTAGGATAATATTTCCAAGATTTCTGAAGAAGTTTCTGGCGAATCGATAAGAAGCTTTGTTCAAATATTTTAAAATAGCGTAGGAATAATTTATTATTACAGTAGTAATCTTTGAGGATGCTAAAGTGGTCGGCCACTTGGAGAAACAATGGACCCGGAGATAAACAGCGTATGAGCCCTTTCCGAGAGTAGCATCGAGTCTACCTTTGGTAATGTTCAATCCTATGCGTAAGAAATGGGTTTTAATAATGCAATTTTTCTCATCCATCCATCTACCACAAAAAATACAACAAAAATATAATAATTTTCACTGCTATTGTCGCCATCCAAATTATTGTCAGAGCGTTGGTAATATTGATTAATTGCCATCAAGTCACAATGAAAATCAAGTTTCACAACAATACAAAACGTATTTGAGAAATTTACCGTACAAAAGGGGTGGCTGAGTATTTTAACCAAAAAGCAATCAACTGCCATGGCGGAGGCATAGAAACTACAGGTTTATTGTTAACAATACAAATACACTGCAGAAATAGTAGCTGCTTGATTGGTAGGGTAGGACATATATAATGGACGTTTGCACAAACACGCACTAATAATGTACAGTTAGATAAATCCAAAGTTAGTGGGTATAAAAAAACTAAATTTCAATTTTGAAATACAAAACTGGAAAGACCGTTATAGGGGAAAAAACTATAAAAAAATGCGGTTATCTATGCGATTGCTTTAAAAATATGAAACAATAGTGTAAGATTGCATACAATCCAAGAAATAGAGGCAGGAATGTTTACATACTCACACATATAGCGAAAATGAGATAATTCGCTCACTTATTACGTCTTGTCGTTGCAAGACTAATTTTGCAAAATATAATAAATTGCAGACTTTTTTAGACATTCCCAGATCCCTGGCGCCATCTATTACAAGAGAAATTTACTATCGTGTAGTGTAAACCAAGGGGTTTCCAACAGCATTGATTACTTGTCACTTATCATAAAATTACTCTGATTATACAGTACTTCCCCCTAAATTACTTTGATAATCTTTGTAATTATTCTGCAGTGTTGGTGACTGCCGAAAAAATCAGTGAAAATTATTTATTCTTATCCGTACTTGAAACAACCGTATCGATGATTGTATTGGTAAAGGCATCATACGCAGGAACTCAGAGAGTGAACAAGATTATACGTTTTGTAGATTACTTCATTCCACCACGCAAGTCGAATGAACAACAGCTCTGCCTACTTGTGATTCACTCTTCGTTGATTGAGTGGCTATGGAAATACGACCCAGTAGGATCGCCAGATGATAATGTTCGGAGACGAGAGATGATAGCATTCATTTGAACAGAATCTTTCATTTTCTTTTGGTTCGAATGACAGTGTTGGAAGTTTTGTTAAGTATGTACCGTCTGGGAAAAATCGACCTACTCGATTAATTTTTTTAATTTTCCTGTCACAGGTAGAAGATAAGTTGTGACAATTTTTCAAGACTATTGACACAATATGTTATGAACACCTTATGAATTTTATATCACATAACATGTGAGACAAACCGTTATCGAGATTTCAGTTGAAATGGGTATAGGGGTTAATTATAGAAGTCCAGTCAGGCAACTTGACTCGACACTTGTCACTGTCGAGTCGAGTAAAATTGCACATTACAGAAACCGACTGAAACTGATCGAGTCGATAACGGAGGTCAACTGTTAACTATAATGTTGAAACTTTTCCAAATGTCTTTGAAATATTACATCATGTAGTAATTCGGGACTTTCATCAATTTAGCTGTCATTTTTGAGAGCTGAAGAACAGGTATTGACATCTTGTTTTGTGAATTTCTCTAGTGTTTTTGTTAATCAGAAAAACTCATTGGGGCGCTGTGCCAATGTTACGATTTGAAATACCTTGCGGGGAAGTTATTAATTAATATGTGGACAAGTGTCAATATACATATTTCAAAAATGAAACAGAAGAGGGGCTATTATCTCAAATTTTGAGATTTCTCAATTTTTTTTTGATATTGATGTTGCTAAGCTTCTTGTTTTATAATATTTCTCTGCTAAACTTCAGCGAAGTTTTCTTGACGATCAAATCTCTCATACGAGGTAAGATGGAAACCAACGAATGTTGATTCCTACATGAGGTTGTGTCCTAGCTCAAAGAACGATGGGAACGGTTGGGGAGATGGTGTTCACTAATTTTTATATGGTGCCATGAGCAATGAATATCATTATGGTCATATGAATGATTTTAGTATTAACTGCTTCTTCTGTTTGCCAGTGCTTTTCCCTTGCATTTCAGGGAACCTCTTTTCTTTTAGTTATTGTCGAAACTTCTGACGAGTCCCATCCTTAACTGCAAGGAAAACCTCTTCAAAACTTTGGGAAAGTTCTCTCCAGAATTTCTGAAAAATATTCTCAAATTTCTTGGAAGTTTGTTCCTAAATTTCTGAGAAGTCCTCTTCGGAACTTTATGATAGTTGTCTTCTGTACTTCGGATAAGTTTGTTCCTGAATCTCTGAGAAATTCCAACTTTAGCTACTAGTAAGTATCTCTTATACTTCTGAAAAGCTTCATCCCGTTTTTCTCAGAAGTAACTACCCAAACTTTTGTTATTCGTGAGCTTCGAGACTTTGTGCTTTGAGCCTCATTTTGAACTTCTGAAATGTTCGATTCTGAACTTCAGGAAAGCTCTCTAGCACTTATGATTGATTACGAGCTTATTCTATTTGAACATCCGATAAGTCTCATCCTGAACTCTAAAAAATTTTTATTAGAACTTTGGGAAAGTCTGCTGTAGAATTTCGAGGAGAATTTCCTTAAATTTGTTGAAAATTTCTTCCTGAATTTCTAAGAAGTACTTTTTTTTTATCTTTTTAGAAGTTTTCTCCTGACCTTATGTGAAGTTTGTTCCTGAAATTCTGAGAAAATCTTGCTCAAACTTCTAGGAAGTACCCACTATTATTCTTGAAAGTTTATTTCTTTTCTTTGAAGAGGTTTCTTCATGAACTTTGAGAAATCCTCATTCTGAAATTCTGAAATTCAGAAATGTTCTCTTTTGAACTCTGGGAAAGCTCTCTAGCATCTCTGTAAAGTTACATTGGGAAGTTTATTTCGGAACTTCTGATAAGCCTATCCCTGAACTTCAGAGAAGTTCTCTCTTGAAGTTCCAGGACGTTCTGAGCTTTGTTGAAGTTTGGTTTCTGAATTTGTGAGAAATATTAGATAACGCCCTCCCTGGTTAGTTTCTTCCAGAACTTTGGGAAAGTTTTATTTTCCTGACGTCTGAGATAACTCCAAAACTTCGGGAATGTTCCAAACTTGCAAGAAGTCGTCTCCCCTAAATTTCTTAATGAAGCTCTGAAGAGTCCTCTCCTGATTTTCTAGGAAGTTCTGTCCTTAACTTCTGTGAAATATGATCTTGAACTTCGAAGATGTTTGGTCCTGAATTTTTCGGTATATTCCTTCTTGAACTACTAGGAGCTTTTCTTTCTATGCTTTAAGAAATCTAGGACTAATGACATAAAACACTTAACTCGTAGGTTGATTTGCTAATCCCATGTGCAAATGTACTGAAATAAGGCGTTTAGAAGGAAAAACCTTAGAAAAAACCCAAGGTTCTGAGATTAATTTAAAAAACTCATCACATTTACTACTGTTCTAAGTTTCCGTCTGGGTTTGCGAACTAATGTTAGGATCACAAACGAGAAAATGAAATTTACTTTTTGTTATTCCGACTCAAGGTTCATTGGTGGTCCTAATGAATTGAGCTCTTGGTTCCTACCCCTCTCTGTTAAGCATTAGTTTTACTGGCTTTATGCCACAAAGCCTCTTACGATATCCACATTACATTTAATTAGTTCAATGAGCTATTCAAACTGACGGTAATTTATTTTGTTTTTAATAAGATTAGACATTTTTTGCTAGAAGTAAATTGTTTTCCTGTTAATTTACCTGCAAAAAAACTGGTTTAGTGTATTTCTTATCTTACTAAACGAATTACCACGAATCGATAAGAATCGCAGATCAAAACAAACTCTTAAACGTCAAAATGTGACAGATCACTCACTAGTTTCTGAGCGATCGATTGAGTCGACCAAATCCAAAAAATTTTCGTCGATCTCGACATCTGTAATAACTCGATTTCTATAATTGGCCCCATAATATCCATATCGTCTATTATCGTTCGTTGAACAAACATTAGCTTATTTTCTTTTTCAACAAGAATGCATACATTTTTGTTTTCTGACATATGAAAAATCTTTTGTACCGGACAGGAAAGCCACTGCATCCGTACCATTACAAACTAAGTAACCTGTGCCATTATCGGTATCTCCCAAAAACAGAAAATACTAGCCTAAAAAAACACATGTCACCTTCTATTAACATTTGGCGTTTAGTTGCTACATATTTCCTGTTTTTCCCACTGTATTTACTGGCTACACTGTGCTTTTCGGCTTCCAATCCGTTTTTGCTCTGAACGCGGTACCACACAATCACCAAGTGATTCGATCGGAAGCTTCGAGCACTAGCACACAATCGAATCAGGAAACGAAAATGAATCACCAACAAAAGCCAACGAACGAATCAATAAATTGTACAAGCAAGCAGTGATGAACACGCATTCTATTGGCAGGCGACGAAATTCATGCTATGTTCATTCAATTCGTACCCTGGCCCAGCCGTTTTCGGTTTGAGAGGTGAAGCCAAGGGGTAAGTCGCTTAGAACAGTGTGCCAGGCACGCCATAGTAGAAAATCTTATTCCGTAACGGAACATGTGTGGCACTTTGGGGCACAATTTTGACATATGTACTTCTCGAAGGTATAACCTAGCAGCCCTGAAAAATTGGTGTTGTAAATTGTTATGTTGTTGTTTTGATTTGTTTGTTTCGTCACGCAACAGACAGAAGTTTTGGATAAAAAAATCAATATGAATGGCTAGGCTAATCATCGAGAGGATCCGAGAGAATGAAGAGGACATGCGGATAATGACTGAAAACCTTCGTGAAGAAGCAGCAGCTGAAGCTCTGTTGAAGTAAATTTATTGAGAAACATACGCATGAAACCCAGCTGAAGTATGGTTCCTAAGCAGAGAAGTGATGTTACTCCTTGATCTCGCCAATATCATACGCAAAAAAGGTATCAAGTACTTCCTAATCCCATAACCGTCACCTCCAGCTGTTCTACAATGTTGCTGAACAGCACACACGCGTATTGTATGAGAAAAATATTCTGCATTTTGCTTCAAGTAAGTGTATTTAAGATTAAACCATAACTTTATCTCACAATAACATTTTTTACCAACAGTATTGAGGACTGAAAAACATTGAAATCAAAGTTTTTTCTTAAGTCTGTGGAAAGTTCTGGGTGGCTCCGTTATGCCCTATTATCCAAAAGAATGCGCAAATATAGAAGTTGTAGTTTTCGATGAACAAAGAGGAAGCTGGAACATTCACAGCGTGGCCAGGCATAACAATAATATTTTTTTTACGAAAATGTTCATCCTGGAAATGACGTCAAACAGATACGGACAGGGAAAATGTTGAAAATATTTGTTGATGGTTTCAGACAGTCGAGAAATCCAACATGCTGAGAAAGAGAATAAATCAATCATAAATATATAACAGTTTATAGGAATTCTCGCACTTACTTCAAGCTATTTGTTTCTTGAGTTCCATTCTTTATCCATCCATCACCAACAGCACCAAAGTGGCCTAGCACCAAAACCTAGCCCGAGACCTAAATTTTGAAAGCAAAAGAAAACAATCGCCTGGTTGCCAGGCGTGGTCAAAATACAACGATTCAACTGTCAAATTTTCGTGGCACACATGGGCACCCATTGACACCACGATTGAAAGTCGTAACGCTTAGAGGCACACTACAAAAAAAGGGGCACAAGAGATATTGTGCTGAGCGACTCACCCCTTGGGTGAAGCAGAACTTGTCATTGTGTGCGTCTATTGAATCAAAGAAGAGCGTGCAACGAATGATATATGATACGATTGGAACCATCCTTGATTGTGATTAAATATTGACAATTACCGCCACTTCAACAGGCAAAAATTGACGCATGGAAAGACGCTCATGTGCCACTGTGGCTTGTATAGTTTAGTGGCGGACTTGTTCCGTTGCTACAACCTACCCCGCAGTGGGATGTTAGGCAAAGGTTGACGTCCATGGTTCGAGTACCACTGGTTACATGCCCTTTCGCTCAATTTTCAACAACATCTGTTTGATTTCCTACCTGCCGTGCACTGACGGAACTTTCAATACTTTTTCTTCATATCTATCATTCTAGCAAAAAACATTAATGTGCACTCTTGGTGCCTCATGGTGATGAGCGAACATCTCCTTCTACATCATACTCGTTACTCCACGCACGGAGAATATATAACATGACAATTAAAGTATGTCAATAATTATTTTAACGTGTTTAAACGTGATCACACGTCGGTTTTTGATGAGTCACACCCAGGACCCAAAAAAGGCTACCACTGAGGATAACGTAACAAAAATTGAAGATCTCGTTTTGACAATCTGCCGATAGAAAGTGCGCAAGATACCTGAGCCAGTAGTTATCTCAAAAGACCGCGCAAGTCATATTCTGGAGGCCATTTCAGAGCAATATTTGACGCTGTTTTGGCGCACCCGAAGGAGTTTTTGCGTCGTTTCGTTACTATCGACAAAACATGGATCCACTGGTACACATCAGAGACCAAGGAAAGTGTCCAAACAGTGGACTTGAACGTGCTCCGAAGAAGGCGAAAACTGTCCTATCGTCCGCAAAACTGATGGCCACCGTATTCTAGGATTCACAAAGTGTGATCTACATCGACTACCTGGAGAAGAGCAAAACGGTCACATGGCTTTACTACGCCGAATTATTGGGCCGATTCAACGCCGAATTTAAGTAAAAACGGCCCTACTTATCGACGAAAAAAGTGCTAACCGGTTCACACCGCCACCATTGGTCATACTGGGCAACGAACTGCTGTCACTCGTCGGGCAGAAATTTCGCGTCGCCACATAAGCCTACTTTGTAGACCTCGAGAAAACGTATTTTTCAGACGGGATAAAGAAGATCTAACTTTGTTTGGTCAAGACTATCGAGCGAAAAGAAGACTATGTTGAGAATTTAAACAGCATTTTTCCAAAAATTATGTTCTGCTGTTTATCGGACAGCCCCCGTACATTCAGTTGCGTTTGTTTCGGGACACTTATTTTACATGAAATCTGTCTCTACGTTCCCTAACGTAAGTAAAGTTAATAATTTGTAAATCTGTATGTATCGCTAAATGTAGTTCTATAAAAATCCCCAATAAAGGATAAAAAATTACGCACCACCTTGAAAATAACTCGCCATGTCAATCTCACCCTTTCATCCGCAGGGCGCCATTAACTCGCGACACGCCACAGCACTTACCGAAATGTCGCGTGACGAAACGATTCGCCATGATCATGACAGTTACCGTCTCTAAGAGGATGCTGCTTGGCAATATCTATTCCGAAACCTCCGAACATGAGTGCGCTTATTTGCAACTTTGTTGCGATCCAATCTACGGTTGCTACTGCGTTCGATGCGTCTAGGGGCAGCCAATAATGGACACCTTCACTTGACAACCCTATTACCGGGTGAAGTGAAGTGTGTGCGCAGTTTCCATTAAGAGGGCCGTTGCCTGTCGTTTAGAAGAGTTAATTGATTGTGTGATGGGCTGTTGCTTGTACCGTTGAAAGATATTGGATTTACAACGGAATATTTTAACCTACCAATCTGGACTTGCCTTACTGGACATGGGTGGTTAGTTACCTGAAAAGAAACGAGAAGGGAGAGACGTATTAAAATTAAAATCCAATGGGATGTAACACGTTAATTTCTTCGGTGAAATGCGAGAAAGCCATTCGTTATGAGCGTGAAATCGACAATCGGTATGTGTCTCTCACAAATTTGTCGCTTTCCGGCGTCGTTAAACTGGCGCGAATCGGAAAGAGTTGAAATTGATTTTATGATACAGTTCATTAGTGTGGTACTGTTGGTTTTTACGGTGGTACTTGCACAGAATATCACACTGCTCCATCGACTATCATACAGTTCGCGGGAAATTAGGACAACCATATGAATAGAGATGGAAACGATGCCTACTGCTGTGCCAGCTTCCAACAGATATTGATTACAAGTTTCAAAGTTGTCAGTAATTAAGAAGAGAAAATTAAGCTCCTAACGTCCTATCGAATAACTAATGTAATGTGTATCTGTTTGAATGCTAGTAGTAAACTAAGTAATGCTAATCAGATGCTGTAAAATATTTGACCTGCAATGCACGAATGCAAAGGAAATATACCAATGTTGCCGCAGAACCTGCAGCTGTTGCAATTGCGAAACGCACATCCGTTCGATTTTTTTTTCCAGACGTGTCCACAACTTGTTTCGACGTTGACATCGATACCGAAACTCTCATTTTTTACGTGGGCCTTGACTTTCGCGTGTTTATATGAATCGAGGGCGTGTTTTCGTTGTCTTATCTTGTTTGAGCAACTTACTCTGTCGGTTAGTCAGTCGTTCAGATCGTCATTATCCGGCTGGAGATGGTTGAGCAAACTTGGGTAACCGTGGCTGTAGTAGTAAGAAGAGGAAGTATGCATTGACGCGAGAGCACAGAATCATGTCTCGTTGATTACTTAATGACCGGCGACAACTACACAAGTCATGGACAGGGGTGCCTTTTTTGGGCAGGAGATTGTCGTTAAATTTTTGAATTACTACCCATAAACATCATTTCACAACAAGTCACATGCCACCACGCGGGAAGGAATGTCTGAGCGCTGTTAATCGTATCATCGAAACTGAAGGCTTTCAATGCAGACATAGTAGTTGAAGGCATACTGCCTCACACGTACCTTAACTTTGTGTCATGACTGTCGCAAATTGCATAATTAGTATTAATAAATCTACCCCCAAAGTAGGATTACCTACTGCGAGCGTGCGGTGGAGAGAGGACAGTGACATGAATAAGCCGACTTCAACATCATAAAGAACATAAATATTTCTGGTAGGTACTAGCTGTACGGCACGAAGTAAATGACTTCTGGCCGACTACTCGGATTGGATTAATGAAACGGAGGGTAAAACAACATATTTTCTGCGCTCGGTTTCAAAAAGCAAAACTGCATCATTTTACAACTTCCACTCAAATGTAAACACCGCCAGCAATGACCCAGCGAAGGCCTTCTCGTACGAATAAGTGCATTTATTGGACGGGCATATGCTGCTCTCGTTAAGTCACTCACTCCGATGTCGGGTCAATTTCAGCATGTGCCTGCAAGAGAAGCACCAACCCAGAAAATTGAAAGCCCCTACATTAGAGTTAGCCAGGTTACCGGTGCAGCTTCTAATAAATTCACCGTAACGACTGTAGACAAACAGTGCGAAACATTCATGGCGACTCCAGTCCAATGTACTTCGCAGCATGTGGTATCCCATTGAACCCCCATCGCCCGAGGCACTTTTCTCTCCCCGTACAAGCGAGATGATTGAACATTCAAAAAGTTTCGATCAGATCAAAACGAGCAATTTGCCTATCGTCAACTTGAATGAGTACATCGACGACGAACCTCAATCAGTATCATAATTTCAAATTTCCTTTAACTTATCTCTAATGCTCTATCTATGCTCTCGCCATGCTGTCAACACCGTTTTGTTGGTTTATTAATTTGAGCACAAATTCCTCTGACCCAACCCAACCTGGGTTTAATGGCTGGGACGAAAAACGATTCTGGCCATGGATTAGAGCTGGACCGGCTGCCACTGCTGCGCCGAATAATAAATCAATTTGCAAGTTATAATTTATCTTTATCTCGTTTGCGCACACTGACTTTCGCTCGGTAGTGTCTAGGTTTGGTGCTTTCTACAACCAAACGCTGGTCGGTGCCATGTACGCAAAGATAGTGCATCAGTATCAGCAGCAGCAGCAGCAGCAGCAGCAGCAGCAGGATTGAATATGTTGCTGAGTGCATTTAAATTAATTTCTATCGAAACGAGACGATCGAGTGGATGGATTTATCGAAGATTTACGTTTCGATGAATACGACGGTCGTTGTCGTTGGGTAAATTGAATTGCCCGGCACTGGTGTCAGCAGGGTTTTGAGTAGTTCAGGGGTAGTTGTACTAGGTTTAGTAGAAAATTGAACTCCCGTTTTTTATAGTAATATTTTACTGTAGCAAGAAACACCACATTGGTTATTGGTTTAAACTTGTTAGTTTTAGTTTCGCAATTCGTCGCAGTCACTCAAATACCTTTTGGGTATTTTCGTAACTTGTCCTGGGTGAGATTCCTACTCGTGACTTTGGTGTGAGAGGTATGGATGTTAACCATTCCGGGGTCATCCCCAGGTTCAAACTAGTCCCGAAATTTGTGTGGTTGAAATGAGATCAATCGATTTGATTTTGTCGGAAAACTAAACTTTGAATGTTGTGCGGTGCACAACGTAAAAATCACGCAACGGAACGGGATTCTGCTTGGGCATTAACCAACTTCGCCGGGAAACTGCGATAGGTTGTCCTTGTGCAGTCGAACCGGTGTCCACAGTAGATTACCACAGGAAGGGTCTAATTGTTGATCTAAACGATGGGACCAACGTCAATCGCCTCGCAAAGGATGGGTAGACTGCTCGGTAGCAGGTTCAGCAACAACAACAATCGGGTGCCTCACCCAAGTAACAATTTTATTTTTATTCCAGCCGTATAGCACTCTTCCCGGCTTTGTTGATAAAACTACATTCAAAACGGTTTTGTCCACCAACACCTCCTCTATGCATCTATAAAGCCCAAATCTTTACAAAGTGGCTCACTTTATAGACGGATGTGAAAACAAGTTAATAAAACCTTTATAAGGCCATTAAGATTTTTAAAATGTTCAAAATGTTCTAGTTATGACCACTTTAGAACCTTCATAAAACCTATTGGCTGCTATCAAAACCAGCATAGAGCCAAATGGCCACAGCTCTCATACTTCACTGTAATAGTGTGGTTGGTTTTTGTTGTTCTGCTTTGTTCGATTCTCTTCTGTTCTGATTGTTTAGCAGCAACCAATATCCAGACCTCCAGGAGATATTCAGGAAATTTTGTTTATAGCAAAATATCAGAAACAAACTGAGTTTTATATAGCGTATCATGTTACAAATTATGTACGTATTTAATTTTATAGTGAATATTGGTACGATAAGAGCTGAAAATTAATGCGCCTCGGATATTATGCGAGTTTAAATCAACAAAAACAAAATTGAAACAAATATATTCGATAAATTAATCATGAATTTCCTGTAAATTGATTAAATTCAATCAGGTTATCTAAAAGAATGCCGAAATTGGTTTCCAATTTAGAGTTCATTTGTATTACATTTAATATTTGGCGTATTTATTTTTCAACATTTTAATGATTTTGCCATATATAAGATATGGCGATTGAAAGCAATCACAGCTTTTTTTTTTTTTTTCAGAGAGCCAATTTATCTTCGAAATGGCTACTATAAAACCATTTGGTCCCTTACATGCCAATTTGCCGTTTAATGCATTTACTGGAGGCAAATTGGTTTTAAAACGCTTTTTCGACCGACTTAAATAAGATAATATGAATGAGTCCTAAAACGGCATTTCAAAACAGCATTTTACGAGTTCATAATGTCGAAATAAAACTTTTGATAGGAGTAAAAAGAATTTTAAAAGACAAGGTTTTAAGATCGTTGTAAAAAAGCTGTGTAGGTTCTCATAAACCTAACTAAAATATAAAACCTATTGGCACCTGTTGGGGCCAGAATAAAACAAAATTGAATTCCAGTGGCGTTCATAAAACTTTTATAAAACTTAACAAAGCTGGATGGTTTTGGCAATGTTACTTGGGCAGCTCGGTAGTGAAAAACAGATTGGATGTTCATTGGTGGAATAAATGAAATCCGGATGCTCCTTGTCAATGCTTGTTTCTTCTCTTTGGTCTTAACTTCTACGCGTTTGCAAAGACACTAATGTGCAATGCGCAAAACGGTTTACTTTTATAGCAGTAGCTACTTCTAACACGAATTCAACCCACTGCACAGTGGGCAAGAAGTGATGAAAACTAAGGAAAAAATCTGTAACTTTTGTCGCTTTTAAGCGCGTCTTGTAAACAAGGCCATTTCCGCTTGGAAATTGTCTGGGAAATCTAATGGAACTAGTTTCAATCACCGCACGGATATGGTTGTGGAGTTGTAGAGCTTATTTTACCCCACTTCCCCTTATATTCTTGAATAATTTAATGATATCTTTGCATGGAGTTGCTCAAGATCAACAAAATAGTGCTAACCCCATGTGAAATTTCCTGGAAAATCGAATAGAAGCTGTTTCACTTACCGCACGGCTCTGTGAACGAAGATATGGCCTATTTTACCCCACTTCCCCTAGTATTCTTGAATAGTTTATAAATATCTTTGCTCGGAGTCGTTCAAGATCAACAAAATATGACTAGTCCTATGCGATTTTTTTTGGAAAATCGTTTCAACCACCGCACGGCTCTGTGAAGAGAGATATGGCTGATTTTACCCCACTTCCCCTTGTATTATTGAATAATTTATAGATATCTTTGCTCGGAGTCGCTCAAGACCAACAAAATAGGACTATTCCTATTTGAAATTTTCTGAAAAATCGAATAGAGGCTGTTTCAACCACTGCACGACTTTGTGAACAGAAATATGGCTGGTTTTACCCCACTTCCCCTTATATTATTGAATAATTTATAGATATCTTTGCTCGGAGTCGCTCAAGATCAACAAAATACAACTATTCCTATGCGAAATTTCCTGGAAAATCGAATACAGGTTGTTTCAACCACCGCACGCCTCTGTGAAGAGAGATATGGCTGGTTTTACCCCACTTCCCCTTATATTATTGAATAATTTATAGATATCTTTGCTCGGACTCGTTCAAGATCAACAAAATAGGACTATTCCTATGTGAAATTTCCTGAAAAATCGAATAGAAGCTGTTGCAACCACCGCACGACTTTGTTGATCTTGAGCGACTTCGAGCAAAGATATCTATAAATTATTCAATAATATAAGGGAAAGTGGGGTAAAACCAGCCATATTTCTGTTCACAAAGTCGTGCGGTGGTTGCAACAGTTTCGAATCGATTTTCCAGGAAATTTCACATAATAGTAGTCATATTTTGTTGATCTTGAGCGACTTCGAGCAAAGATATCTATAAATTATTCAATAATATAAGAAGAAATGGGGTAAAACCAGCCATATCTCTGTTCACAGAGTTGTGCGGTGGTTGAAACAACCTTAATTCGATTTTCCAGGAAATTTAACATGGGGTTAGCACTATTTTGTTGATTTTGAGCAACTTCGAGCAAAGATATCTATAAATTATTCAATAATATAAGGGGAAGTGGGGTAAAATCAGCCATATCTTCGTTCACAGAGCCGTGCGGTAAGTGAAACAGCTTCTATTCGATTTTCCAGGAAATTTCACATGCGGTTAGCACTATTTTGTTGATCTTGAGCGACTCCATGCTAAGATATCTTTAAATTATTCAAGAATATAAGGGGAAGTGGGGTTAAATAAGCCCTATAACTCCACAATTATATCCGTGTGGTGATTGAAACTAGTTCCATTCGGTTTCCCAGATAATTTCCAAGCGGAAATGGCCTTGTTTACAAGACGCGCTTAAAAGCGATAAAGGTTACAGATTTTTTCCTTAGTTTTCATCAGTTCTTGCCCACTGTGCACTGTTTCGAAAATGTGCTTCAAAACCAAAACATGAGAAAAGGGCGGAGAGAAATTTGCTCTGATGGCTGAATACGACTAGGGTAGGGAACGGCTTAAGCACCCCAAGACCCTATTCCAAGCACGAGGTAAACGTTAACCTACAACGCTCATTTTTTGCAGTATGGTGCTCCATGTAGTGAAGCACAATACTGCAAAAAATGAACGTTGTAGGTTAACGTTTACCTCGTGCTTCGAATAGGGTCTTGGGGTGCTTAAGCCGTTCCCTATCCTACCTGTTTATATTTAATTTCGATATTGGGGAATGGCTTTGTGCAAGTAACAAAGAGGCTGAAATCAGAAAAAAAAGACAAACGAGCGGAAGGGGTACAGGGGAAATAAGAGGCAAACGGTGCGTTAAAGGTGAAAGGGAAATTAGGGACAAACAATGAAAAACAAAAATCAAACCTTCTGAACCGAACATTCACCCCCCAGGATGATATGTGGATCTGCAGGAGCTAGAGCTCTATCATTATCGTCAATTGGGAGAGGTGCGAGTTTTGATACTGATACGGTATACTCCAGTAGATGTTTTGACATATACCACCCTAACTTCTGAGTCACTACCAGAATAAGTTTTTGAAATCTTGCCCAATTTCCAACTCTGTGGAGGAAGATTATCTTCCTTAATCAGAACTGTTTGTCCGGAAACTACGTTTGGAGATCCCTTAACTCATTCTAAGAGCTTGCAAAGTGATTAGATATTCATTTGACCAAGAGCTTGCAAATACTGCCAACAGGTCAAACGGTTCACAGGAGTTTCTACAAGTGTGGGTTCGGTAATAGCGACTAACTCTCTTCCAATTAAAAACTGACCAGGAGTTAAGGCAGACGGATCGAGGGTATCCAACGAATTGGCGAAAAGAGGACGCAAATTGAGCACTGGCTCAATTTGGGTAAGAACAGTGAATTAGAAATTGAGACAGGTATTGGACAAAACTTTACGTAAATGTGTTTCACCCCAGCCTCCCATAATCACCCAAAATTTGGAGAACGAGGTGGAATGAATTTCCAAACAATTTTCTTTGCACAACAGACATCAATCCTTTCCTTTGCCTGATCGTCTCGGAACATCAGGTACAGTTCATGGAGATCTAACTTTGCTCCAACAAAGTTTGTGCCATGATCTGAATGATTTTTTTCTACTAGACCACTACAACTGACGAATCGATGGAGAGCTGCTACAAAGGACGCGGACGTCAGGTCAGAAACCAATTCTAAGATACAAATGTAGGCCTTCACACGAACGGACTTCCGGAGACTTCCGTTTATGAATACAGGTCCGGAAAAATCTACGCCTTTTCGTGAAAATGGGGCGGAAGTAACAACACGGACTTCGGTCAAGTGACCCATTATGTACTGTAAGCAATGAGGGTGGGATCAGAAATAAGTTACGCAATTTCTCAACACCTTACGAATAGTTGATGTGGCATTAATCAACCAAAACCTCTGACGCAGAAATGACACCGATCCGGAGAGTCCAAGATGAAGATTTTCCAAATGCATATCGCGAATAAGCAGTTCACTGACAGGACTCTTATTTGGAAGCAAAATTTGGGGACGAGTATCATAAGGTAGACGAGAGTTTTCTGATCTACCACCAACTCTCTACAAGCCGTACACCAACACAGGATCCAGAGTTGCTAACGGACGACTAGGTTTCCCAGAAGAAATCAGACTAATCTCATTCGAAGGATCAAATTGTTGGATCAATGAAATAATAACACTCGTCGATTTACGCAATTCGGGTACGGTCAAAGATTTGTTGGACATTCATCTGCAATTGTTCACAACACGCACGACATATCCAACAACCCTTTGTGGTTTTTGGACAGAACTGAAGGACTCAAGGAATGGAACGTCTTGAAGAACTATGGGAACAGAGACTTCTGAGGTAACCGTAATTACATTGGGCAACTTGGATTCTGAAAACATGTCAGGAACGACGACTTCATATTGACAAGAGACTATTATTCGTAAGACTCTGTGGTAACTGTCCCTTCGTCCCTGTGTATCTCCGTCACGCGGTTGCAGACAAAAACTTCGAGCTGACTGGGAAACTTTTTCAACCAAGCGAGTACAATGCTACTGTCGGACCACATGCAGAGACGCTGAATATCCATCTTTAAAGATGAGACGCATTTGGGAATCAATCTGGACAACAACAGGGCGGCACATAATTCCATTTTAGGAATTGTAAAAGATTTCAGAAACATTGACATCAACGGCAGCAACAATTCTCAAATAAATTGATGCTCCATAAGCACGATTGGAGGCGTCTGCGAAACCATGAACCTCAACATATAGGGCGTTCTTCCCTTAAAGCGTTAATAAATTTCAAAGAGTCTCTGAACGTAAGCCAAGAGTGCAGAATATAACCTTCCAAAGGATCATCCCATCCTACTCCATTCTTCCAACGCATGATCTCCTTTGCCAGAACTAGCAACAAGGCCTAAGAGATCAAACGATCGCGCAATTTTCGGAGAGAACAATACGTTTGGTTGGCATTGCCGACGGAGGTTGGAATTGCAAACCACAATGGATTCTAAAAAAACCCTCGTTTGTATTCCATAGTATTCTTAAAGTTTTGATGACCTTATTCACATCAGAACCCTCAAACTCTAGGTACGTTTCGCGATCTTCTTCAAGGACGGCGTCAAGAATGGTTGCATCGTTTGCACACCACTTATGTAGAGGGAAACAATTGTGTCAATTCAGAACGAAGCTGTACAGCCTGTTCAATAGTATCAGCTCCTGATACCACGTCATCTACATAAACATCTTCTTGCAAGACCTTGGGCGGTCTTGGAAAACGCTGTGACTCATCACTGGCAATCTGTAACAGTGTTCGGGTGGCCAAACATGGGGCACTGGCCGGTCCGTAGGTAACGATTCACGGCATTCAAGTGCCCACCTATACAGTTTGGCCAAGACGGCTAGGATGTCGAGATACAGCTTGTATAAGATATTCGTATGTACAATGGCGCCCCGTAGTGAGCCAATTCTTGACTACCATCCAAAAGGCCTTGAATTACTGAATAACTTTGCTCGAGACAGTCACTTTTCATATGGCCAGAATCTCGAGGTATTCCATGTTGGAATCAAGTGATACAAACATTTTGCACGCCAGCTAGTGCCACCTACCCAGCCAATCCCGATCTTATTAGACCACCACGAGGCAGCCCTTCCCCTTCCCAAGAAATTTCTCAAAGGCACCATGCATCTAGAAGGTGAAAATAACACGAATATTATACGTTCAACTAATATTAACTTCATAAACTTCGTGTGCCTCCATCCCGATGACGGGTGAAATTACTGTAACCGGGTTCCGCCACCCACTTTCAGACAGTGGTGCCACTTTGAAAAGTGTGAAATCATTGAACGAAATTAGCAGCACTTCAAAATTGAATAACTTTCTTGTTTGAAACTCAAATTAAGCACAATTTGTTGAAAATGCTTCATGAAAGGGCGTCACATGTTTCAAGGCGCCTCAGATTTTTTTATTCTATTTTAGAGTTGCTTTTTGAAATACAAACTGAAAATACTACTCTCCATGTTAAAATAGCGAAAATCCCATAAGTAACTTCAAGTCGATACACAGAAAAAACAATGAATTTTAACAGGCGCGTAAAATTCCCCCTCGTTTGATTCCAAGCCGAAGGAGGCGTACACAATGAAATTGTTTGCAATCTTTCTTGCGCCATACAATAATTTTTGCAATGTTTTATACAACAGACTAGATTCAGGCGTTATCTGGCTTAAATTTTCATGTAATATCCCATTATTTCCTGCCAAATCTAGCATTCTCTTTATGTGCATTAGATAATGCAGAAAATTTAATGTTTCTTTCTATCTGTATAGCCCTCAAACGATTTAAAGAAAATGATTAAACGATTTGTGAAAAATCTGAAATTTTACAGGGACGTTTTTTTGGAACATTTACAACCACAAATGCAAATTTGCATATTCGATTTTTTTTTTGAAAATCGGAAACCAGGCTTCCATCCGACGCTCTCGCCTTCCAGAAGACAGAGAATGTTGCAAATGACAGATCGACTGTATCCGGCGGATACAAAGCGCCTCATGATGTCCAATTTCATCGCTCCGGGATTGAGTAGGCAGTGCGAACAAAAAATCGAGCATAGTTGCTTGACTGTTTGCACCATGGCATCACTGCAAAAGTATAGCTCATTGGATCCCCGTGACCTACCTACACATAAAAATAAATCGAGAGCTCGGTTAAACATTTAGCTGAATTCACTCGGCATTTTCATATTTAACTGATAACTCGGTAAAAATCGAACGATGCCGACTCTCATTATCACTTGAAACTGAAATATCGGGTAACTTCAATAACTTCAAGTAACTTTAATAAACCGATTCTCGGCAACACTAAGAGCTGAGCACAAATGATAGCCAAACTTTAATCAACCTCAGCTGCCTATCATGCTGAAATATCGGTTTAGCTGTGTTTTGCGCCATATTGTTTTCATTCGAAAGTGAAGTAATTCGTTGTTTGTGGAACGGTGAAAACACGGTGATAACGGTGAAAATGGAGCAACTTCTCGATAAAATGCAGCAGGAGGATGTAAAAGTGTACGATAGTTTTAGTAAGTACAAATTAATTTATTTGTCTGTTAATCGTCTTTAGCTTGAAAAGTCGAGCATATTATGTTTCTCCTGTCGAGATGTAGTTTGAAGCTATGTGGAAGAGCCGCAGTGGCTTTTTGATAACCACATTCGTAATCAACATTTCGATCCGGATAGAGTGTTTTACGACTGCACGGTTCCAAAATGCCAATGAAGATACTGTCATTTCAAACCGCTGAGAGGGCAAAAAGTTTAAATTCAATGCTTATGAATTTGATTACCTTGTTGAATTGTATGCTCCAGTTGTAAAACAGATGAAAGAAGAAACTGTAGCGCTTGACGAAATTAAAAGATGTGTTTCACTGGAAATTTGCCGGTTGACAGCGGATGTGTCGAATCTGGCAGACAATGCCATCTATATAAACGTCAAGGAGTCAGGCTTGCCCCCCCTGCAACTATAGTCGCGACATGTATTTGGTATTACCTATATACATTACATATATTTATTGGCAGTACATCAATTACATTGATGAAACGTTCGCAATAAATCTTCGCCAATTCACCCGGTTCATGGCTGCTTCTCTACATCCTCGGTTGTGCCCCACGCTCTCCGAGTCTTGGTTTACCTGATCCGCCCATCCAGCTCGCTGTGCCTCACGCCTTCTTGTACCACCCGGATTCGACGCAAACACCATCTTTGTAGGATATTGCTTATAGGCATTAAATAATCAATATTTCGATGAAAATGTAATTCAAAATTTTGAATATTTACACCCAATTTAACCGAAATCTTGGTTAACCTTAATTCTGTTTGTTTAGAATTTGAACCGATATATCAGTTTGCTCATGCCGAAATTCCCAGCTAACTATATTAATTTTCAGTTGTACCCAAACCGGAATTTTCGGTTAACATAAAAAAGCCGAGATCGTAACCGAGGCATCAGACCAGTTTTGAAATTGTCAGAAAAGAAAAATAAAAATACACAGGGTGCGTGACAAATTGTTGCAGTTAATTCCAAATAGTAATTTTTCATACTTACGGAACACGATTCAGATATATTTGGTTATGAATATTTTTTTATTTTATTTGTCGTCAATCAGTAGTAGACCGTTTTGTTACAATGATATAAATATTAAATATATAGTATGTCTTAAAAAACTAACATATCAGGTTTATATTTTTAATGTTAAGGTTGTTTATTTGCATTGAAGTATTGCTTCAATTTTGTTTTAGTCTTAGTGAAGTCAACATTTTCTCCGTGTTTATTGTACGTTGCCATCATCTGATTAAGAAGCCCAAATTTGGCGTAATGTGTGCGATGATGGCTTGCAGTAAATATTTTTCTATTTCGTAATTGCCGGGACGGAATGTAAACATTAAGTTTTGCTAAAAGTTCTACTGAGTCAACGCGTTGCGCAACAATATCATTTACGAATGAAACTAATGCAAATTTACGGCGCTATTTTAATGATCGGATGCGAAATAGCATACAGCGTGCTTCATAAGATGGAAGAGGTAACCTTGTCCATCCTAATTTATGAAGGGCAAATAGTAAAAACTGCTTCTGTACCGATTCTATTCGTTCTTCTTGTATAACTGAAAAGGGTGACCAAACTACGCTACAATATCCAAGTATTGACCTCACATATGCAATGTACAATGTTTTTATTGTGTACGGGTCATGAAAATTTTAACAAAAACGTTTTATAAATCCTAGCATATTATTTGTTCCGATGATGATAGTATTGTAATGTTCAATTAATGTAAGTTTGGAATCCAAGATAACTCCTAAGTCCCTTACTCTTTTACACTTTTCAACTGGCTGATTCCCTCAATTAAAAGTTACGTCTAGGGTGCTTCGTTTCCTACTAAAAGTTATCGAATTACATTTTTTACGTTTAGCTGTAAAAGACTTTTGTTACACCAGACATAGAAAACGTTTTTTTCTTGCTGGAAAAAATAGTTTCATGTCATCATTTCTAAAAATAGTTTCATGTCATGGGCCTAAATGAGAGCCTTGGGGGACTCCAGAGGTGACTTGAATAGGGTTTGATTACTTCCGTTTGAATCTTACTATTTGTTGACGGTTAGTGAGGTAGGATGCGATCCATTTGAGAATTCCTGGCTCGATTCCCAATTTTTGCAATTTAAAAAGAAGCATGGGTATGTCAATGCGCTCAAAAGCTTTGCTGAAGTCTGTATAAAGAGCTTCTACATGGTTACCAATTCCATTGCTATCAGAGAGTAGTTAACAAATTCCAGTAAATTTGTGCTAGTTGATCGTTCTTTGAAGAATCCATATTGCTTTGTAGTGATTCTGTTTTTGATTTGAGTAAACAATTTTGCATTAATAATTGCTTCAAAAAGTTTAGGAATGCAATACAAAATGGCAATTCCACGATAGTTACGTATGTCATATTTTTTCCCACATTTGAAAATAGATACTAGTTAGGAACTTTTCCACAGTTTGGGAAAGATCCCAGATTTCAATGACATATTAAATAGCCAAAATAAAGGTGATGTAAGTTCCAATGCGAAGTTTTTCATCAATACTGGTAGTATTCCATCAGGGCCAGAACCTTTAGAAACGTCTAAATTATTCAAACTTTGAAATATGTCTTGAAATTCGACTTGACTAACTCAAATGTCCCTTGCAAATCCTGTGAAGAAATCGAAATATTCGTAATTGGGATTTTCTTCAGCAAATTTGGTATATATTTCTTGAAAGAATGTTGCAAATAGATTGCAAATTTCTTCTGCGTTATTACCAACATTTCAGTTAGGATGCATTCTAGATGGGAAGTTGTCAGATTTCAATTTAGTTTTAACATAATTGAAAAATTTTTTTGGGCAAGACTTAATTTCAAGTTCAGTTTTTGCATTGTGCTCATCATATGCATTTTTTATCGTTAGATTCAGTTCATCACAAATACTCAAGTAGTTTGCCAGGTTATTGCTGTTACCATCTCTTTTGTATATTTTGTGTGCTTTTCACTTCCGATTCTTCAATTTTTTTATTTGTTTATTATACCAAACTGGCTGGTTTGACTTACTTTGTCGTCTTATTTTTTTGAGTGGTACTTCTTCAAATGTTATTTCAAACAATAATTTATAAAAAACTTCAACAGAAGTCTCAATTTTTCCTTCGTTCTTAAAAATAGTTTGCCAATCAATTCTGATAATTTTGTTTCTTATGATATCATAATTTGCTAAATGATATATGAAGACCTCTTCATTTCCGAAGTCGTATTTTTGTATTCGTGGATAAATAAAGAAAACTCAATTACTGTGTGAAAAGCTTTATTTTTCCATAATGGAAAAAGTGATTCTGTTACACAGAATAGTTACTCAATAGTGTAAGAATTTTGAAACAAACTAACAGTGTTGAGTAAGCGTAGAGATATCAAAACAAGACTGCAATCAACCAGCAGTCGTCATTTCATTGCACCCCTGGAAATGCGGAAATGCCGTAAAGTAGAGATAATTCAGTCGGTAAATGTGTCGGAAAGAACTCTAATATACAAAAAAAAAAAGTATTGAGAAAGTCATAAACTGAAAAAACACACAAATTTTCTCGGAAACAGCACAAGTGCTGTTCCAGTACGGCTGAATGGAGCAGAGTAAAAAAAAGTAGAAGAAATGATTAACAAGAATCCAGCAAAGTCAATGAGGTCTAGACAGACAAAAAGAAACATTGAATTTTCTGCGTTATCTTATGCAAACGAAGGGAATGCTACATTTAAATAAATTGGAAATAAAGGGATATTTCATTTAAATTAAAGCCATATAACGCCTGAATCAAGCCAATTATATGAAAGATTGCAAGCATTGTTGTATGGCGCATGAAAGATTGCAAACAATTTCGTTGTTTGCGCTTCCTTTGGCTTGGAATTAAAAGAGGGGAAATTTTACGCGCCTGTTCAAATTCATTGTTATGAGCAAAAAACTGTGATTTGAGAAAATTAAAAACATCACTGAATCGGTTGAAGCATTAACATCAAATCAATCCCTTAATCTTTTTTTTCTGATGATAAAAACTTTTTGGATCAAAAACTGAATCGAAGGAATGACAGGTCCTTAGTCAGGTTCCTATCGTCACATGCACTATGTTATCGACTCATTTTGTAATTTTAGGCAATGTCTCCAACAATTAGGATATATTGTCCAATTTTTCTTTAATTAAGACTATAGGTTATAGCCAATGTTAGTTGAAGGTTCTGCAAGATTTTGTTGTATCGTGGATATAGAATATTGCTGCTGGTGGTCATTTCCTCTTCCCACTATACGGAACACCTGCTCATAATGCTAAGAAAATACATAAATGGTTTGCGAAAATGTTCCGGAGTTTAAGGAGAAAGAAATTTAGCACTTTAGCGGGGTTATTTTGTGTGGGGTGTCATCAAGTGGGATACCAATACAATCTCTCACACAACACTTAGGTCGGTCAAAGCTAAAATTAAAGGTAATATGCGTGTGTGGCAGCTTCCGGAAGCATCTTACAACAGTTCTCGGGAACTAAATAAACCCCAAAATATTGAGTTCAAGTATGACTAACTGATGAATTTTTTCTAAGACACATAATTTACTGCAAAAAATCATCACGCACCCTGTACATTCATCCCACAAAAAATATTCAAACAAAAATTGCTTCTAATCAATTAGGACTCTCTTGGCCAAACCCCTCCTAACGCCGGTGGATCCCCGTCCGGAGTGTGGGCGTGCATCTATTTTCAACGGCACAACGGCAAAAGGAAATTCCGATAGGGAGGATGCCTTCTTAGGTTACCCCAGCAGCAGCGGCTTCTCGAGATGAAAGACACAATTTATGGTGCTCGAAAACGAAAGTCAGCTGGGATGCGGTTGACTGCTGGCTGATTGTTCTCTCCCGACTGTTGCTCAGTAACAATTTTCTGATTACTTATCGAAGTCGTGCCGGTGTCTAGCGAATCCACGACGAAATGCCACGTGAACCGTTCGAGCTAATTTCCGTAATGTTATGTAACCCATTTTACCATTCCAATTTATAACATCACTCTGCGATGCTCTATTTCGAGTCATGCAGAAGCGCTGCACCGGGACTGTGTGACCTTTGCAATTGAATCATAAATAAAAACATAAATCTTACTGACGAGCAGCTTGGAACATGGGGGAAGGAAAATGGAAAAAGCGGAAAGTGTTATCAACTACAGCCATTAGAAAGCGCGCTAGCTAACTTGGGGTGTGCGTGCGTGCTCTAAAATCTTCAAAGGCATCATTTCTCACTTCCCGTGCCGCGTCCCGTCCGGTCTTTCGGTGAGCTGTGATGCGTGCAATAGGCGGAAAATGGTCTCACCGTTCGTAGTTGGTTTGTTCGCTCGCTACTAAACATATATTATATCGTAAAATCAGTAATTAAGCTTTATTAGGCGTGTAATGTAATTATTAATTTCTGAAATTAGGAACCCTTCCCTCCCTCGCGTTATGTGTAAACCGAACCGGCTAGATTTCAAAGCTAGTTGTGGTGGTCGGCTAGACGAAAGAATATCATGCCGAAGGAGAGGGAGGAAACGTTTTCTTGCATCGGCGAAGTTGCGATGGTACCGAGCCGATAAAGATTATGAAGAACCCCGAGGGCGATTGAGCCCCCTGCTGTGTGCGAACGCATGGTCCTAAGACAATCCCGGCCAACGGGAAAAGAACTCCGGGGGATTCAATGGTAGAGGAGATAGAACGGGCAGCACCATCTTTGGACGCGATGCAAGCTTGAGGGCAATTACGAAGAACTGCGATTACGATCGGGCATGGGAGTGAGAAAATAGAACAAATGATCCGTATCGGTGCTTATCGGTGATTATTGACAAGATCGGTGAAATTAAATGTGGCATTCGCAAGTTATTTGTGACTAAGTAAACCTATCCATTCCTTATTACGTCAATTAGAAGTTAGAAGGATTAGAATGAAAAGTTTGGTTTTCCATTGGCTAGAGTTCGTAACCACTTGAGCTCAAATTTGAGGAAAAGCGTCAGGACCCAAGTTGTTTCCAACAGCATTGATTACTTGTCACTTCCCGTAAAGTCACTCTGATTACTCACATTACAATGATTATTGTGATTGCTGATGATTAGTTATGGTTACTCGTGAGTATGTGATTATTACTTATGATTAGTTGCGTGATTATTTGATTACACAGTGATTATAAAGATTATTGTGAATACAGATGATTACTTATGATTACTCATGGCTACTCATGGTTACTTATGATTACTTGATGATTACTTATGATTACATCCAGAACCACGGATGACTTTCCTTTAATTGAACATTGCTACCCAAAAAGAGGGTTATTTGCATGACTATTTAGCTTATATTCATTCACGGTGTTAGTCGAAACCAAACGTCAAACCGTCAAACCAAAACAAAATCGCAAGCAATTTCGCGCCAAGTTTCACGTGATTCACGTGCTTATTTTTAAGATTAAAAGTAAATGTGCAAACGGATGTACTCAAGAATCACGATGATTGAGCTATCAAACGCTAAGTGTTGGTGTTGAAAATTAATTCAAGCATAACTTTTTAAATAGACTTATCCAACATTTGATTGGAATTGAGAAAAATAAGGTAGAAGTTCCAGATGCTTTCATTGAATCCTAAATAACTGCATTTCAAGTGTTGATTCTCATATGGTTAAATAATTTTGGATAGTTTCCATTACGGGTTGAAAATTGGTAGGTGGGTCGGAACCGGTACCAATGGCTTATGGTATTGAAGTGAAAGGAACTGAAAAGAGGCATCAAATTCCCAGGCATCGCATGATATAAGGGCGTAAGAATTCATGATTTTGGAGCAAAAATTGAATGATGGGAAACACTCCGGGCTTCTCCGGAGGACAACTCGAGGGCCAGAGATGACCAGCATGGTCAATGGATTATTTTTGACCTAAAGTAATAATTAAATAATCATGAGTTATCATTAGAAATCACAAATAATCATGAGTATTTAACCATAAGTTATCATCAGTAATCACAATAATCATTGTAATGTTTGAGTAATCATAAGTAATCATCAAGTAGTCATGAGTAATCATGAGTTACGACGAATAATCATGAGTAATCATAAGTTATCATCAGTAATCACAATAATCATTGTAATGTTTGAGTAATCAAAAGTAATCATCAAGTAGTCATGAGTAATCATGAGTTACGACGAATAATCATGAGTAATCATAAGTTATCATCAGTAATCACAATAATCGTTGTAATTACTGAGTAATCAGAGTTACTTTGGGGGAGCTGTTGCTGAGTAATCTGAGTTACTTTGGGGGAATGCTGTTGGAAACTCCTTTGCATATAATGTATAAAGCTTGGTCAAAAGTTGTATACTATATAACGCGTCCGATGTGCTATATGGCACATTAGTCATTTAATTCAGATTCCAACTGTTAACTGGTTTGATAACCATTGATTGTTTATGATTACTCATGATTTTGCTTATGATTACTAATGATTAGTTATGATTACTTATGGTTACTTAGGATTACTCCTGATGGCTCTGAAACCACGGAAGGTGTTTTCCATAAGACGACAACAACAGGGAAATCATCGGGACCAACTCTATCTGGTCCATCTGGAGAAGAATTCCATTACGATGGCGGAACTGATGAATACACGGGCCCTCTTCAGCGTCATTGTAGGAGTAGGACCGGTATCACCTGAGGCAACACGACGTAATGCAGTGTGTCAAAAGCCTTGTTTTCGGCCATGGAAACCGAAACTGCCACTTGAAACCGCGGTGTGGAAAGTGTCTCGGCCTGGTCAACGCCGCCCGCCACCTCGAATGGACGAGGAGAATCTGCCGCCAGTTCCATTAAACCATTGCCAAGCAAACCACCCACCAGCATCCGTTCAGCAACGATTCGCGGCAGCCGCCGCCGCCCGGCTCCTCCTCCAGGCTGGTGCAATCCGAGTTGTAGTTCTTCCACGCAACCACCCACCGATGGACAGCTATATGACACGGAGCAAATGGTCAAGCTCGTCCAAGTGCTCTGTCGCCAACTATGTTCCTGCCGATCGAAGGAGGAACAGCTCAAAGCCGCCACATCCGTGTCGATAAAATTTATTTTCAAATATGGACCATAATCGCACCATTAGCATCCTCAATTGGAATGCTTGTTCCATCCGGAACAAAACAATTACCATCGTCACCGAGACACATCTCAAGCCGGAACTCAGCATCTTCATCCCAGTATACGGGATTGTGCGACTTGATCGTAGAGGCTCTAGTGGAGGAGGAGTTGCGATCGCCCTTGGTTACAACATCAACTACCATCTGCTTCCGAGCTTTCAGCTGTAGTCTAGCGAAGCCATCGGAGTCGAGGTCGAAACTGCCGTTGGCTCTATTACCATCATTGCGGCCTATTTTCCCAAGCAAGCCAACGCCGCTAAAGGAACAACAATAGTCCTACGGAACGACATTCATAAGCCAATTCGGAGGCAGGGACAGTTTATCATCACCGGCGACCTAAATGCGAAACACGAAACCTAAGGGAACATCCAGCGCAACCGGAATGTTATAATTCTGCAGGAAGACCTGGAATAGGGCCATTACAGCAGCAGATCCGGGGTCCATTCGACAATCGACATCTTCCTCACCAGCATGGGGAACAACATCGCTCAGCCGGTAGTACACCATGATCTCAGCTCGGGACTACTACCCATTAGTGGCCGTAGTTGTGTCCTCGGCCAACCGGCATTGGATCACCAGACGAAACTACCATCGTGCCAGATAGAAGAGGTTCCGACAACGTCGATTTCAACGTGCGCTTCGAGTCAACTAATGACATCGATCGGAAGCTGCAGAACATCGAGCAAGCGATCTCTCAGGCCCGGGAGCAACATGTACCGGTGATTGATCAGGTGAGCAACTCTATACCCATTGAAAGACCCACTAAAGATTTATTACAATAGCGAAACGCCATCCGAAGGCGTCTAAAAGGTCACTGTAATCGAGAGACGAAAATTATTAAGGATTGGTGGATAACAATTATGCCGACAAGATCCGCTCCGTCCCAGATTGTGCAAAGCCGTTCTGGAAGTTGTCACAAGATTAAAAAACTAAACTTAAACCCTTTCCACCGTTGATCCCACTAGACAACAATGGCTCTAAGGATCGCTTGATAACTCCTGCAGAGAAGATTGCTGAGATAAGTCAACATTTCGTCAGCTCCCATAATTTAGGACAAAACATCGTCAGTCCACACGAAGCTGCCGTTAGCGCGCATATTCCTAACATCCATTTAAGCCCCAACGGCTTCACAGAGGAGTTGGAGATCTCAGCTGACGAACTGTTGACTTATATCAAAAGCTCAAAGAACATCATGAACTTGGAGCTCAAGCAATTGAGCCCTCAATTCTATAACCATCTAGCGATGGTTTTCAACCAATGCCTCCGCCTTGGCTACTTCCCCTCTTTCAACACGCCAGCCAGAGTCATCCCCATTCAGAAACCTGGGAAAGATCCTTCATGTTCCAAGAGCAATAGGCCCATCAGCCTTCTCTCAGGAGTATCGATAGTGTTTGAGAAAGAGATTCACCGTCGGCTTCGCTCGTCTGCCGACGAGGTTGACACCTTGCTCGACGAGCAGCTCGGATTCCGACTTGGTCACACAACAGCGCACCAACTTAACCGAGTAACCAACATCCGCAGGCAGAACAAGCCTGTTGCGAAATCATGTGCCATGGAACCTCTCGATATCGAGAAGGCCTTCGATAACGTGTGGCACGATGGCCTGGAGTATAAGCTAAAACGATACAATCTTCCTATCTTCCTGTCGAACAGGACATTCCGTGTTTCGCTGCAAGGTGCAGTTTCCGATGCACAGGAGATCTTCGCGGTGTTCCGGAAATACCCCCGCTCCCTGAAAGTGGATCTCTGTCGTTTTTTCCGATGGTACCGCAGTCGTCCACAATAACAGTGTAACAAGAGCGCTTATCCCGAAACCGCAGCGAAGCCTGAATGTTCTGTCAGAGTACTTTACCGAATGGAAGATCTGTATCAAAGCGGCGAAGATCCAGGTCATCTTCTTCTCACACTCCAATTCTCTCACCCTAGTTCCGCCTGAGGATTGTTAAATTAGCCAACGGTAATAAATCAACGGTGGAATGGGCCAATTCAACTGTATATCTTGGCGTTACCATAGACACCAAGCTTATTTTCAGGGAGCAGGTTAACAAATCTGTCACAAAGTGTAACGTTCTGTTGAAGCTACTGTACCCATTGGTCAACAGAAGGTATACATTAACCCTGAAAAACAAGCTTGCTGTCTACAAGCAAATCATACTTCCTGTCATCGAGTACGGCATGCCAATCTGGTAGAGTTGCGCAAAAGCACATCACCTGAAGCTTTAGCGTGTTCAAAATAAGTTCCTCAGGATGATCCTGAACACCCCTCCGAGAACAAGAACATCTGAGGCCCACCGTCTGGCCGAGATAAAAATGCTCGATGATCGCTTTAGGGAGTCTACCAATCGGTACAGGGCACGCTGCCTGACATTGGATCACCCGATCATCCGGAATCTGGTTCCCCACCCTTAGGATTTTCAAATTGTAGCTATAGTTTTAGTTGAAGTAGGTTACCAAATTTTGAAACTAAAAATGCCTCAAGGGCTTTTAAACATTAGAACATCAAACACACAAAACACACCAAACACATAAAATATTTAAACAAAGCTGAAGAGCCCATTGAGCTAAAACACTTACAATGTAAATTAGTATATAAGACAAAGAATGGATGTAAAAACAAATTTATTAGTAGTAAGACTTCTTTAGAAATTATAAGCACATATTTGAACATATGAAGAAGATACAATTTTTCAAATTATATGAGTATTTGTGTTTAACATAACACTTAACTCATTTTGAATCAAAATCGGGACATCTGACTGTTCCTCAAACATGACTTGTCAGCATCAGTTACACAATGGCAATTTCCATCTGGAAAATTTTCATTTTACGCTGTTCGATGTAATTGTCTGGTTTCACATGTTTTCCTAACATTGATTTAGTCAAAGCTGAGAAAGTCTCGATTGATCATGCCTCCGGGGGCAAATTCATGTCTTCTGATCATGCTCACAACCAATTGAGCTCAAATAATGGGAAAAGTGTCAGGACCAGATTCGGAATCAATTGAGTGGGTTGGAGCTGAAACGATTATTTGAACCACCCTAATGCGCAGTCATTTTATTTGTAGTATTAAAATTTGGCGTGTTGCATGTGGCAGAGTATAAAATTCTAAACTGACATAAATTTAAAGAAGAGCGTTTCCAGCCGAAATGACCGACCGGCCAACTTCGAGTGTCTCCGATTTAATTGAAAATTTGTACACACGTTTTACCCACGAAAGTAAGTTTTTTCAACTGGTGTAAAAATATTTTCGAGTCAAGAGTCAGTTTTAAAATGGGCGTAAGCATTTTGAATAGCACTTGAATTAATAATTTGTAGCTCGAAAGCCTTTGGTTATACAAAAAAAAATGTTTAAGAACAAGTTGTGGCCATATGTGTGAATGTTGTGAAAAAAAATGTACACTGTACAAAGTTATTGCTCCAGCGAAAACTCCAGAATGGAGAAATTTCGGGGAAAAAAGTTTCTAGAACTTTAACTTTTGTACTATTTCTCAAAAAAAATATTAAAATTTTGAGATTTTGCACCGAAAGTTGATGTTCTAGAAACTTTTTTCCCTGACATTTCTTCATCCTTGAGTCTTTGCTAAAATTTGCGTAATAACTTCAAGTTCTTACAGCCAAAAAATTTAAAAAATCGTTTTTTGAGGTATTTAAATTTTTATTATAATTGTAAAAAAACGATTTTTTTTCTCAGTGTATATTTTTTTCACAACCTTCACACATAGGGTCACAACTTGTGATCAGACAATTTTTTTTGTACAACCAAAGGTTTTCGAGCTACAAATAATTATATGAGGTGCTTTTTAAAATGCTTACGCCCTTTTATAAACTGACCCTTGAGACAAAAATCTATGTTGGCGCGGAATATGCTCAGCCTTCTAAGCCAAACGCGTGTGCAAAGTTTCATTCAAATCGAAAAATATTCAAAATAATTTTCCACATTTCCAGGTCATTTCGTCTGGAAACGCTCAAAAGCCCTGAAAGCTGATCAATATCGAGTATTTTTGTTTGTATTATCTTTCAGCTTATAGAAAAATACTGAACATGAAACTTGTTTTTAATTTGAATTTCAAATTAACCCATCGTTTTCATAGCATGAGCATGAGCATGAGCATATTGATCACCCGTGGTTTGCTACTTCGTTATTGATCGAGACCAGCTGAAATTGCACAGAGAACCAACAGAATGTCACATGGGAGTAGTGAATCATTCTCAATGTGCAATTCCTGGTGGTCTCAGTTTTTGGATCAATACCGACGCTGGCCACGCCCGTGTAGATCAATTAGGGAAGGGAAGGAATGTTGGTTGGATACTTGCTGCTGCAAGAGGCCGTATATACTACTGCACCCCCACAAGTATCTCAGGGAAGGAGTTTGTTAGAGGGAAAGGGTTTGTTCGTAGGTCCATCTTGGTAAATGGTGATTATAAGTCCGTTTTTTAATTGTTTAGTCGTTTTCGATTTATGGGTGGTTTATTTCAATGGAATAGAAGAATACGTTAAGAACATCGAGTTTGAGGACCGATTTAAACCAACAGTAAGGATACCGTTGGGGCCACTCACAAGTGTGGGTGGTTTATTTTAGCAGAATACAAAAGTATTTTAAGACACCGAGTTTGAGGACCAATTTAAACCAACAGTAGGGATGCTGTTGGGGCCACTCACAAGTGCGGGTGCAGCAGAATACAAAAGTATTTTAAAACACCGAGTTTGAGGACCGATTTAAACCAACAGTAAGGATGCTGTTGGGCCACTCACAAGTGTGGGTGGTTTATTTTAGTGGAATACAAAATATGTTAAAACATCGAGTGTTTCGGTCTTCGGTCTTCAACGATTCAAACCAACAGTAAGGAAGCTGTTGAGGCCACTCTTCAACAGAATACAAAAATACGCAGCAACATTGAGATTGAGGACCGATTTAAACCAACAGTAGGGATGCCGCTGGGGCCACTCACAAGTGTGGGTGGTTTATTTCAATAGACCACAGAAAAACGTCAAAATTCTGAATTTGAGGACCGATCCCTCATCCAGCCTTAACCTTGTCTGACACAATGCAGACCCCCATCCCCTCTGGTATTGAACGTATGCGTGTAATTTACGTAACATAACATAACACATGCAGCAACCAAACACATCTGACATCCAGTGGTCTATTACTGAGAAACAAAATCATCACTTAACATGTTTCAACATCCAAAAAGACATAAAAAAGCCGAAAAAAAACAAACGTCGATCCAATCAATAATGACAAAACCTCAATAAACAGAAACTTGACTACTTTTGCGAATCAACAGACCACTCCTCAAGACATGTTTTTAAAATTCCTCCCTATGCCGCTCCAGCCCCATCCAAAAAATAGCAACTTGAGCAATGTAAGTGTCCGGCCTGACGACCTCCGAAACAAATGAAACATCCAATCACAACATCTCCCAACAAAAACATCCAGACACAATCCTATACTACTTAGAGGCGGAATGGATTTTATTCATGGAATAGTAGATGAAGTTCAGAAGGAGAGACGAGGAGAACTCCTCGGCCTCTCATATGTGACACATGTAATGAAATGTTATTAGAGAGAGGGTTATCCCTGTTGAACAACGAACACGTATCATCTAGTGCACAGGCATCCGGAATTTCCTGAAAAATAATATTAATAGGAAAAAAAGCTTCATGTGATCAGAAAACTATTGAATATTTGGAATAAAATGTGAAATAATAGGGAACATATTAAAAAAGCAAAGTATTAGAGTTAACAGGACAAGTGGACCATAAAAATATAAAAATATAAATAAATATATATGATAATAAAAGATCTTATTCTAAAAATATAAATTAATCAAACCCCAACAAACATATGCACTGACTACAAGGGCAAACAATGAAAATGATAGAAATGACAGTAGTCATTAGCAAACGTGAACTCAGCAAACAACCAGGAATAACGCACATGCCTCACAACGCGGGCTGGGGGAGTCAAAACCCACAAAACTGCAGAAATGCGCAGCTGAAAATGAAAATTATTACCAAGCAGAGGAAACGTTTACTAATATATTTATCAATTATGCCTAGATGAACCTGAAAGTACTGAAATTTGTTTCAGACAGCGAACGGTGCAGAGGTTTGCGTGGACAAAACGTCAAAATGCTCCACAGAGAACATGACAAATTAACAAGAGAAGGGGCATTATATGGGGAATGATTGAGAGCAGTTGTTAAATTTAGGGTAAACCTTTCTTCGGGAAGAAATTTTTTCAAAGGCCTCTCTCCCTTTCCGACGCAAATCCCTCCCTCCGACGCAATAAGCCAAAAACTGGAAAATCCCACTAGCGCCAGTCAATTCCAGTCTTGTTTCGTACGTTTGCATTGTGGCTCATCAAGCGCACCATGCAGTGCATCTGAGGTGCTACACAGCGCCCCAGATGCAACATTCTGCCACCATATGGAAAATCAGTTACATAGATCTGCGTGAGTGGCTTTTTCCGGTTCCGAACTGCAATGAGAATACATACAGATCGAACAGCAAAAACGAACGAATGTAAAAAACCCTGAGTAGTAGAAGAGAAAGAGACAGACAGAAAAAACACGCAAACGCCGCACGTCTGGATTTCTCCGTGTAAAAAGCGCCTCCGCTCGCATGATCCGTTTATGTTTGCCAATATTTCTTTGTGCTAATGTATGTTTGAATGGAGCAATACTATTTAAAACACTATACTTAGCTGAATGTTTGATCCCGTATCCAATTGGAGAAATGTGAGCAAATCACAGGTTCATAGGTTTTTTCACATTAGGTAGAACCTTATTTCTTTTTAAGTACTGGGCCCACATTTGAGTGAGATTTTCGATGCTCAACACTGGCACCACACTCCGAGGAACACTTCACGACGAAATTGTAGCGTATTACGGGTGAAAATCAACAAGAAATTGCAAATATCAATGCGCTTTACTTCATTTTTGATAAAAATTTTACAAATTTACAAATCAGTCGCGAGAAAACAACCAAAATTGTCGACGAACTTTTAAGGCATGTACTAACGAGCACAAAATGCACACCGGAGGAGAAAAAACACGTCTTCTTCGCTCAACAGCACAGCCTACTCCTCAAGGGAGAAATGCTCTCTTTACAAAGAAGATTTACTCATGCTTTCGTACACATAAACGAACCCATCGTAGCCGGAGAGCCACTCTTTGTGCCACTCCAGCTCGGCGATCGTAGACGAAAACGGACGACGATAATGCGGCTAGATGGAGAGCAAGGCGAAGTCATTGACAACTCCGAAGCAATTCAAGATCACTTCTTCCAGTACTTTTCTGAGTTGTATTTGGAAACAGATAGAGAAATGGAGCAGCCCAATGATTTCCAGTGTGAACAGATCATCACAGAGAACGACGCAACGAACGAAGCATGCATGGATGCGATCACCACAGCAGATTAAGGAGTGTATCGAAAATAAGCTATCCACAAACTTTCTTTCAAATTATGTTGAAAACCGATATTTTAGTCATACAAAAAATTGATCCTTTATTGTACGAGGTAAACTTGATCATAATGAAGACCGGATGAAATTTAAGTTATTCCTTCACGAATTTTCGAACTTTGGATCGAATGCTCTTCATCAAGTTCCGGACAAGTGTTGCATCGCATTTTTTGGACGCTTGAGCCCAAATTTTTTTGAACTCCTGCATGTTCTCAGCTGCCATACCAGTCTTCTTGAAGACCCTCTTCACGATTGCCCAGTAACGTTCGATGGGTCGAAGCTGAGGGCAATTTGGTGGATTGATATTTTTCTCAACGAAATCTATACCCTTTCCCGCAAGCCAATTGAGAGTGGTTTTGGCATAGTGAGCCGACGCTTAATCCGGCCAAAACAGTGGAGGTGTACTATGCTTCTTATGTAAAGGCAACAATCTCTTCTGGAGATACTCAGATCGATAGATTTCCGCATTTATAGTTCCGGTAGTGTAAAAAATGGTTGACTTCAAACCACAGGAACATATTGCTTGCCATACCAGTACCTTTCGACCGAATTTCTCCACTTGAATCTACCTGTCCGCATCGCTCACATCCTCTCCAACGATGGCAGTAAAGTATTGTGGACCTGGAAGGGTTTTTGAGTCCTCCTTTACATAGGTCTCATCGTCCATCAAAACGCATCAAATTAAGCCATCGTTTTCATAACAGCAAAACAAAATTAAGCCATTTAGCCCTGGTGATGACAAGCTCTTCAACTAATAACCATGCCCACACAATAACAACTGACAGCTAATGGCGATAATTTCAAATATACGTTACACGACTTCACCTCCAGCCAGGAAATACAAATTCGAAGCGAAGCCTCTACCTGTAGAAGAGAGCTTGTTGGCACATAATACCAAAAGCTCAACAACCGAGCAAAATGTCGAAAGAGCATAGACACAGCCGCAAAATGCCATATTCATTACAGTCGGCGATGTTTCAGCTGTACGAGCAACGAACGGCATTGATGTTAAAATTTGCACTGCCTATGAGCTCATATTGGTCCTAATTGAACAGGCGAACTTTTTCAAAAATGACAGAAGACATTACGAGGAGTAGTTCTTGGCTAAGAATTTAAGAAATAATAGTAAAATTATTTTACAAAATACGGAAAAAGATGTCAACTGTCGTTCGATTGTTTGCCGTTGGCTGTGTTAGTTAACGAGATGAATGGAGCTAAAATAACGCTTTCCGTTAATATTTATCTTGAGACACATACTGCAACGGATTCTGAAATATAATACTACACATAACTGAAAACAAAGTCCTGTTATCTGCAACTAATAACTCCTTACAGAATGTTCACGAGCTCATAGAGAGCACTGAGCATCACGAAAATATCAGAATATTGCCATTGCTGTTTATCTCATTGGCCAACCCTTTTATCTGGAAAATTAAGAAATGTTTGCCACTTTCCCAGAACAAGAAATCGCCCAAAGCACGTTTCTGAAATAACCCCCCTCTGACCCACATCCCCACAGCTTAGGAATCGAAGCTCTCCGATGCGAATTAACCTAACACCGATTTTCCATACACCAGAAGCGCGGAACGAAAACCATAAATAAATAATTGATTAATTTGCATGCCTCCGATAGAACACGAAACCGAGCGCTTGGTATTGCTGCCCCAACATCAGCTCTCGAGGTGCTATAAAATCATTCAATTCCGTATCTAATCGTCGATTGTTCGAAAATTGCACTCTAGGGCCGAACCTGCCCTGCACTTATTGGAATATTATTGGGTCGTGCCTATCGAATTAACCACCACAACCCTCCGTCTATTCCCAGCTGTCAATACACAGTGGAAACTTGAACTCCTAACACACGCGCGACGTTGACCCAACAACGTGCCTTCCAGGTGCTACCGCACCGAGCGGAGCAATAAAATATTAATTTGATTACAATATAATGCTCCATGGCTTACACACTCAAACACACACACACACAATAGGGCACTGGGTAGTTCGGTTGAATCCAAGGCTTCCATGGGGACACCGAACGGCGCACTCTCGCTTTCGCTAAGTTATGGCAACCCCGCTTGGGCAATTGGGTTGTGCATTCTTGGCTTGTTGTTCTATCTTCAGGTGGGTCATAAATTTTATTGGCTAATAGTTGGTTTGCTGCTCGTTGCTGCTCTCTGACTGACGTTGGTTGCTATGGATATTGTTGTCAAGCAAGGTTGAAGCGTGGATTTTCCTGGCTAGCTTTTTGTTTTGCGGAAATCTCAAACACCGCCTCAGGACAAAATAATTGGATGTTGTGAAATATTCGTTTGATTGGTGTGAACGTATGCATTTTGTAACAAGAAAGCGGTTCGTGGAAAAAGGTGGATAGTGAGAAGGTTGAAAAGGATACATGATTGAAAGAGGGCAGAAGTATCGAGATGCTTGTACATTGCAATTATAAATTTGTTATTATTTTTATTACTATTATTTATTAACAACACTTACCAGATAAAATATTTGCTCAAATGACCAGCAGCTAAAAACTAAATTCACAAAACTACAAAATTAAACGTCTAAAACGACACTTATTATTTTCTCTATTTACCGTAAAATCAAAGCAACTCTTTAAAAGACGACACATACTGCGCCCTGGCTTATGAAGACCATAGTTGGTTCTTGCCGCGGGAAGGTTCAGAATCGAATGTGTGCGTATATAGCGGCATACCGAGCAATATTTTTTTTTCTTAGACAGGATGGAAAATCTGCAACCACACACCTGAAGAACTCGCTGCATGCGGAGGACTGTGCATGCCCATATTTGTGCAGGTATTGTCTTAAACAGCCTTGGCCAGACAATATCTGCGTTAAGTGGAAGTTCACTTCACCGTGTTGCCTACCAACCCACCCGGTTAATTCCGGGTTTATTTTACGGGTCCACCGACATTTGGTGGAGTTGTTCCATACCCTTTGCCACTTAACCATGGATGCGGCTCTAGTGGTCTTCCGAATACCTCTTGTTCCACGTTGTTCGAAGCACTCTACGTCCTCTTTTATGACAATGCCTATTGGCATCATCCGCGCTAGGACGCAGACCGCGTCGCGTGATACCGTTCGGTATGCACTAACCACTCTTAGTCATATAAGCATGTGCGTACTCTCTAGCTTACTAGTGTAGCTCTTCATACTCAAGGCGATGATCCATGTCAACCCGCCTTACCTAAGTATGGACAGGGCGGCAATGACCAGGAGTTTACGGTTACTCCCTTGCACCACCGAGCTATTCGACATCATGCGGGATAATGCCGATATAGCCATAGAGCCTTTCTTGCAAGCGTAATAGACGTGACTGATAAAGGCCAGCTTATCGTCAATGATGTCCCCATGGTACCTCAAAGACCTTTTCGATTCGATTGTGCAGTTACCTGCACTTATCGTCGCATGTTGCTCTGATTTTCGATTTCTCAACATCGTGACCTCAGTCTTATGGTGGGCTAGCTCCAGTTGCCTTGAGCTCATTCATCTCTTCACAATGCCAATGGAGTGCGAGGCCGTTAGCTCGACCTCTTCGAAGAGTTCACCACACATTTCCAGGGTGATGTCGACAACGAACTCAACTATCTTAACCCCGGTCAGGAACTCAAGCCGTAGGAAGTTACTTCCAGAATCGCGTACTGGTATACAACACAGTGGTAGGCCAGAAACATGTCCACAAGGTTTGATCCTGGGTCTGGAACACGATGTACGACGAGGAATCTTTTACAGGTACCCAGGAACCTGAAGGCGTTGGAGCGAGTTGGCGATAGCCAACCACAGTATCTTACTTCTCGCCTCTTGCGCTGGATTGCCACCTCAGCCGTCTTGGTGACGGACAGGATGGCATCCACCGTCGACTTCCCTTTACGAAAGCCAAACTAATTATTAGACAGACCGCCTATACCTTCCGTGTATGTTGTCAGTCTGTTGAGGATTACCCTCTCGAGCACCTTACCCGCTGTATCCAACAGACATATAGGTCTATATGCCCATAGATCCTCTGATGGCTTCTCTGTCTTTGGTAGCAACACAAAGGTCTGAATTGTCCAGGCATCCGGGAAGACGCCTTCGTTCAGACACTTTTGCATCACCACCCTGAACATTTCGGGATCCGGAAAGATAGCCGTTTTGATGGCCAGGTTCGGAATACCATCCGGGCCCGGCACTTTGTTCACCTTTAGCGACTTTGCTATCGCAATGAGGTCGTCATTCATCACCGTCGCCTTGTCGCCGGCCCCCGTTTTGCCGTTGTCAATGCCCACGTGGTCACGGGCTGAGCCGTCCACCTTTCTGTCGCTATGACAGCGCTAAGGTCAGGGATACTGGAACACTGGTCATGGGACTAATCTACGGCGGCGGGGGGGCATGGACTCGGGTCGTGGTTTAGAAAGAGTCCCCAAACGATCTCCTGCAGCAGCTCTGGAGATTGCTTGATTAGAGCCGCCGATCCTCTGGTTTTGGCCATTACTACCCGGTAGGCGTCGCCTCACGGATTTGTACTTGCTTTCTGACACATGCCCTTTAAGCAGGCTCGTTTGCTGACCTTTATCTACCTCTTCAAAGCTGCCTTCGCGGAGACTAGCGCCCCTCTACGCTCGATTCTCTCGGCGTCTGACCGTGCTCTTTGCATCCTCCGTTTTGCGTGGAGGCATGTTCTTCGTAGGTCGGCGATCGACTCCGTCCACCAATACACAGGCAATCTTCCATTCCTCGGTTTGACTTCCCTCGGCATGGTCGCATCGCACACTCGTGTAAGTGACATAACGAGTCGTTCGTTGCATGGTTCCTGGGTTTCGCGTAAGTTCCGTTCCCTCTCAAGCGCCTCTTTAAATGTCTCTACATCAAAGTAGGACATCCTCCATCTGCGGGTGAACGGAGGGGATGCTCCCCCTTCCGCACGCTGCCTTGTATTGTGGACGATACAATAACGAACCGCCAAGGGGTCGCTATGGGTGTAGCCATCATCCACCCTCCAATTGCTAAGCAGCCCAGGACTACTGAATGTTATTTCGATGATCGATTCCGCTCCTTTTCTATGGTAGGTACTCTTGGTACCCACATTGGCTAGGTCCACTGTCCACTGGCCCCTGGGGTTGGTAAGGTGAATATTCAATGTAGGACGGAGAATTGGTCAGTAATGCGACTTCAGGCAGTACACATCCTTAATTTTTTTTGGCAAAACGGATAAGGAAGCCTAATTGCGATGATGCATTAAACACGACATATGCTACGTGGTTTTTGAAGGTCACTTTAGAGTCGATGAGCATCCGCTAGTCCTTGACCGTCGTTTCTCGCTGCATCCTGCCAGAGCATAAGAGAATTTTCAGAGTTAATTTTTACGGCCAAATGAAATCACCGAGCACTTGGACACATTCACTGTCATCCGATTGATGCGACAGCATTCAGCGAACACCCCCAGCTGTTGTTGTAGAAAAATGGCATCTAGTGGATGCTTTATCACGTAGAATAGCTTCAAATTCGGGGCATATAAGAGCTTTATGTATTCGAGGATGATATTGATATCGTTCATGCGAAGCTGGAACAAAAACGGCCAAAGATGGCTGCCTTGAGGCACGCCAGATAATGCTGGAAATGGTGACGCAACGTGATCACCGATTCTGACGGACATTCTACGATCGGTTAGGTAGGATCGCAGGCAGATGAGCCAACTGTTGCTCATACCTAATAGGTCAAACTTGGTTCATTTTATCGTACGCAGCGGAGAGATCCGAGTAAATAGCGTCTATTTGATGACCGGTTTCTATTTTCTGGATCAAGAAAGATCCCAGGTAACCAATAAGCAGTTCCAAAGCGTCTTAATGGCAGCCTATCAAGCAATGAAATCACCTTAAATACAGCATAAATGCATTTTTTGGCCCAATATATGGCTAGTTTACTGCAACGCCATGATAATGCTTCATAAATGCTATTTTGCATTCAAAATGCGTATTATAGGCTACAAGAATTTAAATAGCATTTGAAATCCACCTTTATAACAGATACCATTCAATATGCTGACATAATGCTAATATAATGCTTGTAGCATCTGGAATGCAGATTAAGGGTTCATTCACTGCACATGCTAATGCTCATTGGTTACCTGTGAGGTGAAGCATGTCAAATTAGCAGTTGTCAAACGTTTAGGACTAAATCCATTCTGATCCGGCAAAATATATTGCACGTAGCTCTGCACTTTCGAAGAATAATCACCTTAAACAACTTGGATACTGCACTTATTGCAGCTATGCCCCGGTAATTTCAGACCATTCTCTTGTCGCCTTTTTTAAATACCGGAAAACATATGACTGATTACAGCAATTTGGAAATACGCCGGTAGACAAAGAAAGATTGAACTCCTTCGCTAACGGAGACGCAAGCAAATCCTCGCACCGTTTTAGTACAAGCAATGGGATGCCATCTGGATCACGTCCCGTTGAGGACTTCAATTCCTTCCCAGCTGCAATCACCATGTCATTGGCGGTGGCAAAATGCATTCCAAAGCCAGGAAGACGAGGCACATTACTGGAGGCGAGCGCGATCTCCTGCGGGTCGAGCTGCTCGTCGAAGAGAACGTTGCTGAATCGGAAACGTAACATATCGGCAATTACGATGATGCAGTCACTTTTTTTTTTACGAGACCGCTAAGCAACTGGTACTGTATACCGTATGAACGACACATGCAAATCCCATGCGATATTGATCAGCTAGGACAAGGGCTACGTGCCATAAACCGTCATGTGCAGAGATTTAAAATGAGCTTACGACAAAATCGATCGAAACTAGCGATGGCAGATTATACACGAATATGGACTTTCAGAAAAACTGACACGGTTGGTCAAAGCGAAGATGAATCGTGTGATGCGTGTTGCCTAAGTCTCCCTGTCGAGTCCCTTCTAATCTCGGAGAGAGATATGGCAAGGTGATTGATTATCGTTTTATAACATTGCATTGGAGGGTGTGATTCGAAGCTTAGGAATAGGGACGAATAGTATGATTTTCAGGAAGTCCGTCCAAATTTTTGGCTTCGCCAACGACGTTAATATCGTAGCACGCAATTCTGGTATTATGGTGGAAACGTACATAAGACTTAAGGCTGAAGTGAGTGGGATTGAGTTCGTAATTACTGCGTCAAAGGCAAAGTAGGGGCAAATGAGGGGAAGAAGCTCACGAGAAGATAATGTTAGCCTCCTTACCCGAATTCATATCGAGGGTGATGAAGTCGAGGTGGCAGATGAATTTGTATTACGGGGTTTATTGATGACTGCCAATAACGACACCAGCAGAGAGCGCATTATGGTTGGCAATCGTGCCAGTATCTCTCTGGACTCCGACGGACGCAAAGATTGAACAAAGTTCGCCGTACTACAAAGTTGGACGAGTAGTTCTTTACGGCTACGAAACATGAGCAATGTGTGTGGAGTACCAGCGTGCCCTTGGTGTCTTTGAAAGAAAGATGCTGCGTATGATCTATGGAAGTACGATAGTGCGAAAGGGACGTGGAGGAGGCAAGTGAACCATGAATTGCATCAGTTGCTGGGAGAACCTCCCGACGTACACTCGACCAAAATCGTTGGACTACGGTGGGTACGGTGGTATGAATGCCAGACAACAGTCCAGTTCAAATAATTGTTGACGATGGTCATGAACACAAGAAGAATTGGCGCTCAACGAGTAGGTAGGATCGATCTGCGAACTCCTCTCTGTCTGCAAGACTGGTGAAGTGCGGCCACGAACAGAACAGAATCGAGACAGTTTTTATGTACAACATAGGCCACCCCGGCCTTAGCTGACAATGAGTAGCTTGTAACTTTTAACCGTGTGGATTTAATGACATGTTGACAAAAACTAGATAAGCGTGTAATATTTACGTTAACGACTTAAATGTTGTGCGCCGACGTGGAAAAGCGGACCTCACACGAACCAGAAAACACGTGAGATTCCGTCATTCGACGGTGTCCCGGCTGGTGACCCAGACAACCCAGCCGCAGTCAGGTAGTGCACAGTGGGAAAAAAGTGCCCGAAACGCGAAAGAATTCTATATCGCAGCTCGGAGTGGAACGGTTTCTGTAAATGTTACCTTTACTTGAAGGAAAATTTCTAAGGAATCGAATGGACGTAGTCTCATTGGCCACACGGAACTGCTTGGGTAGCAAATGAGCTCATTTTATCCTGGTTCCCCTAATATTTCCTTGTTGTTCAGAAATTTCTGTTCTCGGTGTGATTCAAGATCAACAAAATGATGCTAGTCCTATGTGAAATTTCCAGGCAAATCGTTTGAAGTTCGTTTCGTTCACCGCACGGCTCTGTGAATCAAGCTATGGCTGATTTTATCCTGATTCCTCTAATATTGTTGTTTTTTCAGATATTTTTTTGCTCGATGTGATTGATGAATAACAAAATATGGCTAGTCCCTTGTGAAATTTCCTGGAAAATCGATTAGAGTTATGGAAAAGAGATAAAATCAGCTATGTCTTCATTCACAGAGCCGTGTGGTTAGTGAAACCAACTCCAATCATTTTTTCAGGCAATTTTACATAAGACTAGCCTTATTTTGTTGTTCTTAAGTCACACCGAACAAAGCAATCTCTGAATAACACAAAAATGTTGTGGGAATTGGGATAAAGTCGACCATAGCTTTGTTCACAAAGTTATGCGGTGAACAAAGCCAGTTCTTATCGATTCTCCTGCAAATGTTACGAATGGCTAGCCTTAATTTGTTGATCTTGAGTAACTCCGACCAAAGAAATTTATAATATACACAAAACTATTCGCGGAAATAGGGTAAAATCAGCCATATCTACGTTCACAGAGCCGTACGGTTAGTGAAACCAACTTCAATCGATTTCTCAGCAAATTTACAAATGACTAGCCTTAATTTGTTGATCTTGAAGAACTCCGACCAAAGAATTTATGATAAATACCAAAACTATCAGGGGAATCAGGGTAAAATCAGCCATATCTACGTTTACAGAGCCGTGCGGTAAATGAAACCAATTTCAATCGATTTCCTAAAAAATTTACAAAGCACTAGCATTATTTTGTTGATCTTGAATCACACCGAGCAAAGAAAATTGTGAAAAATTTGAAAATATTAGGGGAATCAGGGTAAACTCAGCCATATCTTCATTCACAGAGCCGTGCGGTGAACAAAACTTAATCTAATGTATTCTCCAGAAAATTTCACATGGGACTAGCCTTATTTTGTTGTTCTTTAATCACATCGAGCAAAGAAATTTATGACAAACACAAAACTATTAGGGGAATCAGGGTAAAATCAGCCATACCTACGTTCATAGAGCCGTACGGTAAATGAAACCAATTTCAATTGATTCCTCAGAAAGTTTTACAAAGAACTAGCATTATTTTATTGATCTTGAGTCACAGAAAATTGTGAAAAACATGAAATTATTAGGGGAATCTGGGTAAAATCAGCCATTTATTCACAGAGCCGTGTGGTGAACGAAACCTACTTCAATCGATTCTCCTGGAAATTTCACATAGGACTAGCATCATTTTGTTGATCTTGAATCACACCGAGAAAAGAAATTTCTGAACAACAAGGAAATTATTAGGGGAACCAGGGTAAAATGAGCTCAGTTACTCCCCAAACAGTTCCTACCTTCAATCGATTCCTTAGAAATTTTCGTTCAGTTAAAGGTAGCATTTACAGAAATCGTTCCACTCCGAGCTGAGATACAGAATTCTTTCGCGTTTCGGGCACTTTTTTCCCACTGTGCAGTGATAGAAAATCGAACACAGCTGATCTGGTGAAGCTGTTGAATCTGTTCAAGCGTCAATCAAACCTTTCAATTCGTGATGTAGCGAAGAAGATGGAAGTAAGCATCTGATTTTCGGAAAAAAAAATCCAATGAAAAGAGACGGTATCTACGTCTGTATGGTCAGGAAGGCATCAAACCGAAACGATAAACAAAACACGGTAGCCAAAATTCAAACCAGGAACCGTACCTGTCTCGAGAGAGGAAGCGCCAGGAAACTGTACCGAGGTGTGTCGTGGTGGACATCGAGTCCTACATCAAGGCGGACACATAGCAATTGCCGGGAGAGGAGTTTTACGTTACCACATCAAGGCTGGCCGTTCCTGAGGAGGTGGCGAACAAATATTTTCCAAGTTCATGGTTTGGAAGGCCATGTGTAGATGTGCAGAGAGTAGCCAGCTAAACGTCCCGACCATGATTGGGCAAATCTACCAAGACGAGTGCCTCCAGAAGTACCCGTTCCCCTACCTACGGTCTCATGGAGGTGAGGTGCTATTCTGGCCGGATTTGGGATCCTATCACTACTCGCAATTGGTGTTAGACTGGTACAGATAGCAATGATGTGTTTGTAGCAAAAGCCTTCAATCATCTGAATTCACCAAAACTTTGTCTGAATGATAAATTTTGGGCCAACATTATTGGTCAAATTTCATAAAACACGTAAAATATTCAAGTACAAGCTGGCTTTGATGAAACAGTTGTAAAAGTATCAAAACAAGCCAGCCCCACTATTGCCCAAAATCTTATGAGTGGTGTAAAAGGCAAGTTGGTTTGCCTGCCCCCCTCTTTTTTATTGTATGTGTAGAATTTTAATGTTTGTCTTAATTTTTATTATTAATTTTTAATGTTTGTCAGATTGCTCATTGCTTCAACGCAAAAGCATCTCTCTCTCTCTCTCTTTTTCTCGTTAGCATTAATGATTAATAACCCTGACTGAGACCGACTCAGTGTCATTCAGGGCAGAAAAATATGTGCAAAAATACTAGAAAGTCAATTCAATCAAGCACACTTTTTGCCAAATTGCATACGTTTGAATTTCAAAAAACATAATTTTACATGACATCTTTGGTTACATTACTCAAATCACGTCAAAACTGAAAAATGTCTAGTACAAAAATACTTATTTCTTTGTGAGTAACTTCTAATTAGTGCTTAAAGCAGGAAGCAAACAAAGTGGCCAACAAAACGATAACAAATGTGCTTTCCATTGCGAAAACACTTTGCTAAATATGTTGATCCTCCCTCCATATGAAAACCGAAGCATGTGAAAAATTATCTTCGTTAGGAAATTACAACCTCACGAATTTCTGCTGAATTCAGAGGAACCCCTCTACTTTCCTCCATCCCGACTAGGATCCGATGATAGCCGGTTTGCAAAATTGGGTCATCATTAAAGCGTGCAGACAATGTTTGAGGTCAATGTGACCGCAATTACGTTGATCGTCCCACCAACCGACCGCACGACGAGGAAAGAGGTGTACATTTATAGGTATAGACTAAATTGAATTTGAAGAAAACCGTAGGTGATAAATGGTATGAAGTGAACGGTAATTGAAAATTATCGTTATTTTTGTTGTTGTGATACCTACCGATGGTGGTACTCATGGTAGGAGGATGATGATGCCCGGATAGGGAATGGCTTGTAAAAGAACTGCATCGGTACGGTCGTAGCAGACATTCCTATAGCTAATTGCGACATTCGATCTACTGACTGTTGCCACTTGCTACTGCTGGTCTCGCAGTGCTCATATCTAGCCAAACTCGTAAAATGGGCGTATGAATGCAATACTCAACTTCGCACTGATCACGACCAAACTACGTCACTACGATCAATCGACGTTTGTTATTAGTTACATCTCGCACAACAGGACCTTCACAAATATTCGGCTAGATACGTACGTGGTGAATGGAAGGTGCGCGATCAACAGAATCATTTAGTCCACAGGCTACAATTAAGCAAGCTTGGTCATTATACTTTAGCCAAACAATCGAATGACTATAATTTTCGTAACAGATATGAATTGCATAATAATTTTCCTTTCCTCGGATGATTCAATGCGATTTCATTATTGGTATGTTCTGTGGCAGTCATTTTCAAAGCATTTCAATGCAAACCTAGCGCATTTATTAACCCATGTACATATTCTTCAGAACACCGCCTGATGCACGCAAGCGTGAAGGTCTCTCATAACTAATTATTCCCTTCGGGAGAACCGGCGAGACTCACTCTGCCCTAGAGGTGGAAAAGCGACGAACCTCGAAATTAAAATCGAATTTTACCCACATCTTCGCATTCCATTCTCTTTTCACTTGTTGATTCTTCCACATCTTCACACACACACCTCCTGGTTGGCAGCATAGTTAATGTGAGACGGAGGCCTGTCCGAAATCGATTCCCGAAAATCCACTTGCTTGCTGTGTGAACCTGCCATTGATCTCTCCCACTTTTTATGGCTGATTTATGTGCTATGTGGAATCTACGGGCCTGCCTAGATGTGTGTATAATGAGCGTGGATCGAAACAAACTTTTTAGGGGCTTATTTAATTCCATTCCGAACCCTTTTTATGTCCGTGCCGTAGAGAAGGAAAAAAAACCAGCCACGAGACCCATAAAAGTGAACCAACCGAACGAAATGCTAGAGAGCTAGTTAAATATTAATGATACTTCTCGGCTTTGCAACGGCGGCTACGGCGATGACGGTAGAATTCAATCCGAGCAACAGCCCCTGGTGAAATGATTTAATTTTAAGACGATTAGATTGATTACAAGTGGGTGCTTAATGTTGGTGTTTTGACTTTGAAATCAGATACAAATATGGGGAATAAACTCCAGCAGCATAAGTTCAAACTAATGAACCATTTTTTCGGATGGGTGCCCTCCGAAAACAACCGATCACGCCCGATAAAGTAAACAAACGGCGACTAATCGGAACAAGTTTCCCTCTCATTCGCCCGGGCCTGGGTTAAGATTACCGCGGCAAGCGATTAAGTGTGATTATTTTTATAGCGGGATATCGAAAGCGGATTACCGTTAGAGGTGGCGCAAGTTTCCGGCTCCCTATCAGCAGATCTCTCCGGTTTTAGGAGCTGGGTTGGTCTCCGGCAGATATTGCAAAAGCCGTCCCTCCCTTTCGATATCATTTGCTGGGTGTAATTATTTATAAATTTATGCCATCACTCGGCGAAGACGAGCGGGGAAAATAGTTCCATTGAAAGGTACCGCAGCCTGCCATTTATTTTCCCCGATTGCTTGTCTGTCTCGACGAATTAGCAGGTGGATGGAGTGTGCATGGGACTCCATCTCTAATTAGGTCAGAGCTGATAGCGAAATTGTAGCTATGATAACTCGAATCAAATCGAGGAGATGTTTTAGGTCAGATAAGGAAGCAGTTGGTGTACTTTGAATCCAGCTAATATTTATGATGTTCGGCATGACTTGTCAGATTTATAATAATGGCAATGAATTTAATATGTTGAGCAATTGATTTATACCAAGTTCAATTATATCTCCAGAGAACTAGCAGTTGTTGTGATAAACAATCAGAGTGGAGAGCCACGAGAAACAAATAATTGGGGGAATTTAAAAACCCGCATTAATCCACCGATGGTGAGACTGAACCCTTCTTACATTTCACAAGAATTACAAACTCAAATGTGGGCAATATTGTACTGGATTCATATTTTTATCAGAAATTCCAAGAAGATTCAGAAATATTCAATATGCCATACATTCAGTTGATAAAATGAACTTTTTGTCAATCCTGAACGTATTGTTCAGGATTGAACAAAAATTAAAATATTTCCATTAATAGTCTTTGATGACCTGTGTATGTTAGTTATATAAAAGGGGAAATTACATAAATATTAGAAATTTCATATAACCAGTCCATAGCATGAATTATAAGACAACCCTAAGCGTCAATTTTTATTATCGATATGGATTCAAGATGCTTAATAAGTACACATTCGTTGAAAATAGTAAATGGAGACTTTGTGTAATTTTCGAATATACTCCTTGCAGTTCAAAACCAGACCACTCGAGCCAATCGATGCTGCTCTAATTCTATACAGTCGCATAGTGTGGCTAGTCCGCTGTATGTGCTATACAACGCTCCAGATGCGACACAATAGAATGCAAGCCGCATCGATTGGTGTGATTGGTCTTGTTCGGGTTTGCACTGCAACGAGTATATTGTCATCTCACAATTATGTGCTCTCAGGTATTGTTTTGGTCATATCTCCATGAAAGATTATCCAATCATAATGAAATTTTGACCAGTTATTTGGAGATATCATAGCTTGGCACCAACAAAACTAAAATTGGTACACAATATCATGATTTGGCACCAACAAAACTAAAATCGGTACACAAATAGCTCAGTATGTAATCGGAGACTAAACTGTTTGATTACTATTATAATAGGCCTTCAAGTACTGTTTCGTTCATATCTTCGTAACGAAATGTCCGAATGAAAAAAAAATCAATTGCGTTCTATGGGAATGTTGTAGCTTCCATTTGCCGTCAACAGAACTGAAATCGGTTCACAGATGGCTGAGAAACCGATGTGACATTATTTGTAACGCACACACACACATACACACACACACATATACATACACACAGACATGTGCTCAGTTCGTCGAGCTGAGTCGAATGGTATATGACACTCGGCCCTGTGGGCCTCGGATAAAAAGTCGAGTTTTCAAGCGATCGTAATACCCTTCTATTGATGTAAGAAGGGTAAAAAAAGAAACTCGAACAAGATAATTTCCTGAATTTAACAATCGTTTGAAGCGAGTGATTAGCCTTGTGTTATAAGATTTGTTTTTGTTATAACTACGAGGTGAAGAATTCGCATCAATTCTTGAAGACAATTAGTGAAGAGTTTAGGTGGAACCTGCATTTCCTATCGTTTGTATTAGCTTCGATAAAGTCGCACAACGCACTTGGAGTATTGAGCTGTTGATAAAAGAAAAGAAAGATTCCTTACCCAAGTAACAAGTTTAGTTTTATTATAAAACGTATAACACTCCTCCCGACATTGTTGATAAAACTACTATAAAACTATTAGATATATCAACACCTCCTCTATGCATCTTTATAGCCAAAATGTTTACAAAGTGGCCCACTCTATAGACGGTTTTATTAAACAAGTTAATAAAACCTTTGTAAGACCATAAATATCTTGAAAATGTTCTAGTGAAAGATGTTATGACCACTTGAGAACCTCAATAAAACCTATTGGCTGCCACTAAAACCAGTATAGGGCCAAATGGCCACAGCTGTCAAGCTTCACTGTGATATCGTGGTTGGTTTATATTGTTCTGCTTTGTTCGATTCTCTGCTCTTCTGATTCATTTACCATTAGATAATATTTATAAAAAAATGTTCTAGTTTTGCGGGAAATTTTGGTTCGTAGCAAAATATTTAAAACAAATTGAGTTTTTTACAGCGTACCATGCTCCAAATCATATGCGCATTCAATTTTATGGATATTTTGGGCACGATAAAAGCTGAAAATTAATGCGACGCGGATATTATGCAAGCTTACAGCAACAAAAACAAAATTGAAACAAATATATTCGATAAATTAATCATGATTTTTCTGAAAATTTATGGAATTCAATCAGGTTATCTAAAAGAATGCCAATATTGGTCTCTGATCTACAGTTCATTAGCATTACGTTTAATATTAAGTGTATTAATTTTTCCACATTTCAATGATTTCTTATATATCAACATAGCTATTTATTAATATAAATCAAAGTTTTTCCAAGTAGCCAATTTATCTTCGTAATGGCTACTATAAAACTATTTGCTCATTTGGTGACTTCCCTCAATGCCAATTTGCCGTTTCATGCATTTACTGGAGGCAAAATGGTTTTAAAATTCTTATTCAACTGAACATAATAAGATAGTATGAATGAATCCTAAAACGGCATTTCAAAAGGGCATTTTACGAGTTCATAAAGTCAAAATGAAACCTTCGATAGTAGTAGAAGGAATTTTAGAAGGCAAGTTTTTAAAGTCGTTGCGAAAAAGCTGTCTAGGTCCGACTATAATATGAAACCTTTTGGAACCTCTTGCTACCAAAATAAAACCAAATTGAATTCCAGTGGCGTTCATAAAACTTTAATAAAAGTCAATAAATCTGGATGGTTCTGGCAGTATTATTTGGGTACTGAAAAGAAATTTATATAAGTACAAGTTAATATTAATATAGCCGTTGCCCCGCCTTTGTAACGATCTATGGTAGGGAAGGATTTTTGCTAGTCGCATTTAAAGGTCAATTACAGATTTTAGAAGGTGCTGGGAGATCGCAGAATGCCGTGCTTTGAAACTGACGTGTTTTGTTTTTGAGGCGTCGTTTAAAGCAACATAATATTTCGTAATGTAACTGAAACTAACAGTAGGATCATACAATCTTCGCGTGCTTTGAGTAAGGCGTAGTGAATACATTAGACTCCCTCTCGAAATATGTGTGAGTCGGTAGTATTTTCCCGGGTTTTTGTTTTTTTTTTCTGTGCCTCGCCCCCCGCACCCGGAAGAAGAAAGTTACATCAGCTTATGTGTAATGTTAATAAATTATTAAGTTAGAATGTTTTTCCGCTCTGTCGCGAGTGAATCGATGATTATTAGCAGTTTGGATGTTCGATATAGACCCGCCTCAAAGCAAGGATTTTGATTATTGGCAGAGTGTGTAGTAAAAAAAAGAAGAAGAACAGTGCAATGTACAAAACGGCAATTTGCTGGTCAGTGGTGAACATAGTTTTGTAATCTAATATGGATCTAACGGGCGGTTCAGCAACGTTAATTTTTGAGCATATTTTGTCGCGAGTGCATGAAATTATGTCAAAGTCAACGTCAACGAATCAACGTCAACGAATCAACGTCGATTTTTCTTATTTTTACGAATGAACAAGATAGTGTCATCGAGGAAACAACCATGGGTGAGATCTTTCTGATAATAACTGCATAACAATAATCCAACTTTCAAATAAAATACAACAAATCCACGCACGGAGAATATATAACATAATAATTAAAGTATGACAAGAAATCCGTTTCTTTTTTCATGTTTGAATCCTGACGGTGGATTTACTTTTTTTGCTTACATTTATTTCGATAAAGTAGATTTTCCAGATTCATGAACAAAGTTTTCAATATTAGGAATTCAGCTCATCTTTTTAACCCGATTGATTCATGATATCATTGCGGCGGAAAAATAGAAGTTCATGATATCATGGTTATTATTCATGGTGTATTTTAGTAACACGAAATCACCACATATGCATGAAACCTTGACCATGATCTCATTTCCAAGAAAAAAAAATTCCCGTGAACTAAATACGTGCCTGGTTTGGAAATTTTACAGTGATGAAATTTTTCAGAAGCAGATAAATCTCCATCAACATGATATGCCCTGGGAGTGGACAGTAATTTATTGCTAGAACTAAAAGAAATGAAGAGAAAGAATTTATAGTTCCGTAAGAGTACGACAGGCTGTGAAAAATTTGAAAGATGTTAGTTGAAAACGAGCGGAGAGCATTTAACTTTTACATTTCCAAATCTAGAAGTGTGTTGCAGTGCCTTTATTCAAAAGATAACGATATAACAAAAGATATTATATGCGAGCTTACTGTATGTGAATAGGCGTGACTCTCCAGAAATTCTTAAATGGGTTGCTGGATCTGCACCCAAGTAACAATTTTAGTTTTATTTTAGCCGTATAGCACTCCTCCTGTCTTTGTTGATAAAACTACATTCAAAATTGTCTTGTCTACCAACACATCCTCTATGAATCCTTAAAGCCAAAATGTGTACAAAGTGGCCCATTCTATAGACGTTTGTGAAAACGAATTAATAAAACCTTTGAAAGATCATAAAGATTTTGAAAATGTTCTAGTGAAAGATGGTATGTCCACTTGAGAACCTTCATCAAGCCTTTTGGCTGCCATCAAAACCAACACAGGGCCAAATGGCTACAGATGTCAAACTTTACTGTGATATCGTGGTCGATTTTTGTTGTTTTGCTTTGTTCGATGCTTCGCTTTTCTGATTCATTTAGCAGTAAATAATATCTAAGAAAAAAATGCTAGTGTTGCGGGACATTTTGTTTGCATTTAATTTTATGGTGAATATTGGCACGATAAAAGTTGAAAATTAATGCGCCTCGGAAATTATGCGAGTAAACAACAACGAAAATAAAATTGAGATAGATATATCCGATAAATTAATAATGAATTTCCTGAAAATTGATGGAATTCAATCAGGTTATCAAAAAGAATGTCGAAATTGGTCTCCGATCTAGTGTTCCTTTGCATGACATTTAATATTTTGTGTATTTATGTTTCCATATTTCAATGATTTCTTATATTTTAATATGGCAATTGAAAGAACTCACATTTTTTTTTTCCAAAAGCCAATCAACCTTCGCAATGGCTACTATAAAACTATTTGGTCATTTTGTGACTTCCCTTTCCATGCCGTTTAATGCATTTACTGGAGGCAAAATGGATTTAAAATGCTTTTTCAACTGACCATAATACGATAATACGAAAGAGTCCTGAAACGGCATTTCAAAACAGCATTTTATGAGTTCATAAAGTCAAAATAAAACCTTTAATGTGATTAAAAGTACTTGGGCAGTAGAGCTATCATTTTCTAGCTCCCGCATTAAAGCTGTTTCCAATGGTAAAGGATTGTTGTAAACAGATTTCTTCCACAAAACCAATGGGTATGTTAGATTTCACACACACACACACACACACACACACACACACACACACACACACACACACACACACACACACAATTACAGATTTTAGAAGGTGCTAAAGATGATCAAACGATTGACCCTCAGTACTCTAAGGAAAAGGAAATCTTCTCTTCTTTTTTGTGGCAGCCCACACTTTAAAAGCTTCAGTTTTCAATTGTTTATTTTCACTTTCCATAACAAATCACTAATATATTTGATACCAGAACTGCCTTACTTAAAATTTGTAATATTGTTGACATTGCCTTAAACCAAATCAGACAAGATAATTCACGATATTTCGATAAAGTTTATAAAACAAATAAGATGGAGGAGTCAACCAAATTTCTAGCCGATGTCAATGAGGGAAAGTTTCAACTGATGATATCAAGATATTGTACGCAAGTATTTGAAGTGGATCAATTTTAACAGAAGAGGAGAGGTGGCAGCAACAAATGTTTCGTCGCCTGGAGAAAACTATACAGAAATGTCAGATAAAATTTTTCCCACATCGGTTCACTTTTGCGTGTGTTCAATTTGGTCGTAATGAAAAATGTCAAATATCAAAATGTAAATATCAAAATACAGTACATTTACCACCACTGACCAAGGTCAGTAATTAAGTTATTCGTTGTTGCTCGGGTATTAATGAAATCAATACTTAACGGAGATAACAGCATGCAGTGCTTTGAAACTGACGTGTTTTGCTTTTGCTGAGTCGTTTTCGCGAAAATAAAATCATTTCTTATTCGACTTGAAGAAATACTGAAACTTTTTAAACCTTCGTGTACTTTGAGTAAAACATTGTGAATGTAGGCGACTTCCTGCGTTGGTAGTATTTTCCCCGTTTCTTGTTTCTTAGTAATCCATCCCCACACCCGGAGGAAAAGTTATATCAGCTTAGTTTTGTTTGCTAGAATTTAATTTATAAATGACGACATCTCATAAGAGATAAGGCTGCTGTTGGGTGAGCCAATAATGAGTGCGACACTTTTCAACTTTGCGTAACATTTTTCATGCTTGACCAAAACTATCCAAACTTTGCTCAGCATCTTCATAGAGTGTATTGTTTACATTCGCTAAGTTGCGATGTTGTTAGAGGGATTCTGAACGACAAGGACGAAAGTCCGTAAACCGTGCTCACTCACATGCAAAATCCTGAGTTTCACATCATTTGACCGTCTCAAGGGTCCTCCAAAAAATCCAGAAACGAATGACAGTGAACCACACACCAAAAACCGGACGAAAATCGGGACCAAAGCGCATAAAATAAACGTGAAATCGCTGTTGCTTATTTCATACATGCAGAATCCAAATTGCCAGAATACTTTCGTAAAGTTTCCCAAATCGAAACGAACACTAGCAGGGTGTTGTCAAAACGAGTGCCTGGAATCTCTGCATGAAGCTGCTATACAAAAAAAAAGAATTTAAACAGGCTCGTAAAATTTCCCTTCGTTTGATTTCAAGCCAAAGGAGACGTTAACAACGAAATTGTTTGCAAACTTTCATGCGTTTCAATAATGTTTGCAATCTTCCATACAATAGACTGCATTCAGGTGTTATCTGATTTAAATTTAGATGAAATATCCCATTAGTTTCAGCCAAATCTAGTATTCCTTTTATGTGCATTAGATAACGCAGAATTTTAAAAGTTTCTTTCAAATTGTGTAACGGAATGTCCGTATTGCGTCATTTTTAATGAGACCTACACACTTTGAAAATATGAATTTTACACGAGACGTAAGTCATGTTCGTCAAAAATCGAGGAACGTAAAGAAAGATTACGCAATTCGACGAGAGATGTGTTTGATTGATTTTATTTTCTCATCTTTTTAAACTCATTTTTATGTACTAAAGAACGCTTGCATCAGTCGTTCTCTGGGGACAGTAATTTACATGACATTTTGGTAATGTGTATATCACAGTGGATTTTAGCAGTTGCCGGGACAGAAATATTGCACGAGTAAGAACAAGTTTGGACAGTGGATGATGATTTTCAACAGAAGAAACTGTCGAAAGGCCATATGCACTTGAGGAGTGAAAAATTGAGTGAGCATGTAGCCAAATACACCATAAACGGTGAGATTTACAATACTGAGTGCCTCCAAAAATGGATTTGGTGGATTTTGAGACACTATTTTGATCAATCCGTTGTTTTGGCCCCTAAAATTTCTTTGAAACCGTGCAAGAATGGTATGCAACTAATTCTGCATATTTTATACTGAAAGACATGAGCCCACTGTTATCAAACTGTTATGAACTCCGTTGAATCGAAACCTATTGGGTCATGATGAAATACAAACTTAAAAAGACAAAAGGAGAGGTGAAAAACAGAGAAGGAAATTATGAGGAAGTTGAAAAAAACTACGGCAAAGGGCTGTATTCAATAGCTATGGCCATAAATAAATTGGCTTCTAGTTGCTTTTTAACTTCTTCTTCTTCTTGTTTAGCATTGTAAGCTTATTGCTTTCATAATTCGCTTTTTGCTTGCGACTGAGTGTTCTAAAAGCACTTCCATAGTTATTAATTAAGGATTTTCGATGCATTAGTATGATTGTATGGCAAGTACAATCATACTCTATGCCCAGGGAGTCTAGAAATATTCCTTAACGAAAAATTCCTAGACTAGACCGGGAATCGAACCCATTCTCCTCCAGCATGGTATTGCTTTGTACACTGACTATAAATTCTGAAAATGCACAATGATATCTTCATAATAATCTTCACCTTTTGTATTTAGAGGCCACGTGTTAGAGTCATTGCATTAATTAATTTGTCCTTTTTAATAGATGTGCGAAATTTTCGAACCATTTAGGCACTTCAAGCATGGTGACTAAGTTTCTTCGCAATCCTAATATCACAGGACCTATCTTTGTACTCAGATTGAACGTGTAATTTTCTGCGTTATATTATGCACATAAATGGAATGCTAGATTTGGCAAAAGTTCATGAGTTATTTCACCTAAAAGCCAGACAACACCTGAATCTCGTCTGTTGCATAAAAGATTGCAAGCGATTTCGTTGTTTAAGCTTGCTTTGGCTTATATATGAACGAGGGGAAATTTGACGCGTCTGTTAAAATTCATTATTTTTTTCTGTGTAGTAAAGGGTGTCCACAGTTAAATTGCATCACTTTCAATAAGCTGTGACATTTTGCCGTTTAGGTTGATTTGAATGAAATTTTGGGTGATATGACCTCAGCGTGTATTGTTTTCACTGCATGAGTTTCATTGTGAAATGTGTCGTAGTTTCGAAAATGGAGTCGAAGGAACAGCATGTTCGCAAGAACATTTAGCACACGCAACTCGACAACCCACTTCTTTCGCACCGAACCATCGGAAAGATGTTGAAAATTCACCATTCTGCAGTGTCTCGTGTCATAAAACGTGTCGGGAACGTTTAACTGTCGATCGGAAGAAAGTGAGTGGTAGAAAAAGTGTTCTGTACTGTGTGAAGGATCACGTTGCTGCCTTTAAACGCAAACCCAACTGTTCCATTCGGGATGTCGCACTTGACCAAAAGTTTCGTGCAGAAAGCCAAGAAACGAGCCGGGCTTCGTTAATTCAAAGTTCAGAACCCTCCAAACCGCAATGAAAAACATAATATTTAGGACAGCTAAAACACGTGCGTGTAAGCTGTACAAATGTTGACGAAACAACGCTGCTGCACCATGGACGATGAAACACACGTAAAATCAGACTATAAACAAATATATCCGAATAAATGTCTGAAAAAAGTCGACTACTTCCGTTTCCCAAAACACGCAACATTCCTACAATTTTTTGGCTGGACCTAGCCTCTTGTTACTACTCCAAGGATGTTCTGGAGTAGTACAAGACGAATAGTGTCAACTTCGTTCCGAAGGATCTGAATCCCCCAAACTCTCCAGAGTTGCGGCCAATTGAAAAATATTGGGCTATAATGAAGCACGAGTTTCTTAAGCATCCTAAAGATGTCACTACAGAACAGGAAATGTTGAAGTCATGGTTGAAAGCGAAAAAATATGTCGGTTTAAGCGTTGTACAATATTTTATGCGTGGTATTAAGAAGAAATTTCGGGCTTTTAGGTTTGGTAAAGAAATAAAGATTGGACTGGAAAAAATGCGAAAAAATTGATGAAATTTTGAGTAAAACTAGTTTAAAGTGTTATGTTTATGTGTGCAAAATTTAATTGCAATCTGTCAAATGGTCTTCAAGATGCATTCGAAACAAGAAGAGCTACGCCAGCAAATCTTGGGCGCGGTGATCGATAATCCTGATCAGTCGCACAGATGGATCGACAAAAGGCTTGGAATCCACCATTCCACCGTTTCCCACGTTGTGAAGATGTTTCAGGAGACGAAGACCATCGAGGGAAAACCGAAAACCGAAAACGGAATAGCCAGAGAAGGCGCGGAAGATATGGCCAGAACCTTTCCAAACGAGACGTGGCCAAAAAGGTCAATTCGTCGAAGTGGTTCGTCCAGCAGACCATGAAGCGAGCTGGACTACGTGTTTTTAAGGTAAGGAAGGCGCCAAACCGGACTGACAAGTAAAACACGGTGGCCAAATTGCGTGCGCGGAAGCTGTACCGTGAGTGGCTGGTCAAGCCAGGCTGTCTCGTCATGGACGGACACCAAACAAATCCCCGGCCTTGAGTTTTTTGTCGGTACGTCCCGCATTGAGGTTTCGGAAAAGTTCCGCAAGAGAAAGATGGACAAATTCGCAAAGAAGTACCTATTGTGGCAGGCGATCTGCGAGTGCGGACGGTACAGCAAGCCTTTCGTTACAACCGGCACCATAAACGGGCAGATTTATCGAGAGGAATGCTTACAGAAGCGCTTGCTGCCCTTCCTCCGCTCTCACCGTGGTCCCACGCTTTTCTGGCCGGATCTCGCTTCGTGCCATTACGCCAAGTCTGTAATGGATTATTACGAAGTGAAGGGCGTTAATGTGGTCCCAAAGGAGGCGAACCCGCCAAATACACCAGAACTTCGTCCAATCGAAAAGTTTTGGGCGATAATGAAGAAGAAGTTGAAGAAAAGCGGGAAAACATTCAAAACCGATGAAGCTTTGAAGAAAAACTGGGAGAAATTGTGTGAGGAAGATGGACAAAGCCTCACCCAAGATCTCATGAGCAGTGTTATGAGAAATGTACGAGCATTCATCTTGGGAGAATAAATAAATTATGCCAAAACATAGCTAATGTACAGTTTTTTATTCCCTAAAAATTTGAGAAGTATCCGATTTAAAATGAATTTTTGGTGATCATTTTTGTGTGTCTCATTTTTTCCGAGTCCAGTCTTTACAGTGAAATAAAAATACGTAAACCAAGATTATACATTGCATTTTATTCCCTGAATATTTCATGACAATCGGTCGAGAGACTTGGTTTTGAGGACGAGTTTAATGTGATGGAATTTAACTGTGGATACCCTTTAGTAATTAAAAAAAACAAGGTTTTACAGCCTCTGAAGTTAATAATGTTCCAGGAATTCCAGGAAAGGATCTTATTTCTGCCTTGTTCTGTATTTTAGGTTTAGTTTTTATTAGTGGACATGACACTGCTTGGGCTAGAGAAAATATCTATCGAATAACTGCTTCTGAACTTGTTATCTGAAGTTGGTATTGATAAGTTCACAGAAAAAACATGAATATTAACAAACGCGTAAAATTTACATTTGTTTAATTGCAAGCTTTGAAACATCTGATTGAGGCTATATGCAGCTTAAGTGAACATGAAATGTTTTGTGAGTTCATTTCAAACCTAGCATCTTATCACGTGAATTAAATAAACCAGAAAATTAGAGGATTCTTTCAAACTGTGTATAATTAAAAAATGATATAAACAATATTTTCAAAAATATTACGCATAGAATCTTCAGAATAAAGCTATATTTGGGAACAAAAAGATAATTGTCAGGTTTTAGCTTTGAGATTGGCATGGTGTTTTGTGAAATATTTTTTTTTGTATTTTTAGCTCTTACCCAAGCAACACAAAACTCACATTATTGGTTGCAGTAACATGATTGTGAGGTGCATGCAAGTAACATTAACTGATTGCAGCTGCTAGGGTAAGACAATATCAAATACCAACGACAAATACTTTTTGCTCAATTGGGATGAAAAAACAACTATTTTGTATTTTTGTTCAACTGATGCCATTCAGTTGACACATAAGCCTACTTCTGTTGTTCAGCGCCAACTTTCATACAAATGCGCCATGGAAAAAACAATCATCGAACTAAAAATAAGTAAAAATTTCCAATAATATGGAGTCACCCGTAAAGTATCCTCCATTTTCCGCTGGGCCGCATATGTCAATCTAAAACCACTATGTATCTAATGAGGCAAATCTTCAGCATACCAATTTGTCTCCACCTTCGAACGTCCGACCCCCCGAACGAGCCAAGTGTCATTATCTTATGTTAGGCCCAAAAAAAAAAACACTTTGCATAAACCTTCAGTCACGCAAGATCCGTGATGTGTCCCTTCAACGACGACATGACAGCAGCTTCAAGAGCCATCAGCACATTTCGCACACAATGTGTCTCCTCTTCCTGTGAAGTTATGATTAGAATCACTCGTTTCTTTTAAGCATACTAATGACCGGGATGGCGTGGCATTCTGCATTGTTGCCTACCTCTACACGTGAGTCAGCTTCATTGTCGTAACGACGTTGTATCATTATATATGTACTCGAGTCCGCGCATAAAAAAGACGTGTAATTGGGCACAAACCTTTTTCCCTTTCTTTGCTTCGGATGAAACATGAGTTCCAAAAATATGGATTCCCCAAACGAACCAAACGAATGGGTATCGATGTAATATGAGGAAAGAGAATTCGTCGAAATTAAGGGCTTCCAGCAGATTCAAAACAGATGATATCAGCGGACCAGTCCACAGGGACAGCCACAACAGCAGCTGGTTTATGACATTTTAGCCGGAGTGCACTTTCCGAGCGAGCGTTGTTTGCGGTTTGCAACCACTGCAGGATCTGTTGCGTGCAGACAATCCTTGAAGAATCGAAACAAAATCAGCGGAAGCCCAAATTGACCGCACTGAAAAGCACTTCGATGTCTTAATTGTCGTGTTGGATTTTACTGGGGCTCACAGTCGTTTTACGTTTCTATCTGGAGTGTCGATCAAGAGTAAAGCAACAAAAAAGTGAAATCGGTCAATTCGTGATCGTTATCGCCTTAATCCGCAAAATGAGCGCTGACAGCCAGCATGATTCGGTGAAACTTTAGTGGTTTGTTTGGACTCAAACTGGGACGTGTCGAAAAGCTCGAAAGGTCAACATTTTAATCTCATTTGCAAGATATCCCATTTATGGAAGGCGGAGACACTTCCAACAAAGTGGAATGCAAATTTTACAGCTTCTGTTTGAGCCGGCATCACTGGCGGCTCGCTCGTCCACGCCGTAAGTCGGTAAATCAGTTTCATGACCTGCCTCATCGATAGGTCTCTTGCGCTCGCTCGCAGGAAATTTCAATTTAATGTCAATGCGCGTCAAGAACGATTAATTGCACCTCCATTCAAGTAGCGGCCTAGTCAAGCGGGCGGCGTTGTTGTGATGATTTTATTATCTCACTGGTTTTTCTTCTTCTCTCGGTTTAATCATCAGGCAATTAATGGTTGGATCGATGAAGGCACTGTGCTGCATAGTTTTTTTTTTTATTTTCCCTCAATAAGGTAATTGAGTGGAAGTGCGAGAATCCTTGGCAGAGATTTGGAACGACAAAAATTTATTGCCCGCCACTTCGCGAAGGTCACGTTCGGTCTTAAATGGAGCGAATGGGGGGATGCAGTGCGAACTTGAATGGGCTCCATTCCGCGAACGAGTCTAGGCACGGGGGCAGTGTGGGTCTGTTTGTGTTGTAGATTTCAAGATTTGGCGCGCTACATGTATCCGCAATTATTGCTGTCCACTTTGAAGGTAAATTGCTGTCAAAACAAAATATGGTGTGATGTATGTGCGAATTTGCCGAAAATGAAAGGAGCGAATTTTATCACCTTTCCATCAAAAGCTTGAGCACGGATGACTTTTCGATTGAATGATGCCAAAGAAGGCTGTGGATGTGAATGGCCGTCAACTTTTTGCTTGAAAGCGAAGCGGATTTTGGTTTTGGGCTGTAGAGTAATCAATTTCGATTGACTCCAAATTAGACCTGTGCGCCGCCACGCCACACCGCCGCCCACGTTAATCAATCGGCACGTCGCTGGATGAAAGTTGATCATGCCACCGGTCAAAATTATGCTAGGCCGATAAGATTTTTGCGATGGCCAGCACTCCATCAAAAGCACTAGATGCAATTCTAAATCTGCTGCCTCTTCAATAGGAAAAAGGAAAAAGACAAAAAGTCTAGATTAGATTAGATTAGATATCTTTATTATTGAGCTTTTCAGCCTCGGCTGGTTCAGCTCATATGACAAAAAGTCTTAAGTTTTTAAGTATTTCGCAAAACTTTCAAAAAGGGCGAGTGATGTTTAGTAATGGAGACTGGATGAAATCTGAGGAAAACTATGACATCCTTTACAACATATGTGAGATGTCACGTATAGATTGGGAAGTCAGAGGTCCCACTGTTTGTCATTGTTCCATAAGATTTTTTACAGATGATTCCTAAATTGGAACAAAAACGGGAGCGAAAATCTGCGGCCCTGGAGTACAGATTTCAGTACCGATGAGAAACTAAAGCCTGTCCACGTTAAATTTCGTACACTTTTCTTTCAGTGTAGATTTTGAATTACTTCACGGATCGCTGAAACGTTTCACAATATTGTTAGGATACCGTACGGAACCTGATGGCGGGTTCACCACAGAAAGTTCGAGAATTTTACAGAAAGAAGGATTAACATCTTAATCAACTATTTCTATATAACTATATAACTCTATTATAGTGAACTATTTTGGTGTTCAAAATTTAACGTGGACAGGCCTTATCCCACGGTGTTCCAAGTGAAGATTTTCGCTATAATAAAATGTGTTAAGTTTTTTTTAGAGGAAATATAGATTTGCAAATATTTGTATTCCTACAGACAGCCAAGCGACACTCAAAGCGTTGAGTAATTATAAATGCACATCCAAACTTGTCTGAAAATGCATTCCATCAGTGCGAAAGGTGTGCCAAGAGAAGTCCGTAAATTTATTCTGTGTTCCGGGACACTGTGGCAATGAAGGTCATGAAAGAGTAAACGAGCTTGCTGAACAAGGTTCAAATGCACAGTTTATAAGTTCAGAATAATTTTGCGCTATATCATACTGAGCCATAAAAATGAAACTAAAATCTTGGGAAGAACAAAGTGTCATGACCAACTGGCTGCTCACCACAAAGTGTGTTCAATCGAAAAGGTTTTCCAAATGTCACAATAATTAAAAAGCTGTTTGTATCTATACTGGACGAGTATCCGGACACTGCCCTAGTAAATATCATTTGAAAAACATTGGCCAGGTTCAGAATGATATCTTTCGTTTCTGTAATATGCGTTGTGCGTAAATTTGAATTTCTGTAAAGTGGCTACATGCAACCTAAAGAAATTTTGCCTAACTGGGAGAAGACGCATCTGCTGCGGATGCAGGTGTCACCAAGCTAGGCGTGGCCATGGATGGGCCAGGGCTCATCCGGGTCATGGATAGGATGCAGGAAACCCTTCCTAAATTGTTAGAGGTGTCTGAGCAATTAGACGCGATTATTGAATTTACGTCATCGCGTAACAACATTGCGAAGGACCTCAAACTTAGCCTCCTTAGGCTACGCATGACAGTGCAGGCTGCATGCAAGAAGAGGGAAGCGCTGGAGGCCAAGCTCCTAGCTGAGCAAAGTGCTTGTTGGCATGGCTAGCAACCACCGAAAGGGCGAGGGATACAGTGACCGGCAAAAATAAAAATCCACCTATGAGTACTGCAAAAAACTGCACAAAACTTATATCTTTTTCTAAATGGTTGGTAATCTTTCCCACGTGTGTCAAAGACAAATATCAAGAGTATTTTTTAACGTCATTGTATTGGTAGTATTTATTATAGAATTCAAGATACATAACAAATTACAAAAACATTGTATTCTAAGGTATGACAAAAATAAAAATCCACTTCAAGTGAGAAGAGAAAAACAAATTAAATCAAATAATTTCCATCAGTTAATAATCAATATGACCACCTCTTTGCTTGGATTACTAGTTGCAGCCGTTTCGTATACTTTCCACCAAGTTTTTGAGGTGTTGATGGTCCAAATCATTCCAGGCCTTTTCCAACGCTGAAAAATAAGTCTGTTTGTTGGTTACTCCAGTTTTCTCGACCTTATTGTCCAAGATTGCCCATAGATTCTCTATCGGGTTTAAATCAGGGCTCTGAGGCGGCCATTCAAAAGTTTAATGCGGTTAGAACGGAAGAAACCAAGTGTTTTCTTTGCCGTGTGCTTTGGGTCGTTATCTTGTTGGAAGGTGTAATTGCTTTCCAACCCCATCTTTAGCAACGACTCCTCGAGATTTTCGCACAAAATATCAATATACCCATCTGCAGTCATAATACCATGAACTAAGGCCAGATTTCCAATGCCAAACCACAGAAAAACAACCCACACCATAATGTTGCCTCCACCGTGTTTCATCGATGGTTGGAGATGTCTGTCCTGCAGTCCCTCATGGCTCTTCCGCCACACTCTAAGACGTCGTTTTTTGTTGAATAACTCGAACTTTGATTCATCGGACCATACAATGTGCTTCCAGAATTCTATCGGCTTATTTAGTGTGATTTCTGCAAATGCTAATCGTTTTTTCTTATTTACCACGCTGATAAACGGTCTCTTCCTGCAAAATGGCTCCGCATTCCATGTTCAGCAATCCGTCGCCGAATTGTTCGATCCGAAATCGGTAGATCCAGCTTCTCTTTCACTTCTCGGATCGTAATGGATGGTTTCTTTTTGATTTCGCGGATTATCCGTGCATCGGCTCGTGAGTCAGACTTCCGCTTACGCCCTTTTCCGGCCCGATCACAACGCTTCCATGCATTTGTTGCTTCAAAAATATGTTCTGAACAGCACCACGACTTACTCATATTTTTCAGCGATTTTCCGCTGAGACTGGTTATTGTTCGATCATGGACGATCAAATTACGAACTTGCAACGAGATTTTCTTTCCTCCCATGTTTTTTAATTTTTACTTGAAAACAACACGTAGACTTTTCAGGTTTTTGTAGAGATTTATAATGCATGTAAACATAGAAATGTCAACGCATTCAAAAATGAGGGGTACGCCAATGGGATACAGCGTGCAAAATATTTACTAACGGTGGATTTTTATTTTTGTCCTACCTGAATTCGTTGATTTTAATCGTATTTATTAGTAATTCACTGAATTTGAGTTAAGTGCCGAAAAAACAACCCAATTTAAAGAAATAATAGTTGAAGAAAGGAATCACCAATAATAGGAAAGGATTTGCCGCGAAGAAAAAAAGTTAGAGCTATTTAACTTTTACATGACGTGGTGGATTTTTAAATATGCCGGTCACTGTATATCCTCAAAACAGACCCAGGCGGAAGCATTCGTCCCGGTCGGAGAGCCCATCCTATCTACCATGGAGGCGGAGACCTCCAAGGGGGTTAGGCAGTCCCCGGGCGAAACGGCACCTGGCGCTTCTAAGAAGCGTATAGTGTCGGAAGCCCCAGTAGGGAAGCGAACCTACGCGGACGTGGTGGCGGGGTCAGAGGGTCAATCCTCGCGACCAGCTCTGGCGCTTAACCCAGCGCGAAAGGCGCGACATCTAGCTCGCATGTTGTCTCAAGCGCCGAAGGGGGTCTGAGCGTCAGGGCCCCAACGACAACAGCCATAACTAGCACAGAAGCAGACGCTAGTGCTAGGAGGGGGGCGAGTGATGACCCCAGGCGTGGTAGGAAAAACCACTGGAATAAGGTCCGAAAAAAGGGGAATAGGACAAAAAAAGAAAGGAACAAGCGACAGGTGACCAGCAAGCGTAACCGCGGAGAGGTGATCGTCAAGACCGAGGCGTCAAAATACTTGGAGGTCTTGAAAGCGATGCCCGGGGACGCTAAATTGGCATGCCTAGGTGCCAACGTGCGGAGTATACGCCGTACCTGCACCGTTGAGATGCTCCAGGAGCCAAAAAAGGCGACAACGCTATAGGACCCGGCGTACAGAGACCTGGCAAAACAGGCCTTAGGTGAGGGTGTGGAGGAACGCGCCCTCGTCTCGCAGGTAACGATCTAGTGTAAAAACCTGGATGAGATCACCGAGGCAGACGAGATCTCCACTGCACTAAGGAACAGTGCAAGGTCAAGGTTGCTGCCGCAGACATACGTCTGAGGAAGGGTCCACTCGGGACCCAGGTGGCAACCATGAGGGTAGCGGCAGTCGACGCGGCGGACGCGGCAATGAAAGTGGCGAAGATGGGAAAGGTCTATATGCCCACTTAGCCTACACCAGCCGCCGAAGGTATGCTTCAGATGCCTAGAGAGCGGGCACATATCCTGGGAGTGGAAAGGCCCAGCTAGCAACATGTGCAGAAGGTCGTAAGAGTATTCAAACGACCCAATCGTATTGCAGGTAACCCAACTAAACCTGAACCATTGTGAGGCCACCCAGCAACTGCTGTGTCAGACAGTTCGCGTGTCAGCATTGGATATCGCCATAATATCCGCACCATACCGCATCCCTGCCGGTAACGGCAACTGGGTTGCGGATAGGTCTTAATGGCGGCATTATGAATGAAGGGCTAGTACCCGGTTCAGAAGATGTCTATCACAAACGAAGGCTCCGCCGTTGTAAAAGTTAATGGAGTGTTCTTCTGCAGCTGCTACAGTTTTCCAATATGCTCGATCGTACAACAACTGACCTAACTAGCCTAAACCCATGGTAATAGCGGGAAACTGGTTATAGTGGGGGTGCCGCCTTACCTATCCCAGGGTCCAGATTCTTCTGCAGGCCTTGGCTAAGCTCAATGTGGACCTAACCAACGTAGCTACCGCAGAAACGGAGTGCAATCGATAATCTATGAAACCTTAAGCAGTCCTGGGCTGCTTATTAATTGGAGGGTGGATGATGTCTACACTCATAGCGACCACTTGACGGTTCGTTATTGTCTCATCCACATTGCAAGGCTTTGGTGTAGAGACATTTAAATAGGCGCTTGAGAGGGAACAAATCTTACGTGAAACCCGGGAACCTTGCGATGAACAACTCGTTATGTCACTTACACGAGCGTCCGATGCGACCATGCCGAGGGAAGTCAAACCGAGAAATGGAAGATCGCCGATGTATTGATGGACGGAGTCGATCGCCGACCTCCGAAGAACATGCCTCCGCGCAAGACGGAGGATGCAAAGAGCACGCTCCGACGCCGATATAATCGAGCGTAGAGGGGCGCTACTCACCGCGAAGGCCACGCTAAACAGGGAGGTAAAGGCCAGCAATCGAGCCTGCTTTGAGGGCCTGTGTCAGAAAGCCAATACGAACCCGTGGTGTGACGCCTATCGGGTAGTAATGGCCAAAACCAGAGAGACGGTGGCTCCAACCAAGCAATCACTAGAGCTGCTGCAGGTGATCGTTGGGGGACTCTTTCCGAACCATGAACTGAGTCCCTGGTCCCCACCGTCGTTGATTTGTCACAAGCCCAGCGGTTCCAGTATCTCAGACCATAACGACGGTGACGAATGACGAACTCATGGTGATAGAAAAGTCGCTAAAGGTGAACAAAGCACCGGGACCGGATGGTATTCCGAACCTGGCCATCAAGACGGCTATCTTGCTGGCTCCCGAAATATTCAGGGTGGTGATGCAAAGGTGTCTGAACGAGGACATCTTTCCGGACGCCTGAAAAATTCAGACCCTAGTGTGCTACCAAAGACAGGGAAGCCACCAGGGTATTCATCAGCATATAGACCTATATGTCTGTTGGATACAGCGGGTAAGGTGCCCGAGAGGGTAATCCTTAACAGACTGACAAAATACACGGAGGGTACAAGCGATCTGTCTAACCATCAGTTTGGCTTCCTTAAAAGGAAGTCGACGGTGGATGCCATTCTGTCCGTCATCAAGAATCCAGCAGCTAGGAGTGCGTGAGAAATGCGTTCAATAGCGCCAGTTGGGTGGCTATCGCCGACTCGCTCCAACGCCTTAAGGTTCCTGGGTACCTGTACAAGATTTTGGAAAGTTATTTTCAGAACCGCGTACTGGTGTACAATACAAAGGTAGGCCAGAAACGTGTTCAAATCACCGCAAACGATCCACAAGGTTCGCTCCTGAGTCCGGTGCTATGGTACACAATGTACGATGAGGTACTTCTGCTTGAGTTCCCGAACGGGGTGAAGATCGTTGCGTTCACAGAGGACATCACGCTAGAGATATGTGGTGAATCCATGAAAGAGGTGGAGCTAACGGCCTCGCACTCCATTGGCATTGTGGAGAGAAGGGCGAGTTCCAGGAACCTGGAGCTAGCCCATCAAAAGACTGAGGCCACGAAAATCGGAGCAACATGCGACGATAAGTTCAGGTAACTGCTCAATTGAATCGAAGAGTTCCTTGAGGTTCTTGGGGTCATGATCGACGGCAAGTTGTCTTTTATCAGCCACGTCGATTACGCCTGCAAGAAAGCCTCAACAGACCCGAGTTTGGTCTGACTGGTAAGTAAGTAAGGTAAGTAACAGTAGCTGTTCTGGTCAACTCCCTCCTCCTGCTCTTCTGTCAAAAAGAACGAACACGTGGTTTACGGCCAGTCTGCAATCTTTACGCTTAATTGATTTATTTTTCAAGTAGACTATGGATGTGGAATATAATTCAAAGTTTGTTATGAAAATAAAATGTAGGTTATGGAGGCGGAATATAGTTGATAATCCGCTGTATTCCTCATTCCTCAATAGAAGATTTACTTTGCAGTCTTAATTTAGTGAAAGTAATCCAGCTTTTTCTCGTTATCCAGCGTGTTTGCCTTTGTAGGACTTTTTTCAAGTGTCCAATAAGAGCTGAATATTGTATGAAGAGAACGGGTTTGCACTAAATTTGGAGTGTCAGAAAAAACACTAAAACATAACCTTGCACAGTAAATCAACTCATCGTGAACTTTAGGTTAATCTTTTCTGACTTCGGAAGATAGTAACCTTTGAATTCACTAGAGTTTTTGTGAGACTCTTTGACTATGAGTTTGGAATATTACAACTATAGAGCTTAAACTATTATTGGGATCCACCCAGAACAAGTTAAAATCATTTCATAAAACTTATTTTTGAAAATTTTCCCCCGAGTAACTCTATGATAATTTTATTTGTCGTTGGAACTATCTCCTAAATTATGCTCGGAAATTTTAAGAAATATTCTTGTTATGGTCTCTTTCGAATCTTGATTTAATTTAAAACATTGCAAGTTGGCTACATGCACCAAGCATGACACCAGTTTCTTTAAAAAAATCTGTAGCACTTATCACTTACCAGATTTTCTGTATAATTATTTCGCTTAAATGGATGCGCTACGAACCAAATTCTCACCTTGTTAACAATGCTGATCAATGACCTGAAAAAGAGCAGAAAAAAATAAGCCATTATTAATTAATTAATTTGCAATTCAACAGCTGTTGGAATGTATACTTTATCACTAAGCACATTAAAAACCTCAATAAAACACATTAATAAACCACACAATCCTTCACATTAACAATCCATCATGGAAAGTAGCTATTCGCAACCAACGAACCATGCAACCAACTTCGAACCTCGGACGATACACTCAGGACAGTGAGGAGAAGATCGTTCTACGCGATAAGTTACCGGCTGAGGTCTGAGGCGATTATCGCTCGTTCTGATGGCTCGGCCGACAGTGTTTTCCCTCCCGGGCCACACTCACTCGACTCGGACTCGGACTTGAACTCGACCGTAGTACTATGTAAGCCAGTGGAGGTGGAAGCTAATCTGAACCTATTAGTCAGGGATTTTCTTTCGTTCTCCCCCTTCCAGCAGATACATTCGATCCAAACCATATCCGCGTGTGGCGATTCGATCAAGGTGAGATTGAGGTTGAGATTCTTGGCAGCATAACTTCGAACGAACGAGGTCGTTTCAAGTTGAAGTTCCTCCAGTCCGTCACACGATTCTTGCGCTGGCTGGCTGGCGGAACATCAGATAAACGCACATTTGTTGCTGCTACAGGAAATAGAGCCATTTAAGACACCTGGGAAAAGCCAGAATGAGTTTTGAATTTGCTTTTGTCTTTTTTTTTTAGTTGGATTATTTCCAAACAACCGGAGATATGGGCAATAGTCAGCGAATGCACTTTGAGTGCTGCAGGAGAGACAAAACCTGGATTAACATGCAGTCAGCAAAACACTTAACACGTTGCTAATCGTTTGATATTTTATTTCAACCGAACATACAACTTTTGTTTCCTGTATGGGACGGAGGAGTGTCGTTCGACTATTTGAGAGTGTCTCTGAGTTTGGTCATAAAACAGAAGCTGCTGGAAGCGGATGCGTTTTATGTCATTTTATTAAACTGCAACATCGCAACTGAACCAGTCTGGTAATGCCTGATGTAATATTTTTATTTTGTAATAGCAAACTTGCTCAATGTAGTTTGGTAATAAGCTCTAAGAAACGAATGTTGATGAGATTTAAAGTAGTGGTATGTTTTGTTGAATTGGTTTTTTCGTAGCATTTGAGTAAAACCTCAAAACTGTGACACTTGATTCATATTCAATCAGAATGATACTAAAACCACCACCAAAAATTTTAAAAACTTATTAGCATTTATCTTCAAGTCAATTTGTCTGGGGGTACTTTACTGTTCTCTTGTACCTTCAGAATTAGAAATAAGAGCAGTCATGTGGTAGTTTTTACGATATAGATATAGACTGTTCCGAAAAATATAAATACATTTTCTTTCTCAAATAAACAAGACCAAACTGTCATTTTTTATTATTTTATTCTCAAACATAGTAGATAACCATGTTTGCTTTCCATCTTCATTTCAATTTGCTTAATTTTTCGTAGGGTAGGCGAGTTCTCTAATTTTTTGCTTTCCCTTACTCATAAGCTTCTGCACAGGGCTTTCTTTTACCATTTTCACCCCTTTTGGCCAATCTTTCTTAAATTTTTCAACGCTATTCGCTGGTTTCATGTGGTTTCTCAGCTTGGCCTTCGTCAAAGCCCAGAAAGTTTTGATTGGACAAATCTCTGGGCAGTTTGGTGGATTCATCTCCTTTGGTACAAATGCGACATTGTTCCGTTTGTACCACTCTAGTGCATATTTAGAGTAATGGCAGGAATCAAGATCAGGCCAAAAGATTGTAGGCTTGTTATGCTGTTTGACCAGGGACACTCCTTCACGTAGATTGGACCATTCCTTGGGTCTGCCGTAATGGATGGACGAGATATTTTTCCAAATCCGCATATGGCCTGCCGTTTGTCGCTTTTTAGCCACATCGCTCTGTCGATTGTATTGTCAGCGAGACCGGGTTTTCTACCCCGTCTCGGGGAATCTACGAAAGAGCGCTGTTGTTGATACTTCCGTAATGCGGTTCGAACTGATCCGAAGCTCAAACCTTCTTTCTTAGCCAGTTTTCTGATCCAAAGACCACTGATGGTGCACCGCGTGTGCACCATCCGTTTTCTTTGCTCGGGAGAAAGACCACGCAAGTTCAAACTTCCGAGCGAAACATTGAAAAAAACAATGACAACATCACTTTAATTTGGATGTGAACGCAGTCAAAAACTGGTTAAATTCTGCACGCATTTTGAATTGAAGGTTAATCATTAGTGTACTTATAATTATTGGAACAGTCTATAGTTCCGAATTGATCTACTGACAAGTTTGATTGACGGTAGTAATAAGGCCGATTCAAAGTAAATTTGGACACATTTAGTGATCATAACTCAAGAATTAAACAACATGTATGAATGATCAAAACGTCAGACAAAAGAATATTCATTCAGCTTTCAAACTTTAAAAAACAAGTGATTACATTTCACCGTTCCGAACGAACTGTCGCACTTTACTTGTGATCAATGTCATCATGATCTGCACAGTAGCTGGTGACACTGTACCGGCGAACTTATTCCACTTTAAACGCATTTGTTTTCACTTCTTTGCCGCATCGTCGAAGTTTTCGCTTGACAATTGCCCGATATTTTTCGATCGGTCTGAACTCAGGGCAATTCGGAGGATTAATCTCTTTGGTGACGAAATTAACATTGTTTGCAGCATACTATTCTAGTACTTCATTGCCGTTGTGGCAGCTGGCTAGATCCGGCCAAAACATAACATTGTTCTTGTGTTGTCGTGCCGTCTTGTATTGTTAATTCGTAAGTTTTGTTTCGCTCCATTTCTTCTTCTTCTTTAGCATTTCAAGCTTATTGCTTTCACAATTAGTTTATTGCTTGCTCTCAACTTAGTGTTCTAGATGCACTTCCACAGTTATTAATTGAGGGCTTTCGTTGCCAGGTACCATTTTTGCATTGGTATGATTGTGTGGCAAGTACAATCATACGCTATGCCCAGGGAGTCGAGAAATTTCCCTTAACGAAAAATTCCTAGACCAGACCGGGAATCGAACCAAGCCACCTCCAGCATGGTGTTGCTTTGTAGCTGCGCCTTTACTGACTGAGCTAAGGGAGGACCCTTAGCTCCATTCATGTGCATGATATTGGACAGAGATTTTTTGATTGATTACTATACCTTATCATCTTATAAATGTCGTGTATGATGAAATTGCAGCGACTGGGTCGATTCATTAGTACACTGAAGAAGTCTGCACATTGCAGACGAAATACGTATCTGATAAAATAAGCCTTAATCTAGCCTGTTGTATGAAAGATTGCAAACATTGTTGTATGGCGCATGAAAGATTGCAAACAATGTCGTTGTTTACGCCTACTTTGGCTTGTAATCAAACGAGGGGAATTTTTTCGCACTAGTAAAAAAAATCTGTTTAGCACATCAGGTTAGTGCATTAAATATTATATGCGATTATATGCTATACATTTGACTAATCATTTTTTTGTTGCATGATGCACGTAATCAATTATAATGTTTGAAAATTGGAAATATCCTTCTTATCAACAGGCAGCCCTAGGAGTGGACAGTTATATCTGCTAGAACCAAAGATGTGAAGAGAAAGTATTGATAGGTTCGTAAGTGCACGGCAGGTTGTGAAATTGAATAGAAGTAGTTGGAATTGAGCGATCAAGCTGACAATCTCTTGCCCAGTTACCAAAATGCGTGGTAAGTAAGGGGAAGGGAACTCCCTCGATTGTATGCTAGCTAGTGCAACTTCACGCGAAAGTGCTCCATTAGATTCAGCACAGACTTCTTATCGACAAGTTTTGACACTTTTTTCAAATCTTTCCAAACTGTTGTATGATATCTGCATGCTTCCTCAATACCCATGTATTGACATGCGTATTGAGACATGTTTCCTCAGTACACAAAATTATTCAATTGGTCGATGTTGTAGGCAATTGGGACTGTTCATGTCCTTTGAAACAAATAAAACATTCATGGTGGTAAACCATTGTACTAATTCTACAAGATCTTACAAGATCATTGTTGCTTCGAATCATGGGTAGAAGTATTTTTGCAATCCTTCTTTGATGTTTATTTCATTGTTCTTCGAAACAGTTGTGACGAAAGGTTATGAAATCTAAACACAGACACAAATAGCATTCTAGACCATAGCTTTCTTACCAAACTTTTCAACTTGAACGGATATCTCAGACTGGTTCAATACTTGCCCTTCACTTACGATTGTCATCCATGATTATACAGTTTGAATTCTCAGCAAGCATTGTTTCGTACAACTTTCGCCCTCTGGGCCTGAAGGACCCAATTTCAGTTGCTTCTGCTTCCTACATGTTCCAAAATTCAAAGTGGTGGTTAAATCACACTGATATTTTGTTTGGAGAAAAAAAATACTAGAAAATTCGTTTAAAACAAACTATTTTTTTTTGGTTATTTCATTTTCCGTCATCCAGTTCCGCTGCGTGCTCTGATGCTGCCACTCAATAATAGGTGGAATTTTAATATTTTACTCAAAGAAAACCTGAAAATAGTAGAAAGGCTCACTTTAGCAATTGTTGATTTTTCTTGTACTGAGAGAAGTCTACAAATGTAAATCTGTGCTTTTCTAATATTTGCTAGCATTTTATTTAAATAACTGAAATTACAGAATGCATGTAGGTGATTGTAAACGGAAATTTTTGTTGTTTCAACCGTTTAAGTTAGTTTTTTGAAAACAGCAATTCAGTTTAAATCATACTAAAACTTGTTTGAAACAAGCCATAGGTCTTAAAAAAAATCAACAAATCTGTTTGTTTTCGTATCTGTCATAATGAAACAATCAACATAATGGTAAATTCAAACGGATGCCAGTTGCACTTAACTGCTTAGTTCCCGAAATAATTACTCAAAATTTTAGTTTGTTTAAACTACCGTAGGTAGTCAAACCAAACGAATATGTTGTTTGTGCCTAATTCAACGTGAAATTCCGGTTAAATCAATCTAGAGTATGTGGGGTTTTTCCAATATTTATTCTCAGTGTAGTTGTCAATAATTACGAAACGCCTGCGGGTTCTGACTGCGTACATACATTTTGGGGCGGTCTTTTTTCTTCTCTCACGTCTTATTTTTTTAAGGAAGAGGAATTCATTTTGAAAATAAAAATGAAATAATCCAGCACTACAAAATTTGATAATTAGCTTCTGAAACTGAAGCTATAGGCAAATGAACTGTATTGGGTGAAAATGTCTATTTACAGCAATGATCACTGTGAATCACACTGAATTTCACTATGGAATTATGTTATCGTGGATGCTTCAATGTAAGATACTAGGTTAGTCAAAAAGTTTTGGAAGCAGAAATGCAAATACATTTTTTTAAGGAAATCACTTTTATTGCTCAGTATAGCCTCCCATAAGATCAATACATTTTGTCCAGCGTTTTTCTAACTTTGTTGTCCCATCACGAAATTGACTTTCTGGAAGGCCTGCAAAATACTCCTCTACGACGGCTTAAACCTCAAGATAATCTATCAATAAAATACTTTTTGCATCCCAAAAAACTGACGTTAACACCTTCTTGGCCGATTTCTGGACACAAACTCGCTTCGAAGCCGAAGTGTCTGTTTCACACCACTTCTTAGCCTCTTGTTTTGATTCAAAATTGTTGTGGTAGACTCAGTTCTCATACATAGTGGTGGATTGACGCAGAAAATATTTTTTACACGTTTCGAAACCTCTCTAAATGTTGCTAAGAAAGTCGCATTCGAACGTGTTTTTGTTGCATTGTTAGCAAGTGCGGCACCCAATGTGCAAGCTTGTTTTTTTTAAACCAAAACTTCAGCCAAAATATGGCATGTTTTCCATGTGAGATGCCTATGGTCTCAGCTGTCACATCCACAGTCGCTCGACGATCTTCCAAAACCATATCCTGTAGTTTCGCTATGATCTCAGGTGTTGATGCACTTTTTGGGCGTCCTGAGCGTGCATCGTCTTGAATGCTTGTACGGCCATGCTTAAACTCCAAACACCATCGGTGAACGGTTGGAAATGAAAGAAAAAACTTCTTTAATACTTTCACCTTCTTTGCATTGATCTCAGTAGCCGATAAACCTTCCAAAACAAAGAATTTAATCAATGCTGGATATTCGAATTTTACAATTGTTAAAAACACACTGACACATAAACTTCAAATGGGTTGTAAACAAAGAATGAATTGACAGCTTGAAATAAAATTCTGAGTACGTTCTTAGAAAAGATAAAATATTAAGATGGCGTAGAAATTTCGGTTTTTCTACTACAGGGTACGACAGAAAATTATGCGAAAATTTGTTCTATTTCTTTCAAATCCCATTTTCAACTAATTCAAGCAATAATATCATCATTTTCGAGTGCAGTTATCTTTATAATGTCATTTTAAACAAATTTATTTAACGTGGCCTCCATTTTTATTAATAACATCCTCGAGCCGACGCCGGAAGCTAGAGCATGCCTTTCAGACGTAGTCCTCCGACATTGTCTGCCATGTGCGTGTTATGGTTGACTTCAGGGTTTTCACACTAGGGTGGGATGTTTTGCAGACTCGTGCTTCAACATATGCCCATATCGAACAATCAAACGGATTAAGATCTGGACTGCTACACGGGAAAAAATCCGGTGCTCGAAACTAGCAAAATGGTTCATGATATCATGAAAAACGTATTTTTTCATGTTATGAATATACACCATGAATAAAAGTCATAAAATCATGAATCAGCTTACTATGATCCAACGTAACGCCACTATGGCGTTATGTTTTTGATTTTTTATGCTGAAAGTGGCAACTTGATTCATGAAATCATGAAGCATCTGATTAGTAACCATAAATTAAATTCATGAAAACATGCACTACTATTCATGATTATTGGCACCTGTCATTTATGATTCCAATTTTAGTGACGAAAACGGACAGTTTGGTTCATAATATCATGAAGCATTTCGTTTGGAACTACGAAAAAAACATGAAAACATGAACTTTATTCATGATTCCATATAGGTACCATGAAGCGAGTTCATGGTAACATGAAACATACTTATAAATATGAGAAAAAACGGTTTCTTTCAGGAGTTTGATAAGTAAACTCATTTTTTATTTCAGTTTTTGATTTCGATTCAATTTAAGTATATTACGGAAATGGCATGAATACAAAGGAAATGAGGATTAACAATCGATAGCTTTCAGCAAATCACGTGTGCTCTTCGGCAGCTCCACGATCGACGCTGGTATTTTAAACATATAGGTTTGTAGAAACAGCCACAGTGGCCTACAATCCGGCGTGTACTGCAGGCTCAACACGTACGTTACGTGCATGCACATACATATGGATTGCAGTATGTTTTCTGCTTTGTACTCGGAGCCGCCGAAAACCACGATAATGGATTTATCGGGTCGCGATGCTCCTACCGTGATTATTTGCGGCTGCATTTGGACATTTTCAAATTTTGTCCGAAGAAACTCCAATCGCTGGTTGATTTTGACTTCGACGTCACCCGCAGTCTACATGAAAAAAAAAGAAAGTAACCATACAAATATGAACTCAACAACAAAATAGCACCATATTGTTGAATTTTAAAAACATTTGTTTGTGACAATCGTAATCACAGTTTTAACCCTATTTTGTTTACGAGAAGTCTCGTTAATAAAGCAATAAAAAAACTGTTTTGTTTCTTGGGTAAATTAAATAAAATTATTTGTTCCACCGTTGATATCGAAAGCGAATCGCTTTCCGGCCATCTGGTAGGTGATGTAAATGAGACGGAGAATAAGTGATTACTTCAATACCGCATTTACCGATTTCATAGTTACGCGGATCATCTACATATGCATCCAGGTGTTCATTGAACACACAGGCCTCATATGCATGGCAGACAAATGTTATCACTTCATTACAATCACTTCACAAGCAATTGTCATCAATGGTTCCAAAACCATATTTTTCAAAAAAGCGATAACTTCAAACACCATTGCACGATTATAATTAGGCAAGCTGTGCAGAAATATGGTGAATGCTGTTCCAGTTTTCTGAATTGATGTTAGTAGATCATCATCAAGATGCCTTCGCATATCCTGCCATAAGTCCTCGTGTTGATTCTCATCATCAACTATGGTATCACAATTTCGTGGTGTTGATAACTGCTCGGAATCAGATTCATTACTGTGGTCTGAAGCATCAGCAACGCTGAAACAAAACAAAATAAATAAAAATTATCTTTTAATCATATTTTTTGTGAAATTAGGGTAAACAGCGTAATTTGGACACTCTTAAAAAAACTTTTATTTGGACACTTCAATTTGATTTAGCTGGGAGTGTCTCAAACTGAAATGGCTGAAGTTATCTATTACCTGTTATCTACTGGTGCAATGTGTAGCCTCTTAGATCTCCAATCTTCCGGTTCAATTTGAGGGTGTTCCTTTCTTAGATGGCGTACAAAACATCTACTGTTTGAATATTTTCTGCCACAGTTTCTTTGGACGCATTTGAAATGACTGTGTTGGTTCAGATGGTGAGAAGTGACACTTGACAAATGTGCCATCAACACTTTTGCTTCAGGGAATCTCCGATTGCAAAGGAAACATACTAGTCCAGAGTTAGTCATGGCGGGTGGTGTTGACTATAATAAATTGAAATAACGGTTGTAGTAGTAATCTTGTATTCCGTTTAAAAAACAATGCATAAGGCTAAATTAAAACTTGCCTGCTTTTTTATTCACACACCAAAGCTATCACGTTAGATTAGTCAATATAGGGGAATTGTTCAATTTTTCATCTGATGCTCCCATATTCATCTCATTCTCAGAAAAATTGAAACATCAATTGATTGATTTCACTCCGACATAAGCAAAAAAAAATGTGATAAAAGTTCACGTTTGCGTCAAATCATTTACTGTCTTCAGTGAACGTACACCTTTCAGCATTCCAAACATTCTAAACTTTGTTTGCAGAATACTGCAGAATATCAATATAGAGATTGATCGAGGAGGTTCTGATTCTATCGTGTACATCGGCAAATACAGCTTCTAGGCCCCACTATTGTAAGGCCCCCCACACACGCTCCGAATGTTGTACAATATTGACTCCGCCCCCTGGAAATTTGGTCGAGTTGGAGTGTCTGTGTCATACGACAGATTTGGCAAACCGTCTGACAAATCTGTCATACAACTTCGCCACAGCTTCTCCGACTTTACACCAACTCGACCAAAGAGGGTAGAGAACGGATCAATCACCCCACGACCCTATTCCAATCATGGGGTTAACAAGAACTTAGGGCACTCATTTTGTGTAATATGATACTATACATAACATTGCTTTACATTTACATGTGTTAATTGCTGCTGTCTTGACATGACCGCAAATTGATAGTGACAGTGATTAACGTATAGGTCGGAAGTAAGTATGGAATTCGAAAGTCAGACTTCCGAACTTTAATTTAGTGAATAGTCTTCAAAGCTGTCGATTTACAAAGATTTTCTAACTTACCTCCACTTCCAGTATGAAGCTGTCTTGAGTCTCTTTAACAGAAGGCTTCTAAACTTTTTCCAAACTATTTAAAAACAAAAAAATCAAATCTAAAAATTATTTAACACAAATAGCTTAAAGTTTCATGTGATTTTTGAATAAAAACGTTTTAATTTTACCCTAATCGAATAAAAATCAAGATGAAAAAAAACTTACCGCTAGGTTTTGTTGCTGCTTCTTTTACTGCTGCTGCGGCTGCTGCTGTGTACCGTTACTGCTGCGACTACGCGGTAAGCTGTGCTCTTGATGTTTTCACACTATAATTAAGCACAAATTAGTTTTTTTCGAGCATTTGTTAGGATTTTAAAACCTTACCTGAAAATTACCGCCGACCGATAGGCATGCTTCGATTGAATTGATGAAAATTTTTGACAGGTTGACAGCTTTGCGTTACGCTTATAGAGCGACCATGAATCAAATTCATGGATACGTTTGTTTTGGTTCATGATTTTTGGAATTTTAGTTATAAAGCATGAATGAGGGTCATGATTCCATGACTCAGCGGTATGATATTTTATTCCGAGTAGGATTCATCAAAACGGCATTTGATTTATAATAACGCTTGAGGCGATCATGACTCATTTTCAAGCGAGCAGTTGTTATTATTCATGATAATTGTGGTTTTCGTCATGATATCATGAACCATAGTCATAATGTCATGAAGTGACACATTTTATGATTTCATGAATTTTTATTCATGAATCCGGCAACGGATTTTTTTCCGTGTAGGGGGCCACAAATCCTTCGGCCAAAACTTCATGTTATCGTTCAACCATTGTTGGGTTCGATTGGACGTGTGACACGGCGCTCTATCCTGCTGTAGGACAACGTTTTGGTCCTCGGAAAAGTTGGCCTTCACCCAGGGAAGCACTTGCTCCTTTAAAATACCGATATACACTTCGGTATTGATTTTAACTCCAGCATCAATGAAAACAGGCGGCATTTTCAAACCGTTGGACGCCACCAAGCCAAACATCATGCCACCAGCCGGATGTTTGGTTTGAAATTTGATTTGAACTTTTTCCGGAACCTTCTCCATTTTCTGCGGTGAAATGAACCGGTCCGTGCGGCTGTTGGCCACAGCATCGATGCTGAAAAGCTTTTCGTCGGAGAACAGGATTATCATTTTTTCCTTCTTCAACAAGGAAAGCAATCTCTTGGAACGAGTCACTCGTAGTTCCTTGACCCGGTCCGTAATCAAGTGGCGTTTCACTCTGGCTCTGGAAGATGCATGCAGGTCTTCTTTGATGATCATTCGCATGGATTTCTCCGAAATATCTTATGGAACGCACCGGGTTGCGAGCAATTTTTGTACGGACCGATTTGATCACGTTCCGCGTGCGTGCAAAGCGCGGACGTCCGCTTCCCGGCTTCCGCTACTTAGGACCTTCCTGCAGGGACTTTTTTATGCGGTAAACTGTTGCCAAATGGCACCCTACCACTTTGGCAATCTCATTCGGCTTCTTCTTGCCGAGCAACAAACTGGTGATCACTTCTTTCGCGAACATTTCCAAACAAATAGAATGTTTGGATGCAGCACTTGAAAGTAAACATAAACAAATACACTTTCGACAGAAATTAGTCACTAGCTACACGAATTAACCCAATACTCAAGTTTGAACATTTTCGCATTATTTTCTGCCGCACCCTGTACTGTAAAGCGACAACTATGGGCTTTCAAAACGTTTTGACTAACATAGTACCAATCGAAACAAAATGCCTAGTCTAATCCCTTCATGATGCCCAAGGTTAGAAGTTTTCTCATCTTTTCTGGACATAAGGGTATCATGTACCTGTGATGTTTTGAACATCAAGTGCGGTATATCAAAGTAAGCATTGCTCGTTGTTGTATTATATTCCTCGTAAGCTAAAATCCACTTTAAAATGTCTTGCGATTTGGATACTCAGATTGATTTCGAAAGCTCTCAGTTAATAACCTTAACCATTACTTGCGGTTAGAAGCTGGCAGGGAATACTGCATAATGTCTACACGAAGAAATACATAACCAATAAAGTACTTAAAAATGGCCTTCACTTAGTGGCATCTCAAGTTGTTTAATGATTCGTATTAAATAAATTTGATTGACATGCAACTGCCGAATAAATTACTAAAATAGGAAGAGATCATTAAACATTTGAAAGACAATTCGGAAGCATCCAAACGACTTCTAACCAGTTAGACATCTTGAACGATTGTTGTCCGTCTGCTCAAAATCTACAACAGGGAGACAACAAATCAGTTTAAATGGCACCAATTCATGGCGTTCCATTAAGCCAGCTTGATTGTTTCACCTTGATGCTACGCGTTTACAACTACCATGCCGTAGCAGCTGTATGGCACTAAGTGGTGTGATCTGTACAGGTGGGCTTCTGAATCGAGCCGGAGCGCTGTGATCTCTGCAAATGCCTTTCAAACAGAATCCAATCCCATCATGGCGCAGCAAATGGAAAGAGGCTACAACAAGTGGTAGTCGTTTGAATGAATGAGCTTTTTGTTCTGTTTGAGGTGTATAGGTACTGTAAGACGCTCAGTAAGTCAGGCGAGTTGAACTTCAGATGAGACGTCGTTTAGTTGTTTTTTGGTCCACCGAACCGTTTAGTTCAATGGGCTATTATTGGGGATTCTTTGCTAGTCGGACGACGTAAGTGAGGGGCCGCCTTGTTATGAGATGGCAACTTTGCTACTGGCCCAAGGTAGGAGTAATCTTCTTTATCAGCATCTAAACAGCAGAAGAATGGGTGATTTATGGTCGCCAATCATTGCCATAATGAAGATATATAAAATAAGCAAATGGGTAAGGATTTAAAGGCGGGGATTGTTTGGGTTGCTCGGAACTTTCACGCACTGCGAGACCATATTGGGCTACGATGATGGATGACTTGCAGGTTTTCTGCCGATGGGCATCATTCAACGGGACCTTTTGTACCGTGGTCGTTGGCCACATTCCGGAGGTTCAATTTTAATTGGATCATATTTTTGTCTGGGAGAAAGCGAGGTGGATGCGAAAGGAAAGTCGTTTTGCCTCGGTTATCAAGGACAAACAAGGATGTCATTCTTTTTGTTTAAGCTTCATTTAAATAAATTACAAGCGGAATTTTACCATGCATTCCACCCACAATACCCACATTGTAATGGAAATTATATTTTAAGCTTGAGATAAGCTGGTTTCGCTGCTGCATCGAGACGGCTCTTTTAATCCATTCGCGCAGCTCACCTCAACTAGCACTTAAACCAAAGGCGGCGAAAGCGTGGGCTCTTCATTGATAAGCCACCTACATACTGACTACACACTTCGCTCCTTTCGGAAACCTTCAGAACCTTGAATAAAGTGCATTGTACTCTCGATTTATTTGACACGTACAAATTAATGCTTCCAGAATGAGATTACACTTGTCATAGCCACAATCGGGGTTTATCATTTATCACGGTTGTTTATGAATGGACCTATCCGTTTCATCACGCCGCTGCTCTATGGCATAATATTTTGACCTTCTCCCAAAACATCCCGCGCTAGTGAGCTTTGTGTGCAAACAAACAAAGCGCTCCGCACCGAGTGATTCCGGGCTGAGATTCAACCGACCGGAGAAGAGGTGTCATTTTTATGGTCCCGCTGAGCCATAACCCTTATCTGGTTTTTGCTCCGAGAGGCCCGCTTCAAGCTGATATTGTTACGACCGCGGGTAAATATGACAAATTTGTTTCAATTAACTTTACAAGCCAACTAATTATTTTACCAGTGGGGGAGCAACGGCAATCCATGTTTGCTGGGAGAGTAATCTGATTTCTTGAGGTGCGAGAGTCAAAGCCGGGAGGAACATAGGTGAGACTTGAAACGATTTTTTACGATTACGTTCATTGTTCGCTGTGAACTTTTAGGGATATTATACTCGGGGAATTATTTTTATAGCGATTTAGAGGCAGTAGTTGTTAGTAGTTACGTTGTAAAATTAAAGTGAGCACCACTGTTCTCCGCATGTATGGAGTTTTCGGTGAAGGTTAACAGATTTCATGGTAACGATTGCAATGCCTGATAAATTGAATGGTAACTTCAGCACTCTGGGCTAAGAAATGAACTAGAAAGAGAAAAAATGCAAGTGATGCTTTAATGGTTTTAATTTTATGGTTATATGATGAAATGCAAACTAAAGATTAACAATGTGAAATTTGCTTCCTCTACTCCATTTATTATGTCGTGGGATTGTGGCATCCTGCACTTCTCAGCCTCTATGAAGAATACATGACCTTAAGAAACAAAACATTGATATTGTCACTGTTGCTCAGTTTGCAGTTTTTGGTCCTGTGACAAGGTTATCATAACCCTGGCAAGTCTACATTACATATCCCAATAATTTATTTTGATTTTTGATAATGATTTCCTCGATAGCACTGATGAAGATCCCAGTAAGCTTTGTTATCGGGTGGTTGATTTGTTGTTACCTGTCAGGGTTTTTCTCTCGCAGTGGAAAATTTAAGATTAAAAGTTGAAGTTATGTTTTTGTTATACGAATGAACTGAAGAGGATAATTATGCATTTACCCATGCAATTCACGAGAGTGCGGTGACAGCATCCAGTGGTCTGTGGTGTTTTAAAGTTTAGGTGAAACAGCGTCTGAATACAGTCAGGATGAAAGCATATTTTTTTTAAATCAGAGATTAAACTTTCGATCAGCCGAGTCATGAAAATTATCGATTTTGGTAGATGGAATCGATGCTACTAAAATTTTATCCAACATACCCAAAAAACCCAAGCAGGGAAAAAAAAGTTGGGTATCGAGGATAGACCAATTTGACCAATCATTCATAATTATCCCCTTGCACTCTCAATAACTCAGGATTAGGTTTACACTGAAGTTTTTTTTACGACGGTAATGGTACCGCGTAAAAAAAACCGCGTTATTTCAAAAAACGACGTAAAAAAAACCGCGTTATTTCAAAAAACGACGTAAAAAAAACCGCGTTATTTCAAAAAACGACGTAAAAAAAGTCAAGGAAATAAAAATTATCTTTCATATTCATATTGAAAGGATATGGTCATAAAAATGTATTGGTGGTGGAAAAACATGGTTCCAGTAACATTGGCCACCGGGAATCTGCTACAAATGGATAGAGGTTGTTAATTCAATGTGTGAGCAAAGCAGTCCAGAGTAGTTATAGAGAGTTTTTGTCTTCGGCAAAGTTTCTCAGTGTGTCATTCGTCGTCTTTTGACATTATCATATTAGTTCCACATCATGCCGCAGAGATGGCGCTGCATTATCATATTAGTTCCAAATCATGCCGCAACGATGGCGCTGCAGTCTATCTTTTCTAAATTAAGCGCTAGAGATTTGCCGTCTTCAGCAAAGTTTCTCAGTATGTCATTCATCGTCTTTTGACATTATCATATTAGTTCCACATCATGCCGAAGAGATGGCGCTGCAATCTATCTTTTCTAAATTAAGTGCTAGAGATTTGCCGTCTTCAGCAAAGTTTCTCAGTATGTCATTCATAGTCTTTTGACATTATCATATTAGTTCCAAATCATGCCTCAGAGATGGCGCTGCAGTCTTTCTTTTCTAAATTAAACGCTCGAGAGTTGCCGTTTCCGGTCTTTCTTCAAATAAGGTAAGAAAAACAATATATAATATACTAAATAAAATTGTTGTCCAAATTTCAAATACTACCCTACTCTCCAGCTTTAGATTGTATAGCCATTTAAACGCCAACTGTGCCCAGCAAAAATAAAACACCCGTAAAAGAGTCCGACAGGGTACCCGGGTATCCACCAAATTCAAATGGTTGTCACTCTGGCAAATATTGGCCGATTTTAGTTTTGTTTTCACCGTTAGTTTCAGAAACTCATCTGCTTTATGGAAATTGGCAGCAACGTCCATTTGGATTCATCTGGTTCCCGTAAATCCGGGTCTTCGGGGCTGAGGTTCGGTACGGTGACACTATTTGGGAATATCAAGTGAATTTCTGAAAAAGACTGTCAAAACCTTTGGAATAATTCCTTAAAATAAATTTCTATTCCATATACCTGAATATGCCAACTTTTTCCCGGACCGGTTATTCCAGAATAGGTTCCCAGAAGGCCTAAAGTGGCCACGAACATATATAGAAGGAAACCCCAGCAATATGGGTTTCAACATTCAGGAAATTTCTTCAGTAAGATATCTGTCAACATTGTGTGGCCTTTTGATGACGTGTTCTCAGACTGGTTATTCCGGAACAGGTTCCGGTGGGCCTTCAAGTGGCCATTAACATTTTCAAAATAAAACCTCGGCAATATGGGTATCAAAATTCATGAAATTTCTTCAGTAGGATAGTTGTCCACAAACCAGTTTTCCGGAACAGGTATTCATGGGGCCTCGAATGGCCATGAACAAATTTTAAAGGAAACTTTGGCAATGTCTGGCATACGGGAAACTGTACTAGGATGACCGTTACGTTGATAAGTCGTCAGATGTCCATAAAACGTTGAGAATATCCTACTTAAGAAATCTCATAAATTTTGATACCCATATTGCCAGAGCTTTCTTCTAAAAATGTTTATGACCAATCGAAGCCATACGGGAACCTGTTCCGGAATGACCGCTCCAAGGACAAATCGTAAGATGGTCACAAAACGTTGAGAAATATCCTACTGAAAAAAAAGTCATGAATTTTGTTACTCATTTTGCTAGGGTTTACTCCAGAAAATGTTTTTGATAACTCCAGGCCTCACGGTAACCTGTTTTAGAATGACCGGTTCAGGGACAAACGGTCATTCCAAGGCCTACTTGTCTGGTGAACTCAGGATTACAAGGAACAAACGCTTGAGAAAATTTCAAGCAGTTCGATACACATATTGTTATGGTTCCATTGAAAAATGCCTATGACCAGCAACGGACCCTTGGGAAACCTTCTCCGGACTGGCCACTTGAAGTATCATACATCCGATGGACCCGAAACAAGAAAAGTCAAACTGCTGAAGAAATTTTAAGAAGTTTGATACCCATATTGCTGGATTCCTACCAAAATCCACAATCAGTATCATTACATCAGTACATATAATAAACTGTAAACAACAATTTTTCTTTTTCAACAAAAGTATTATTCAGAGGCTAAGTTGGGAAATGTACAATCAATATCAACAATCAAATTTTTTGCACGTATATTGTGACTTGACTATTTTACGTTGTTTTTAGATAACGCGGTTTCTTACGTCGTTTTTTATAACGGACCGCGTAGTAAAATATATTTTCCAAATGAAGCTTTAGAAAGTTGCCGTTCTCAGTAAAGTTGTTGAGAATGTAAAATATTGTCACTTGATATTATCAAATTAGTTCCAAATTGCGCCGCCAAATTCTAAATTGCCAAAACGTGCTCTAGGAAAGTGCTGTCTTTAGCAAAGATGTTAATTATTTAATAAAGGCATTCAAAATAATCACGTTAGATCCAGATCGTACGTCAAAGATGGCGCTGCTATATTTGCGGTATAAATTAGAACTAATATGACAATGTAAAAAGACGACGAATGACATACTGAGAAATTTTGCCACGGACGGTAACTCTCTAGCACTTCATTTGGAAAAGATAATCTGCATCCCCATCTCTACAGTATACATAATGTGTAACTAATACAACAAAGTCAAACGACGACGAACAACATGCATACTGAGAAAGTTAGCCTACGACGGCAAATCTCTAGCGCTTAATTTAGAAAAGATAGACTGCAGCGCCATCATTGCGGCATGATGTGGAACTAATATTATAATGTCAAAAGACGATGAATGACATACTGAGAAACTTTGCTGAAGACGGCAAATCTCTAGCGCTTAATTTAGAAAAGATAGATTGCAGCGCCATCGCTGCGGCATGATGTGGAACTAATATGATAATGTCAAAAGATGACGAATGACACACTGAGAAACTTTGCCGAAGACAAAAACTCTCTATAACTACTCTGGACTAATTTGCTCACACATTGAATTAACAACCTCTATCCATTTGTAGCAGATTTCCGGTGGCCAATGTTACTGGAACCATGTTTTTCCACCACCAATACATTTTTATGACCATATCCTTTCAATATGAATATGAAATATAATTTTTATTTCCTTGACTTTTTTTACGTCGTTTTTTGAAATATCGCGGTTTTTTTTACGCGAACCGTAAAAAAAAACCGCATAAAATAAAACGGCGTAAAAAACCGCGTAAAAAAAACTTCAGTGTATATTAAAATTAACGTGGGTGAATCTGTACAGATAATTTAAGGTTTTGCTGTTGGTGTCTGTCGTGTTGCTATGATCTACAAACAAATTCAACTAATTGTTTACCAAGACGAACCCTGCGGCCACTCATAGCTGTTATCCATCATCCCAGTTGCAGTGCCCAGTTTCGTGGACTTGCAGGAGTGTTCTCGGCTTCCAATCAAGTAAGTATCAATTCAAAATATTCATATTCTTTCCTTTTTAAACCTGCATTCGAGCGAGACCTGCGCTGGTATTGTTTTAGTTTGGAATCACTAGGTTTCACACATTGAGAATGTATGTTAGTCCCAAGCATCATCTGTTGGTTCTCTGTGTAATAACAGCTTATTTAGAAATAAAGGGTGTACCTCATCAAATTGCATCACGGAAGAAAAAACGCTGTAGAAAATTACCCTTTGGTTATTTTTCTTGAAAATTTGGGTAAAAGTAGTTTAGAGAGTTTTTTGTTGTTGTATTTTTATCGCTGTAAGTTTTCCGAAAATTGAAAAAACTGGTGTCACACGAACAGCAACGTCGCGAATTGATTTTGCGCAAACACCCTAAAAATCCTTAATTCTCACTTCGGGACATCGGAAAACAACTCGGAATCGTGTAGTCAACGGTCAGTCGTGTGATTAAACGATACTACGAAACTCCGAGCATCGAACGGAAGGAGTAATGTGGTCAGAATTGATGTTCTATCGGTGAACAGGATCAAAAGCGTGTCGGGAAAGCGTTATAGCGGAATCCCAATGCCCATTGTCAGAGATGTGGCCAAAAAGTTAAATCTGTCCAAGTATTTCTTACAAATAGCCAAGGACCGGGAGAGACTGCATACGTTCAAAGTGCAGAAGGTTCCAAATCGAGACGAACGGCAAAATACGGTGAAAAAGTTACGGGCCCAGAAACTGTACACTCAGATGCTACATGGGCGATGAGACTTACGGCAAGGCCGCACCACCCAGCACAAATTTAATGTTCCGGAGGAAGTAAGGAAGCAGAAACTTTCTGTTGAAGTAACACGAGGGCCCTACAATCTTTTGGCCGGATCTAGCATCGGGTCACTATTCAAATGTTGTCCTGGAGTGGTATGAAGCCAACTAGGTCACTTTCATACTCAATGATATGAGCCCACCCTCCTGTCGAACGCACCGGAACTAAGGTCCATCGAAAAATACTGGGCTATTATGAAGCAAGCACTACGGAAGTATCCCACGGCGGTCAAGTTTGAGGAAGAACCTAATGAGTGGAGTTAAGCGTAAAGTGCGAGCGTTTGGTTATGGTATTGAAGTTGAATGCAATAAATAAACCAAAAGTTTACTAACGGGTATCCTCCCCCTTGCCTACCCTGTACTGGGGTAGCTTGGTAAAATATTTTATGCCTGATCGGTAAACTTCCGTTCAAATGCTCTCCGCTTGTTTTCAACTTGTATCTTTCAATTTCAAAGCCTGCCGTTATGCTATCCGGAACTATCAATACTTTCTCTTCATTTCTATCCGTTCTAGCAATAAATTAACTGTCCACTCCTAGAGCCTTTTATGTAGATGGGAATCCTCTGCTTCTGACGAATTTCATAACGGGTTATGTTTTATATTCTGAACGTTCGAAAAGGATCGGTCAGATAGGTAATTTTCTACATCGTTTTTCCGTGATGCAATTTGATGTGGAACACCCTCTAATGATGACGCAAACTCGGGCGGTAAATCATGCTCATACTTATTGTTAGATTTCTGGATCTTACACGTATGTATTTGAACACGAACAGCTGAATTTTGGATGTATTCTTCAAAAACATAGAGACTTTTAACCATATCTATTACCGATGCATTTAAGTTGTTTTTGACTGCACGGATCACAAGTTGGTGAAACTTTATTTTTATGAATATTACCTATACAACTGAGGAAGATGAGTTGCTTTCATCAAGCTTTCATTAGCAGACTTCTTCATAGCTTAGTAGTTAAACTCTGCTTACTCGAACCCTACTGAAATTGAGAATGATACTTTTTGAAAACCGAACGATACTATTTTGAGTTATTTGTTATGATAGGTAATTTTTGGGGTTTTACGTTGTTTGAGTTAAACCTTTTGTTGATTATTTTCTTTAAAAATATACATCGTATTTCTCAAGTTTTATAGGATCTAAACAATACTCGTGGGAGCCTTAGATAGCTCAGTCGGTAAGAGCACGGTTTACTAGCCGTCCTGTCATTCGGGTTGGCAATATTCTCGACTTCTTTGGGCATAGAGGATCATTATGCTTGCGACAGACTTTACAAATTATTGCATGCGAGAATCTACTGATCTAAGTGGCTGAGAATCACTCAGAACACCAGCTCAACGGGAACCAAATCTTACATATTTGACTGCTTGCGAAAGAAAGAGGAAAATTTCAGTGGTTGCGTCGTCTCGTTGGTAAGTGCTAGTGCGCCTGTTATCGCACCAGTCAATGCTGTCAATTATTTAGGGAATATGGTTCCTTCACAAAATGTTGTCTTGCTCGTATCTCACACGCTATGATCAGTTTACCCAAATATGGAGGAAGAATGCCCATAATCGCGAAAAGTGCACATACCCATTTATGGATGCGTTCCTACTTACCCATATTTGAGTATTTTTTTTTCATACAAATTTACCCACCAATGAGTCTGTGCACTTTTTTTGCGATTATGCGCAAACTGAGCTTTGCGTCCATATAGCATTCACGCTCATTCGGATTCGCCCAAAATTGAGTAAGTTTTACTCATTTTCATAAAACAGGCTGAAACGTAAAACTGCGATTTATGAAAGTGGGTAGATCTCACTATATTATTCATAAATATGTCTACTGTTGGTATATGTCTACTGTACAATGGACACATATTTTTAGTTGATTTCAAAGTTTAACAGGAAAAAAAGGGATCACAGTGAACAGCATCGAAGCTTCCGAATGCTTCCCGAAAACTATTGAGGAGATTTTCGATTTGCTCCGGAAGCTGATCCAGAACCCAACTCGTTCGAAAGCACGTCGGAAAGAGCGTTTGTGAGTGCATCCATTATGTGTAGTCGTCGTCGGTAAGTGCTCGGGAGTGCGTATTGGCCACGGTCATCCAGAATCCATTTATTTACGGGTGCATGGATGAAAACTTTGACATGTCGCAGCTGATGGGCGACGTGGTTAGGGTGTTCGATCAGCGAAAGCTAACCAACCGCTTCCAGCAGAGACGGTTCTAACTGATCTGACTAATGGCTAAAGAATTCCCGGAATGCGTGAGTGTTGCGCACCAGCACCGGGTTCTGGAAACCGTGATGAATGTTGTCGAGGATGAACTGCTGGAAGAGATCATTGATCTCGCTGGTGGGTGCCGTGGACGGATTGGGCTCCTATCAAACCATCTCGCTCGCTGTATGTATGAATATTATGAATGAAAAAGCTTAACAATAGCAGCCAAGGGTATTTATTCGTTTTAATATTTTACTCAATTCCCATAAAAATTACATTTTATTATAAAGAGTAGAACTAACCCAAAATCAAATAAATTTTGGATGTACTAAAATTTGGCTATAGGCCCAGTTACCCAATTTTGTGTAGTACCAATTTTAATGCTTTTGGGTTACAGTTACTCAAATTTGGGTAAATTCAAATGAACGTGTAGCAATGTTTGCATAGACAGCTCTCAACTAATATCAGTGAAAGTGTTTCTAGAATACTAAGTTTAAAGCAGAGGACTGAAAAGAGCGTTAGTTCTTGAAGCCTGCCACTTTTGGTGTGTCGCTAGTGACGATTTCAACATTTTAAGCTCGGCTCACTATGAATTGGTAAGGTAACAACATTTCTTCGACCAAACTACTAGTATTGGTTATTTAGATAAAACATTGTAATACCTGGCTGATAAACAATAAAAAAAATACTATCGTTGCGATGAACACTGCACTAAGTACAACACGGAAGATTTTTCTGTCGAATAAAGTGAACCACAAAACACGACAACTTCCGCCGCGAATACTGTGTTTGCTGCATATAGCCTTCAAGAAAACCGAGCTGATTACCAGCACACGCAGCACCAAGTTCCCGGCTTCACGATTGTTGTTCGTGGATGACAGCCGCTTCAGTCCTGTGGTTTAAAGCAGACGAAAAATCGATGAAAATACCCAGGTAGGGAATGTGAACAATACTAGTGTGTTGGGCAAATAATTGCTAATGGTAAGTAGTGCAATCATTTCGGGGACAGTCTCTAATCCTTGCCAACGAACTCAATAGAAGCCGTTTTTCCCTAACTCCAACCTACGTCCAATAAAACCATTCATCTTCGTTGAAACAATATGACCTCCAATGCATTTGAACCAAAACCCCTGCAGAGCAAAATCGTTTGTTTATGCTGTCCATCCGCGTGACGTCAATCGCCAACAAATTCGGAAACGCTTATAATCAAATACGGAATTAGGACACCGCACGGTTCGTCTCAAAAGCACTTCTCTAGTACCACAGCCATTTCCAAACGAAACCGAAAGGGTCCAATTAAGCCAAATTCCTCCAAACGTGTTTCCACAGTTCTCTATTGGGCGCCTTTCTCCCGCCTCAACGCCACCCAACACTCATGCAAATAAAGACGCAAACATAAAAACGCAGCCACGATTGGGTCGAATTGTCGGCCGAGCCAAATTTCCTTTTCACACTTTCCGCCAGTCGGGTTCTGGGCGCTATATTATTAGCCTCGGTTCGACTCGACGCGGCTAAAGAGCGCACTGTAATAACAATAATAGTGATTTTAATAATAACAAAACAAACAACACTGCGGCAGCCGTGCCGTTCCATTTGTGGGTCACCCTGACGACGACTTCCAACGGAAAGCTGCACGCTTACTCGATGGGACCCCGAAAAACGAATATAAATTATTTACAAACAATAATAACAAAAAGACTCCAACTCGTTAAGAAAGAGCCATAGACGATTGGTCGTAGATGGCTTGCCGGAAGCTGCCAAAGCCGCAGCGCCAGCACCGAGAAACGATCAAGGCACAAGGCGAGCAATCGGTGAAAGAGGAAAACGCAACATACGTTTGATTGATTTATATTACCAATAATTTTAATCAGCCAAGCTAAAGTGGTCGCGTGGTGGCAGCCTCAGAAGCGGGAGCAAAGTCGAGAAATTGGAATGTTGGAGAATGCGGAGACTTTCGACGACGTAGACGACGACGACGACGATGGTGATTGGTCAATTGTGTGCAGGCAGGTCGAGAGCAAGGGTATTCTCTAGAAGCTTATTCTTTTGGTCTTGGATTTCAAATTAGGCTGACTTTCTCCTAATTGAATTGATTATATCACCATTATGGCCAAAATTACAGTGTGTTCAGCTGATGCCAAACGCAGGAGACCTTTGCGGGACTATAGGCTGAGCTGACACAGAGGCCGTCACCTGGTTATGTTATAAAAGGATCGATGGCAATTGTGCAATTTGACTGCGGAAGCTTTTACATTGATCTCGTTTCGGTAGGAGATCTGATAGTATGGCAGGGTTAATGGGGTCTGAAAAGTTTATGCAATTGCCAAAATGATAGAGAGAAGTTGCGGTTCGTTTGTTAATATGAATCTTCTCATCGTTGTTATGCAATATTGCTTAATTTCAGGCAATGGGTGATCCATTTTCGAAGAACCAGGTGCGCCCACATGCCGTGCCTTTTTTGCTACCGATTTCATCTTCATGTTAAACTATTAAAAATTGACCTTACCCCCTATTAGGACCAATTTTATCGTTCGCTAATTGGAGGTTTATTGCAGATTTTTACTGCGGGTGAATCAAAGTAAACAACCCAGTATCCACCGTTTAACCTTCGCAAAGGCACGTGAGCAGCCGAAAAAAAGTGTTGAACAATTTCACAGCGATAAATCACCGATGGATTGCGGTGGCGGTGGCGATGATGGAGGTGTGCCTTGTGGGATAGTTTTTACTTTTTTGTTCTTTCTCGTTTTTTTTTTACGCCTGTAAGGTTATGCTGCCATGGAAGGCCCATCATGGTGTACCTGACCTACCAGAGAAGATACCCCCCATCCATAAACCGTTCGAATACAGTGTTGGATAATCGTCCGAGTAGGGACAAAAAAAAATTACTTCGTTCACGAATCTCTGCTTCGAACGAGCCATAAACGGTTAACATTTCACTTTACTGCCATTTGGGGGGTTTTGGTGGGTGCTGATGCTGTTGTGTGCTGGGGTGTTATTTTGCGGTTGCGTAACCGTAGCTGGGGTCGAAAATAAATGGATATATCACTATGACCGATCGTCCGTGTCGTGAAAAATTAGGGCACCGCAGAGAATAACGAACCAGGGTGCTTGTTATGGTGGTTTGTGTCTTTTTTTTTGGCCCAATACGGACAAATAGTTGGTTGAATCATGTTTCTGAGCAGTCACAACGAAGGTTGGTGTACTAGGTAGACTGTTTTTTTCTGAAAAAGTGCCTCTGCAAATCATGAGTTCAGTGTATTCACTGGTTCGTTGCTTATTTGTTGTTGTGATATCTAAAGCAAATTTTCGACAGGTCGCAAGTAACATTTTATTTGTTTCTTTATTTATTTATTCATTTATTTTTTCATCTTGGCTCATTGGAAAAATTGTCTACATGCCACAATTGCTGTCATCGAGAAAATCAATGTAGAAGTTTTGGAAATTAGTTTTAATTCTTATTTTTGAACCAAGCCACAATATTTGAAGCAAATATGTGGAACCAACAAAGTTAAGCAAGGCAGAGCTTTAGAACAATATAGATTTAGTTCCATTTAGATTCATTTAGTTGAATACCAAATCAATTTAATTTAAAGGCTAGCAAAAATACGACTACATTATAAGTCGTTAGGAAAGTAATCACGATACATCCGCCGGGTGCGTTACGTCGCGTCGCAAAATAATATGTCGTCAAGTCTGTTTCAACAGGCCATGTTGCTTACGCCAAAATTAATTGGCTGAATAGGTCGTCGCGGAGCATAGGAAAGCACTTTAGTCAAACTGACAAAGCGACGAATGCGATGAAAAGTTCGCTATGAATTAGTTTGTGGCTTAAGCCAATTTTGTTAAATAATATATAGCAGCAATTTGCTGCAATTCATGTTGTGTAAAACTCATACTGAGGAGTACCCAAGCTATCAATAATAGAAAAAAACATCATTTTTACATTGTTATTTAAGACCTATTGAAAATTTGCTCTAGAAAAGCTCTTTTTTATTTTATCAAAACATTTCTTCCAACTTCATGGAGTTGTAAAATCAGTAAAATGATGTTGGTCAAGTGTCTTTTCCCAATATTCAATTCATGGAATTATATCAAGAATAACTAATATGCTCATTCAATTTTGAACATCAAAAGTCTTACGAATCTAAAATGACATTGGAAGTCTTTTGAGGACTACCATGTCCAAATACACATCTTAGAGCCTAAAGTTCAGCACTCTCCAAACTATCTGCAATATAGAAAAACAATTGGATGTACCAGATGCTCAAGAACCGTAATCTTTTATCATTTGTTGGCTAAGAAGATACATCAAAACCCTATGGTCGTAGATCCATTTAAAAAGAAGTCTTATCACCACCTTTTAGCAATCTTCTTGCGGATACCGGCACAGTTTAAAAAATATCTGTAATTTTCTGCTATTTCTTATGCACAAATTTTGAACGTTAGGTTCTTATTTATCTAATCTAATCTAATACACATGAAGCCAGTACGAGTAAGGGTCCTGGGATCTCCGTGGATGATCTGAAATTCCATATTATATGAAGAATAATGTATGTATGTATGATGTATGATATGTACTACCCCCCCATAGTAGCACGGAAATTAAGTCCGACAGCAATGGGCTCTCCTCTCTGTTAGACTTGATCAAGCTTTCATAACCACTGATTATCCAAAGCATGCCATTGGGCCAAAACGGAATGGGTGGATCGATAGGCAATATCACTTATAAGAATCTCCTTCCAACAACAAGATTGAACAATTGGTCAAAAGAACAAGCCATCTAACATGAGGATGCCCCAATGGGCGGGGAGAACAGCCCGCCCTCTATTCACAAACTGTTAGCAATGGGGAGTTGGCATACAGAGTGCTTCAATCGGGTACCCTGATGGTCCCACCCATAACCATGAAATATTTATATAATAGTGTATTATGTTAATGAAAAATACTACAATCATTTGTATCTATTATATATGATCTTCAGTCGGTTGATCCTGAAATGCAAGAAATGTTGTAACGTGTTAAAGTGTTAGAGTTCTGTACCCCGCGTATGGGAGAATACAAGGAAAGAACAATATCAAGTGTAGAAAGACTGTAATGGGGTTTACCATTAACTGTACTGGTGGGGACCAGTACATACAACGCTTTCCGCCTTTCCCCTCCGAGGTCTATAAGTCATAGACGACGAGTGGATGTATGGTAAAGCAGAAGTCGTATGCCAAAAATAAACCCAAAAAGGAGCGGGAATAGTTTCTCTCCCATGTAGGGGATTTGGGAGTACAAGTAGACAGTTCGTTAGAACTATTAAAAAAAAAAAAGCTATCGGTAGTATATGAGCACGATCAAGTGCACAGATTTTTGCCAGTCAAGGTGGTGTATTCGGATCACGCCTTGACCTACCCCGCATGGGGATGCTTGGCAAAAGTCTGTGTTTCCTGTTTCGGAATACTACCTCAAAATGCCCTCCGCTCAATTTCAAACTACTTCTATTCAATTTTCCCAGCCTGCCGTGAGCTAACGGAACTATCAATACTTTCTCTTCACACCTTTGTTCTAGCAAAAAACATGCTGTCTACTCCTAGAGCCTCATGGTGATGAGAAATTATTCCCTTCTCAACAACAACATCATAATATTTATACATTTTAATTTAATGTGGCCATGGTCACTATTTGCTACATGATGCTGATTTTATACCAGCAATCCACTTTTATTTTTGCTAGCCTAATAGTTATTGCTTTTTAGTTAGGAAAACAAGGAAGATTTAATTGAAAAGGAGATAAAGATAAATGAACATAAACAACAATAAGTAATGTTTAAATCATCTATGAAGTAAAATCAATAAAACAAAAATTTAACTGTAAAATCAGACACTAGCAACATGGCACATAGCGCTGCATAAATCAGAGAAGCTCAGAATTGGTAAAATGTCTATTTTTAAACCGGAAATGAAAGTAAAAAGTGCAAAGGCTACCACAGATTTCATTGTAGCTTCTTGCATTCAAGACACTAGATACTTCTAAATACCGCTATACTCAAATGCTGAAAAACAAATTGAACCTTTCAACCATGTTGCTCTGGGCTCTAAATGGTTTTGGAATACAAAGATGATGCAAAGCGTTCTGAAATTATTAGTTGATATGAGAATGAAAAACTATTAATATGATTTACAGGTCGCACCCCCTCACTTCGCTATTGTCACAATGACAAAATTGCCCAGGCTACGCCAACCAGCGTCCCCATATTTCAGCTGGCAGTCTTTTGTGATCATATGACTCGTGGAGGCGTGAGGGGGCTTCAAATGGTGAGTTGACAACTTGGCAGGAGGGTGCGACCGACCTCTGGTCCTCACAAGTTCCTACCTCACGCCTCCACGAGTCATATGATCACAAAAGACTGCCAGCTGAAACATGGAGACGCTGGTTGGCGTAGCCTGGGCAATGTTGTCAATCCGACAATAGCGAAGTGAGGGGGTGCGACCGGTACATCATATCATAATTTTCCATTCTCATATCTTTCAGGTCTTCCAGGTCGTCAGGTATTACAAAATAATTTAAAATTTAAAATTCTTTTTTTTCATGGCGGTCATACATTGCCTGAATTTTCTGGTTCATAATGGATGCGCAAGTTTGTCTACAATTGCAACAAAACAGCAGTCGGCACACATGTAATTTTCAATTCATATTACAATATACCCTCACTATATATTTTATCTTATAGGACATTGTTTATTCATAGCCTAATTCTGTATATTTCATTACATGTATTACGCCAGAAAGGTAAATTTCTCTCAGGTACCATACAGTTTAGGAGAGGAGGTCTTGCGGTTATAGGATGATCATCTTCTGGTAGAAGCAGCAGTAAGAATGGGGATCAATTTTCAGCTGTATCTAGCACCGTCGGAGTGGCCTTCTCGGAAGTAGCAATGGATGTATATATAGATGTGTAGATACTAGTATGTGTTATTATATGATGCATGTTTTTTACAAGCTCTAGCATATTTTCATTAATAGAAATGTTGACGACTCTCTCGACCACTCAACCTTTAATTCCTTCATTATATTTTCCATTAAATGGCATAATATGACCTTAACATTTCAGTACACGATCATCAACTACTATTTCAGCGGTTCAGAGGAACACAGCTGTTCATCATTATTAATTGCATATCATAAATATAATATTATGGAAGAAGTAATAAAATAATTAATAAAATTTTAATTGCTTCAGTTTGGTGATCCGGCCGGTATAATTATTTTATTACATTATATCAAATAATAATCAAAATTAATAAATGCTCTTCATTCCAGAAGGTTATATATCTATATGTCATGATTAAATACGTAATAATATAATATTATGGTTTTATATACAATTGAATGCTTTATTGATATTTATACCTCAATGAATAACAAGATGACCTTCACATTCCAGAGATACAGTCACCCATCAGTGATACAAAGTGGTACGAAGCTGCATATTATTATTACTGCCTTAATATTATTATTTCAGCAGGTTAATTAATTTAGTTTAACATGGTTATCATAGGCTCGTGAACTCCAACTATTACATAATTTAACTAAATATCCTTATATAATTTTTGCTCTACTATATAATCATATATAACATATTATTATTACATTACATCTATATTTATATAAATATAATAAATACTGGGTTGGGAGGGAGCACCAGGGTATCATTCAAGCTGAAACTGGACGATGGTTTGATTGACTGCCTGAGTCTAGGAGGGAACAAACAGTATCATTTCTTATCCTACCGATTCGAGTGTGGTGCTGCGAGTTCTACTCCAACAGTTTCAGGGAGAGTGACGCGCCCTTCTTAACAAGCCATCCTGTAGAAAGCTTAATGAGTATTGCGAATTGTGTTATTCGATTTGTTGGATCATATCGTTGGAAGGAGATTCTTAATTTCCCGTGGATTTCGTGTAAGTGTCTCTGCTTACGGGTCCACCCCTCCGTTTATGGCCCTTCATACAGCGATAGTGCGAATTCAGATCGGTGGCCCAATTTGATCTTGCTGTTAAGTGGAGCTGCATCCAAGCCAAGGGCTAGAGGGGATGGTGGCTACCATACATACATACACATATGACTCGTGGAGGCGTGAGGTAGGAACTTGTGAGAACCAGAGGTCGGTCGCACCCTCCTTCGAAGCTGCCAACTCACCATTTGAAGTCCCTCTAAGCTATCTGTAATATAGTAGAATAATTGAATAAACCGGAACCGAAACCTTTTCAATTTTTTTCCCCAAGAAGAGTTATAAAAATTATAAATACACTTTCAACATTTTCAAGATGTACATTTTTTTTAGGATTTCAATCATTTTACTTGGCATAAAGCCCGATTCAAAGTTAATTTGGACGCTTTCGGGTGATCATAACTCAAAAATTAAACAACATACACGGTTGATCAAAACGTCAGAGTGTATTTATTCAGCTTTCAAACGATATATAACAAGTTATTACATTTCACCGTTTCGATCGAATTGTCGCACTTTACTTGTGATCGATGCCATCATGATCTGAACAGTCGCTGGCACCGGCGAACTTATTCCACTTTAAACACACTTCTTCATCGCATCCTCGAAGTTTCCGCTTGACAGTTGCCTAATATTTTTCAATCGGTCGGAACTCAGGGCAATTCCGAAGATGAATCTCTTTGACCATGAAATTAACATTGTTTGCAGCATACCATTCTAGTACCTCCTTAGAGTAGTGGCAGCTGGCTAGATCGGGCCAAAACATAACGTTGGTCTTGTATTGCCGAATGATGGGTTAAATCCGCGTTTTCAGTCACTATTTAATGTTAACCTTCGACGTCACTGTGTGATATGTTATGAAAACCTTGGTTTTAAGGCCACAACTGCAGATTTTTTGCCATATCATTAGTTTCCGAGCAAACTTATCAGCAAAACAATTTTATACCTGGAAGGGACATCCACAACAAGTTGCCAGGTAAAACTTTCGTCCGGGGATTTTTTTTTAATCCATTTTGTTTTGTCTTCCATTAACAAACAGCCAGCAAATTTCGTCAAAACTCGTTCGTTTAGCAATCATGCTCGCTTTTTGGCCACTAAATTGTGTTTCAGGGAGTGATTCGAATGTTTACTGGCACAAAAAGACTCGTATTTCTTTGCCAAATCACGTTGCGTTGCCTTTCACGTACCTCAACACCTTTCTCCTCAGCTCTTAATACTTAGTGCCACTTTTATGATAGATGCGCTGTGCTCTATCTCAGAGTAGCCTTGTAACGTTTGACTACGAGACACGTGTGTTGACTTTGGGAATTTTAATATAAATTTTCTGTTATTTTTGAGGCAGACCAAGAAGGATTCTCTATGTTTGTGCACAATTAATTTTCTTTTCTCAAGTTCCATGATCCGTAATTTCGAGATGCGTCGATCAATCGAGAAAAAAATCAATTCCTTTGTCAATTAAACATCAACAAATGCCTGTCAAACTTTTTTTGTTCCAACCACCAGGAACGCGGTGGTGTATTAAACCGTGCGTTCAGATTAACTTTGAATCGAGCTTTACTGGTGCTTTACATAAAATTTTACTCTTCTTTTATCAAAATCTTTTATTATAACCGAGAATATCACTTCCTCGAGTATTACCCATAATTTTCGGCACAGTTGCACTTCCCACCATTTTCACCTCGTTTGTCCACTCCTTATTAAATTGTTCAATGTCATTCACTTGTTTTACGAAATTCTGTTGATTTTCTCTGGTCAAAGCCCAGAAAGTCTTGATTGGTCGTGTCTCCGGGCAATTTGGTGGATTCAAGTCTTTCCGCACGAAACTAACATTTTGGCTTTTGTACCTCACAAGTGTGTCCTTGGCGTGATGACATGAGGCCAAAATATGACAGGATTATCGGCAATGAACGCTTCTGGAGGTATTCCTTGATGTACTACTGAGTGTTCATTATCTCCGGTGTTACGTACGGGCTAGATATTTTGCCGCATTCACATATTGCCTTCCACACCATCACCTTTTTGTCAAATTTTTCGATGAAAATGGCCTTCTTCGTTTCGTAAATATACTTGTCCTTGTGTACAGTGAAGTATTGTAGTCCAGGACTGGTTTTGTATACTTGTTTCATCGTCCATGCGTATTCACTCAGAATTTCTACACAAAATTGTATCATTTTGTTTCTAACTGTAGTTCCTACAGCTCCAACGCTCAGAAGCTTTTCCTTGGCCAATGTTCTTTAAGAGATTCAACTCACAGTGTACCGCAAAATACTTTTTGTCTCCGGAGTAAAACCGCGCATTTAAAATTTTTATTCAATCCAAAATGACCGTTTACATTAGGTGTGCTTATGTATATTCATCACTTTTCCCAAGGCGCAATGTGACAACTAAGGAGTTTGCATGTGAATGAACAAAATCCTTTCGCGAACGGTGTACTAAATTTCTACCATCTCCACCAGAATCTCACTGTCAGCTGTACGACTGAACGGATGTAAACAATACACTTTAAAGGGAAACAATTTTTTTCATAGTTGACCAAAATTAACTTAATTTTAGATTAATTTTGGTCAACTATGAAAAAAGTTACCCAAATTTAAGAGTTTCACAATAATTATCGACTCACATTTTATAAAAACACAAATGAAACACACTCATTTTTTTGTAGCATTTAGGCGTTTGAAACTAGCTTACACAGAAAAAAAATTAACAAGCGCCTGAAATTTCCCCTCATGTAATTCTAAGCCAATCTTTCATACGCCAAACAACAATGTTTGCAATTTGTTGCCATGTTTACAACAAGCTAGATTCAGACGTTATCTGGCTTAAATTTTCAAGAAATATCCCACTATTTTCTGCCAAATCTAACATTATCTTTAGGTGCGTTCAATAACGCAGAAAATTCAATGTTTCTTTTTATCTGTAAAGTGTAACGCTTACACCGACAAAGCTTCATCACAATCTTGGAATTCATTATTCCACCATAGCTTCGAGTCAATCATTCTCCGTATTTGGTGTGATTAAGACATTTAAGCAGCATCAGACAAGCGAGTGTTTCATGCAAGTTTAAAACACTTCGAACTCGAATGACAAGTAGAATATGGCGGCCAAAATCCACGCAAGACAGTTGTACCGATCAAGTGGTTTAATGAGTCAGCCCTTCATGAGATCTATTCACCATGGCAAATTGGTTGTCATTTGGCAAATTTACAAGATTATATACTTCCAGAGGTTTCTAGATTAAAGTTCCATGGCTGCTTAGGCATTTGGCGTCTTGACATTAACGTTTGCATTGAAACAAATGGACAAAAATTGCCCATTTTTCATGGGTTTAACTTCACCCGCACTGACGAAACTACCCATGCAGCATCAATCATAGTAACCCATGAGCCAGCAGACAAAATTTGACAGCTCTATGAACCGAACTCTAACCGTGATGGCAAAAACAATGAAGAAACTCCGTGCAGAAGTGTGCGCGTTCTAAGAACGGTACCCCGCCGCGTCGAAAACGGACTTCGTTCGGCACTTTTTGGACGCCCGATACGCCCGTTCCGGCATCTCCAACATCTTGGCACTATTAGACAACAATCAGAGCATCGAAAAAAAACCGGTTCCGGACGGCCGACGACCCTGAGCGACAAGAAGCTCCAAAGGATGCTGAAGAGGAAGGCCGAGGGAAAAGTGGCTACATCGCTGCGCTGCGTGCTCTTGACCGGGAGGTCGGTTCAACCGGTCAAACAGTGAAAAAGTACCTGGTGAACATGAACATACATGTCAGACGGCGGAAGTCGCGTCCGCTGGTTTCGGAGCTGCAGGCAATGACGCAGCGGCAGCGACGAGGCGGTGGTGATGGACGACAAGTCGGCGAAACCGCCCAACGTCCCCCAGCTTCAGTTTTAGTTGTCATATAATTGAAATGTTTAAACGATCTGTGAAATAATTCCAAAACTGCACTTAAAAATGTAACGTGGATAGGCTTTATTTGAGCAGTGGTTCTAAAAAGTTGCCCTTAGCTGGCATTCGTCCGTTGGACCAAAATCATGTTTTGAAAAGATTCCTTAAAGATACCTCCGATGGTGGTGAAGACTCCAACAGTTCATGGGCGAAGAGTTTCATTGGAGTCTTGAAAGATGCGAGATTTTATCAAAGAGCCAAAGTAAAGCAACGTAAACGACGAATCCAGGGTTGAGCCCGGACAAGCTGTAACATCAGAGGATCTTCAATGGAAGACGAGTGCAGAGAAGCTTGATAAACGCCAGAAGAAACTTGAGTGATCTCAAACGTTGCGAATCAAAACAAACCCAAAAAAAGAGAGAGTTCCTCTTCCATGTGCGCATAAAAAAAAACAGAGTGCACACAATATATCGCTAGAATAACTATTACAAAGCCATCAGTGGCACATGAACGCTTTTCAAACGTCATCTTTTGCCTGTTGAGGTGGCGGATTTGTTCGTGCCTCGACCTACCCCGCAGTGGGATGTTAGACAAAAGATGACTTTCATGGTTCGAGTACCACTGTACCCATGCCTTTTCGCTCAATTTTCAAACATCTGTTCTATTTCCAACCTGCCGTACACTGACGGAATTTTCAACACTTTCTCTTCATATCTTTCATTCTAGCAAAAACATTACTGTCCACTTTTGGTGCCTCATGGTGATGAGCGAACATCTCCTTCTACATCAAGAGTACCTGTTCGAAGAAACCTGAGATTGTTACTATAGACTATTCCGATAATTATAAATATACTAATGATTAATCGTCAATTCAAAATGCGTGCGTTCAACCACTTTTGGCTGCGTCTTTTGGTTAACATCCAAATTAAACTGAAGCTGTCACGGATTTTTGAGGAGAACGGAAGTTTAAAAATTGCGTGATCTTTCTCCCTAGCAAAGAAAACGGATTGTGCACAAACAGTGTACCGTCAATGATCTTTCGATCAGAAAACTGGCTGAGGAAAGGGTGTGAGCGTCGGAGCAGTTCAAACCGCATTACAACAGTATCAACAAAAGTGCTCTTTCCCCACATTGAGTACCTGGAGCGAAAATGCAAGCAAAGGATCAATCATATTTAATATAGAGCTGAATGGACGCATGTACGTATACCGCCTCCACGTTGTACTCATATGCGATATCATAATGCGACTTGGTGTTTACTGGGATGTCAGCTCTTCGCCAAATATTTTCAATCGTGTTTGCTTCTTCGACTTCAGCAATTCGGTTCATTTTGATTGATCCAGTAGCTTCATGGAATCCCAGAGCATCATCGTCCTATGATTGCTCCGGTAATATTTGCTGCATAGTTTGGTCAAGTTGATTCCACTAAACCGTTCTTCACCGATGGATCGTTGATAGAGGAGTCAGCAGGTTTTGGTATATTTAATGAAATTTATAGCGCCAATCGTAAACTTCAAGCTCTTGTTGCGTATATGTCATTGAATTTGCGGCAATACACTTTACGCTAGAAATTATAGCATAGCATTATAGTATTTTATTTTCACGGATAGTCTCAGTTCTATAGAGGCTATTCGCTCCTTGAGACCAGTAAAGCACTCCTCGTATTTTCTCATAAAAATACTAGAGCTTCTAAGTGCTTTATTTTCGCGTTATTTTATCATCACCATTGTATGGTTCCCATCTCATTGTTCAATTCAGGGCAATGAGAGAGCGGACTCGCTTGCAAAGGTGGGCGCTATGGAAGGCAATATTTATGATCGACAAAGCGCTTTCAATGAATTTTTCCTTTTTTTCGTCAACAGTCACTCGTCAGCTGGCAGTATAAATGGAGTAAAGGAGATTTGAGGCGATCGCTACATTCTGGCATCCCAAAGGTGTCGAAGAAATCTTGGTTTGGGGTATAGATGCGGGTCGAGACTTCATTCGTGTGATGTCTCGCCTCATGTCCAATAATTATTCTTTTAAGGCTCATTTATACTGAGTTGGACTGAGCGACACCAATCTCTGTGAAGGTGGAAAAGGTTATCAGAACGCTGATCACATTATTTGGTCATGTGCTGAGCATCGTGGAGTTAGATCTTAGCTTTATGATTTCCTTTGTGTTCGAGGTAAACAACCTAATGCACCCGTTCGAGATATTTTGGCTGTTCGTAGTCTGGAGTTTATGAAACTCATTTATATGTTTTTGGCTAACATTAGCCTTAGATTGTCGTTAGTTTAACATGTATGTTTTACTGTTAGTCTTTTTTTATATCTGTGTTTGTTCGTTTTTTTTTTCTTTCTCAAAAATGTTCAAGTTGAAAAAAAAACCAACAAGTTTTTCCGGATCTTGCTTCCTGCCATTACTCTAAATATGCAATAGAGTGGTACAAAAGGAAGAATGTCTACTTGTAACAAAAAATATTAATCCAACAAACTCCCAAGAGATTCACCCTATCGGAACTTTCTGGGCTTTGACGAAGATGAAGCTGAGAAAACACATGAAACCAGCGGATAGTGTAGAAAAATTCAAGAATGCATGGCTAAAAGTGGTGAAAATGGTAGGAAAAAGGACTATGCAGAAGCTTATGAGTAGTGGTAACGAATAAGTTAGAGAACTCGCCCACCCTACCAAAAATCAAGCAAATTGAAATTAAGATGAAAAGAAAACAATGTTATTAACTATGTTTGAGAATAAAATAATCAAAAATCACAGAATGGCCGTATTTGAGGAAAAAAGGTGTATTTATATTTTTCGGAACAGTCTATAAACGTGCAAAGACACGGTAATTTTTTGACGTCAAATTTTCTTGATTATTTAAGTTTCAATAACATAGAGATGATATTGAATAAGATACTTATTCAGTGAAAGGGATTCATCAGTGGCTGTCTATATAACACATGGGCAGTTTATGGGGGAGGGTGTTTTAAAACTGTCCACAGTGCACAATTTTTGTTTTAATATTTTACGTGGCCATTTGTTCACGCGGGGGAGGTAAAGTCTAAATCTTCTTAAAACCTGTCCACGTGGTAAATAGACGTTATATCAGAATTTTTCAGTTCTGCTGTCACAATAAAAATATTCGAAAACCATCATTTGAAGCTTGAAACTCAAGTAAAATTAGAAAAGTATTGCAAGTAACCCTATTTACAGGGTAACTTGCAACACACCCATATTATTTTATTTCCATGGTTCCATATGCAATATATTTTTCATTATTTAATGCTAAACTTTTAAAGCTACATGTTACTTACGGGTAGAGAATCGAGTAGGTCACTTCCTACATGGTGTGTCTCTCAACCCTCACTTTAAAATACACGTTCGACTCACAAAAGGCCACCAGGCAAAAGCACTCAGCTCCAAATCATATGAGCATTTTACCATGCCTAAAAGCAAGCCGATAATATCCATAATAATTTCCCAATCAATCTAAACCACATGATTACACTTAATTTGATCGTTTCGCTGCGTAGTGCTAGTAGGGTAGTTATTATTACAACCAAGTCAAATGATCAGCACGCGTCGGATTTATTTTCCCACTTTGGAAATTTGGAGGTTTGACCTTGCCGGGGAAGGACTGTCTTGGTCCTCCCACAGTATTGTAGCTGGCGCCTTTCTCTATCGTCCGTCGATTGAAGCTAGTGGCCTTCCTTCTAATTACTCTAGAAATTTGGAGAAATCATAAAATCCAAACAACGAAATACCGGCATCATCTTGGCAGGTTAAATGACTGCGTCATCTCATTGGGAACGAATCCTAATCTTCTTCTTCTTCTTCTTTATGGTAATCAAGCCAATTAGGTGTGCTGGAAATGGACGCGTGATATCCATAAGGTTGCGTATTTTATTGATTTCCTCCTCCTCCTCCACGCTGTTTCGCGTATGGCATTTTGTTCGTGTATCGAATTTCATCGTTTTGTTTTATTGGTTATTTTTTCTGTTAAATATACATTTCTTCAGGTTTTATGTGCCCCCGCTCTGCGCGGTTCACGGCTCGGGGAATGTTTTCTCGATAGGAGGCAGTTTGTTCTTAAGTGACAAAAACAGAACCTTTGTGATCCACGGTGCAGAGGTTGTAAAAATTGTCTGTAAAAATATCACATTAGCTCCATAATTGGGTGATTTATTTCCTGTTTTTGCTCTTTGCTTTGCAGTTTCTTCGTTGTTTCTAATTTAACAGACAGGGATCGTAGTCGTAAAACCCACGAGCCCATAAACAGTTCGTCTATCATGCCACTTCTTCACAGTCAAAGACACATTGGTTTGAAGCTACATAAATACCAATAAATTCTTCACAGTTAAACTAAAATAAAACCCAAATACTTAGCGTCATAAACCATTCTATAACTCCGAATCCAGCTGGGACGTTTTCCAAACCTAATCGGAACCCACCATCTCGCTGAGCGCAGAATTTAAATCAGCAAATTTTTCAAACATTAACCTCCTATTAAACAGCACATTTGTTTGCGTTCTCCCCTTGCAGCTATCATCGCCTGCACCAGTCTGTATGCTGTGAGCTGTGAGGTCAGCCAAGACACCACTGGCAAAATGATTAATTATCGCTGATAGCATATTTATTCACCAAAATAAACTTGAAGCAAAAAAAAACAAACCTCTGCGAAAGCATCGACAGGGCAAGTCAGGGCCCCTGCCATCCGCCACCACATTTAAGTGAACGCAAACATGGTGATGGGGTTGAATATGCTCACCACACCATCACAAATGAGCTACCAGCGGCCGGGTCCGGGATAGGGGCCCAAACCGGCGGAGGCACGAAGGTCTACTACAAGAATTGGCGACCTACTATGTGATTATGCCCGAGCTCGCGAGTTGCTTGATTACAATTATTGTTGCTCATTGCTGTCCGGTGTTGTGTTTTCCCGTGTAGCATACGGAGCATATTTACGTGACCCGAGGGTGTGAGAGCTTTTATCGATGGTCGCGAGTAGCTAAGCTAACTGCGCCTCTAATTACCATAATCTGGGCCCTTGTAAACGCTAGCTAGCCTTCATGCATGGTTCCACCAGCTTACCGAAGAGAAGAACTTTCCAAGTTGGCGTCAAACACGTGACCCTAAAACCCTCAGCAAGATGTCCCTCATGATGGCAGCAGCAAAAAACCATCTTGCTCCTAATTCAATTACATTCGCTCGTACGCTCGGGGGTAAAATTTGCCTATTCATAAAAGAACAATCGCTCTGGGGTTGGTTTGCACGATTTCATGCAATTGTGCTTCCTTGGATCGCTCCAAACTACTTCTGTTGCGATTCCGAAGGCCAAGGTAAGGCTCGATCGATGTTGTTGTTTTTTTTTTCTTCGAACATCTGGTCCATGCTTGGGTGCCGAAAATGACTTTTCCTCTCCTTCTGTGCATGTGAACCTGTCAGTCAGAAGAAATATGGTCTAAAATTAAACTGATTTTCTGTTGTTCCGTGCGGTGATCGGGTACGAGTGAAGACGGTAAACATAAATCTCCAATGACGTAACTTGAATTAGAAGGCATTCGAGAGGAGAGTCAGATGGGCGTGTAGACCATGAAGATGATGATGACGATACGATAGATACATGAAGGTCGATGGCAACTAGCATCGGTTGGTAAAGAGCAGTGGCCCAGCTTGCAGAGTAAGCAGAAGTAATTTCTATGGAAAAGCAGTGTAGAATATAAACGGTATCTCTATTCAGATTTGGAATAACATGTTAGAATTACATTTAAGAAAAAAGAAGTTAAACGAAATCGAAAACAATTCAAGCTGAGGAAATCAGATACTAAGAAGGCCTTGTAACGATTTCAATCCTTATGTCACTCACATGATGAGCGATTCTCTTTCTTCATACGCTGTGCTAATGGATGTACTCGTGAAAAATTGTAAACAACTATTGTCTGTATCTTTTTAACCGTATAGTTCAAAATTCAGAAATCTTTAGCAAATACGGTTCAACGAGTATTGTGTTCAAAGAAGAGGGCAATATTAATTTTATTTTAAGATATTCACAGTGATTTTTTTTTTCTTGAGTCATAAGGTTTATTCACGATAAAATTTGGGCATCCCTCAATACCCTCATCCCAGTATATCTCTGGAATAATACTTCATCAACGCGTGACCTATTTCACAGACTGATGAACGTATGTCTGTTCATTGTATAATATCAGTTTTTGGTGATACTACAAGCTTTTAGATCGAAGATGGCGTCGAAAGAAGAGCAAGTGCGAAAAGCAATTGTGTGCGGTCGCAATGAAAATCCGGATCTGTCAGGTAATAAAATTAGAAAAAAGCTTGGTTTTCCTGCAAGCACTGTCCATAACGTTCTTAAATCATTCGATACACGTTTGACAACAGCCAGGAAGGCTGGTGGCGTAACAAAAACGTATCTCAGGAACTACCAGAAGGACGCGAAGGTGAAGTAAATATTGCAGAAGAGACCAGATCTTTCGGTACGTACTGTGGGTAGAAAAATGTCCCCAACTCTCGTGCATATTTCCAAGCACCGGAAAAATATGAAGTCGTTCAAGGTGAAAACTGTACTGGACCGTAATGATAAACAGAATGTGACGGCTAAAATCCGGGCTCGCAAGTTGTATCGCGAATATTGGACGAAATTATCCTGCGCGATAAAGGACGATGAAACTCATGTGCTGCAAGACTTTAAGCAGCTTCCCGGGATGTCTTATTTTACTGCCATGCAACGGAACGACGTAGAGGCAGCATTTTAGGACGAAGAAAACGGCCAAGTTTCCCAAAAAATATTTGGTTTGGCAGACAATACGCAGCTGTGGAAGAGCAAGCCAAAGCTTCATCACTACCGGAACGGTAAACGAGGAAACATACCGTGAAGAATGCCTAAAGAAGCAATTATTGCCATTCCTACGCAGCCATAACACTCTCTCGCTATTCTGGCCTGAATTGGCATCTTGTCACCTACGCCAAAGATGTTTTGGAATGGTAGAAAGCAAATGGAGTACATGTTGCACCGAAAGAGGTTAATCCACCTAACTGCCCGGAGTTGCGACCTATCGAGCGGTATTGGGCTCTCGTGAAGTGAGAACTCTTTCAATATAAACAACAAGCTTCAACTATAGAATAATTTCGAAAAACTTGGACAAAAGCAGCTTAATCGGTTGCAGAGAAGTCTGTACAGACCCTAGTGGCTGGATTAAACTCAAAAGTTCGTAGTTTCTTCATGTAGCCCAATTAAGTAACTGTAATTAGTTTTAAGATGAATAATAATGCACAATTAAACGAATAAGAAAAAACATCTTGGATTGAACTAACAGCAACTTTATTTTATTCCAAATTTAATCTGTTCAGATTTTGTCGCGAACAAGCCTTATGCGATTATCACTAATTGGGAGAAATGAGTTCTATCTTAGTTGTTTCAAGTCATAAAATTTTAAAGTTTTCGGAAGGATTATTGTACGGGATTAGACCAACAAATTTGTGCCATGGAATTTCGGTTTAGTTGAGAACTTCATCGCTAGAGGCGCTTTACCTTCGAGTTACTACACTAAGCGAACCCAAAATAGCACTTCCAATTTTTTTGGAAATATTTCTCCTCTGTCCTTGTGTCTCATGGTTTTTTTTTCCGTTTTCTTATATTATTTTTTTATTTACAATGCTTTTGACTAATTTTGCTGGTAGTTTTATGGAACATTAACATTTAAGCCAAAAAATTCATGAAACATGTGCGAAATAAAAATAGCACCACCCTTTATTCAAGGCACCCTGCCTGTCATTTGACACACTGAAAAAAATCAACGCGTTGTTTCCACGTGAAATTTCACGTAACTTTCACCTGAACACGTAACCAAATTTTCTTCAGTAAAGTCATATGAACACTGCCAATGAATTGTACGTGAAAAATCACGTATCATATATGTGATTTCACGTAGAATATGGATTTACGTGGCAATCAAGTAGTTCTTACGTGAATTCCACGTGTTTTTACTGGGTTTGGCAGAGGACAAAAATTACATGCGTTTCGCGTGGAAACAATGTGTCGATTTTTTTGAGTGCAGGCGTTTATTTTTGTTTGCACTAAGTTCTTTCAGAGCCTGCGTCTACTTCAAATTGTCGATAAAAGCATCTCATGTTCGAGGAGAAGCTAAAAATCAAAACGAACCATGATGCATGTCTCTCTTACAAAATTACGATAACACAGTTCTGTCGGAAACTTCTTGAAAAATTGTGATAGAAGTGGCCGCATAGTGAAACGTGGAAGGAAAAGTTCGCTCACAGCGAAGATATCCAGAGAATTTGTAGAATCATGACTAAACAGAAAAGAACAGCATCGCAAATCCGCGCGGAGAGGGAGCTTCCGGTCGAGTAACGAGAACTTGGAGTGGCGTAAAAGACTAGGAACGCCCAACTTCACAGAACGGCATAAGCTGATTCGTTTCAAATTTGCAGAAAAGTACATTTCCTGGACCGATGAATGCGGTTTTCGGATGAAAAGAAGGTCAACCTTGACGGTCCGGATGGCTGGCAGTACTACTCGCACGACTTGCGCAAGGACCCGGATGCGAAAATGAACAAGAACTTTGGTGGTGGAATACTTATGGTTTGGTGCACCTTTTCCTTTCGATGAATGCTTCCGTTGGCGTGGATTTCCACTAAAAAGAAGTCCGAAGATTACGTGGAGATAGTCGAAATAAGTTTGATTTAACACGGCGAGTCGCTGATGGGTTCAGACTTTGATTTTCAGCAAGATAATGCGGCCATTCACCACTCAAAACTGCCTAATTCATGGTTTTCTGACGACAACAACAGGCTTTCGACTGACCAGCTTTTTCTCCTGACAACGTTTATATGCTGAAACAACGAATTCAAGCATGTTGGGAGCAGATTAAGCACGATACGCTGGAGAAGCTGATTTTGTCCATGAAATCGTGACTAATTGAAGTTATCCGAAAGAATAGCTCACATACTCATTACTAAGTACTCCTTCAAGTTGAATTTTGAGAAAATAAATAGTTCTATAGTTAAAATAAAAGATGGTGTTATTTCTTTTTCGCCTTATTTTTTCGTTTCTTAGTACTGAAATGTAAATAGCCCCAGAAGACTAAATAATTTTGCCCTGGCATGATTGGTAACACACCTAAGAGCATTTTACAAGATTTCCATTGCCAATAATTTGGCAATTACACATTCATGCTCATCAAAAAAAGCATGATGGTGTTATTTTTATTTCGCCGAATATATAAATGGGTGCAGTGATAGGCATAATGGGTGATTGGTTTTATCTTAGGCTATCTCGAGAGCCTCACCAATTAGGACATATCAGTATTGTGTAAACTTGTCCAAGTGGTAAAACCCTTCCTGAAGGTGGTCGGAATTCACTCATTACACGGAGCTAGTGGGCATAGGACTTTCCACTTTGTGTATGATCATCACGTTTGCTCGAAATTATCTCCCTACGTGACAATAGCGTGGATATGAAGATGCAGATAACTAATGCTGAATCACGAGAGTCTGATCAGTTAGGACATTACTTGTTTCAGCAAACTTATCCTAGTAGAATAGCCCTTCCAACGCTTATGTGCATATGAGTTTTCAATATGCTTATGTTATTTCTATAGCCTTATCATTTAGGACATTACTTTTCTCCAAAAACTTGCGCTAGTGGCCAAGCTTTCCGTATTCCGTAAAGCCAATCCACGTTAAAATTTGGACACTTTGTGTGGATTTTGAATTATTTCACGCATCGCTGAAACGTTTCACTTAAATATAAGCTGAAACTCTCCACTTCATTTCGTGGTATAACATTTTTACATACTAATAACATTCAGTAAAATTGGTTCGAATCAAGTGGAAGTCCGCAAACGCATTTTTCATATCCGAATTCATCGGTACGCAATCTTGTCAATAAAGTAAAACTATCGAAATTTACCGTGTTTTGTGTTTGCAAATCATTTGACCTGCGCTTGACTGGGGATCGGAAAGTTGGTAGTGGAAAAAATCAAAAAGTATGCTCCCGACAAATAAACAACACGGTGGTAGCCATTATTGAGAAAAATCCCAATCTTTCTATGCGAAATGTGATACTGTGATACGAAAAATCATACCGTACAAGAGGAAAGCAGAGCAGGCGGCGTGAAAGCGTACAAATAAGGCCCGGAGAAAATGTTACTAAAGGGCTTTACGACAATTTTGCAAACAGTTTTCTTGTATCATAATGAACGACGAAACATCCATACTCGAAGACTTTAGACAACTTCTGGGTCTGGCTTTTATACCCAATGCAAAGAACGCCTTTGGAGCGTTCGGACAACGAAGATGTCCAAATTTCCCGAAAAGTTATTTGATTTGGCAGGCCATATGTAGTTGTGGTCGAAAATCTATAAGTTTCGTCTCTACCGGCACAATCAATAAGGATGTGTTCGATAAAGAATGTCTGCAAAAGCGGTTGCTAACGTTAATCAGAAGCCACAACTCTTCAGCTTTGTTTTGGCCTGGTTGTGGCATTTGTCACTCTGCGAAATCCGTCCTGTAATGGTATAAGGTACAAGAGGTCAAATACGTGCCAAAAGCAGCCAATCACGCAAATCTGTTCAGAACTTCACTCAATAGAAGTATTGAGCTCTAGTTAAGCGGAAACTCTTAGAAACTAAGATGAAAGCAAATGGTACCGATGATTCCAAGCGAAGATGGAGAATCGTCACGGCGTATGTGAGATAACGCACGAAACCGGTGTACCACAGAAAGTTCGAAAATTTACAGAAAGAAGGATTAACATCTTAATCAATTGTTTTTAATGCAAAATGTTATTTTGAAATATAACAATAGGTTTGATGAGCTATGTGCTGAAAAAAATATTTTTGCTAACTAGAAATCAGAAATTAAATCATTTAGATGGCCGAAATTAAACGTCCCGACAGGCTTCAGTCTTATAGTCTTATAATTAATTCGTTGACTGTCTATTGTGGTAGTGTGAGTATCAGTTTCCCGATTGTTGTCATGGCATATCGAGAGCTCTACCAAATCGCACATTGCATTCGTCTGATATAAACATGTCCTAGTGACCAGGCCTTCGCGGTTGATTTGCTATTCATACGTAGCATGCCGTTTCTGTCTGTTTATGTGCTGTTTCGTTGCTATATTTTATTCATGATTTATTATGTTCGCCAAAGAGTGCGCAAACTCGTACAAAAGTGCCTATACAGTGATGGAAAAACAACTTCCTGGCAATTTGTACTTAGTTGAACTAACAAAATTCGTTTGCTGGTCAGACCCATCCTGTTTTAGAACTATCGATCGCATTTTGTCTTGTCATCAATCATTTTCGGTGGATCTACCATGATGTTATTTGATTTGAAAATACCGGTTTGTTGATAGTGTGAATGCTTTTCAACAAACAAGTTTAAAAAGTTAACAATATACCTGTATCACGATCGTAGAGTCTACGAACATATCTAGTTATAGTTGACCTGAGAAATGTTTTTTTTGCCGAGACGTGCGTAAAAATTAGACTAAGTTTGATACAACATTTGGTTGAATTTATAATCGTTTGCTGCCGTTGACAGTTCGTCAAGTCTACGGTGAGATTAGGAAATAGAGATAGAAGTGTTAGAAAATTGAGCAGAAGTGGCATGGATAAAGTAGTACTTCCCCGCAGTGGACTGTTAGGCGGTAAGTTCACGTCACAGTTGATTCAGTATCTACTTTACCGCATGCCTTTCGCTCAATTTTCAACCATCTGGTACTTCATACTATAAACTACACTGACGCTCAACGCTTTCCACATATCTTTCATTCTAGCAAACATTACTGTCCACTCTTGGTGCCTCACGGTGATGACCGAATATCTCCTATCTGCATCAACATATTCTAGCATCATCCAAAAACTGCTTTAGAATAAATGCCTTCATGTTAACGCTGGCGAAACCTTCAATCTTTTGGTTGATCATGGATGCGATCGAAGTTCGTGGAGGTCCCAAAGCCTAAGTTAAAGAAAAAATTTATAAGTTTTTCATAAAATTCAGCGCCTAAGTTTACCAAACCGGACCAAGGTGTTAAATCAAATCGCTTCTTGTATCCAATATATCCCAGTGAGTTCTGCGTGGAAGTGCAGAGGTGTTACAAGGCTTCCATCAAGACAGAGTATCATGTCAATCTCCTCTCACCCCTATCCTTGTTTGGCCCGGATCGATGCGAGTTTTGACATTGAGGAGTAATGTTGAGTCAAACATCGTCTGTTGGTTCTCCTGTGTCGTTACAGCCGATCTGGCGATAACTCGAAGTGGCAACCGCAAGCTGATCGATCATGCTCACTGCTCAGCTCCGCAGGAACAGAATGACATTGCCGTAATTGCAGAATGTTGCTTAGCGAACATATCCGCGAAAATAAACAGCTAGATCTGCCAGGAACCTTGCCCGCGGGGAAGAGTTTCAAAGCACGGATTGCCGTTCGATTCGTTATAACCGTTACGAATCGATTAAAAAATGCAGCGTCTCATCCAACTGTTGACAATGTCTGTTGAGCGAATCAGGTTGAAAAAAAAAAAACAATACTCAGAGTGGTGATCCGTCTGACAGCTCCCATGTTAAGAGTAATGAACGAACGTTTTGCCATGCGTCTAAAAAATTTGAATGCAATTCGTATTAAAGCATGGTTTTGATGCATGATGTGAGAAAAATTCAGAAATGTAAAATGAGACGCTATTTTTATTCTCTTTTATTATATATTATTATTTCTATGGCTATATATTATATTTTTTATTTGCTGGCAATGTCTTTGTTATTGGTAGTAATTTGTCTTGCACGCTTTTGTTTAGAAATTCATTTTGATTTTTTTAGAAGCATTTTTAAAATGGTCGTCCTATACTGCTAGCATGGGAGCTGTTCGATTTATACTTCACTCGGTGTCATGCTTCACTTATTCAACCCTAGGTTCGTCAATACACAGAAAAAAAGTCTTGTAGCAGAAACTCTCATTTTACCCGATTGCGCCTCACTTCAAAACTACCATGAAACTTTAATCCAAATTTGCTACGTTTGTGGTAAATACGCTAACGTGTGTGGCGGTAGATTACTGACAGATCCTCAACTGCACCATGGAACTTTTGTGGCACCATGGTTGATCCAATCGCAGGCATGGTAAAATCGGACGCATTTATAGTCAGGTGGAAATTGTTTGGTGTTTGCGCTTACATTCAGCGCTAATTTGCGGGTTGAGCTGATGCATAAATGTCTGAAATATTTGCTCCCTAAGCTTAATCGACGCCAATGTTGGGGTCCTCGATCGTCCCATAAAAATTTAACATTTTAGGTTTAATTTAGTTGTTTTGCACGCTATCTGAAAGTTCCTTGTATGGTAGAATTAGTATGAAGAATCCTCAAACTTGCATTTCCAAGATCCCTATATCATCTGATGATATTATGTTCTTAAACAAATCTTACTAGATATTCATATAGTGTTAAGTTGCCAGCTATCAAAATGCCGAAAGATACCTGACATGTGAGGTACATGCAAAAATGAGTTCAACAAATATAATAATAAGAAGTAAAAATATGTAATGTATATAAAATATATATAAAATGTTTAAAACGTATATATAATAATATAAATACAATGAAATACATACGATCTGTGTATACCAAAATGTAAAAAACATATAATAATAAGATAAACAAAGAATACGCATGAAACGTCATACTAAAGGTGTGCATTTTGTGTTTTATTGAATAACTATCTTTGTACAAAATTTACATGTCAGGTCTCTTCTGTGCATTTTGATAGTTGCTCACGCTACACACTATATGAATCATGTATTATAAGAGTTGGTTTAAGGACATAATATCAAGATGTGAGGATCTGGAAATCTCAATTTGAGATTCTTCATACTAATTCCCCATACCGAAACTTTGAATAGCGTGTGCAAAGCACAAACCAAAACCGAAATGTGTTAAAATTTTTGGGGACTATCAGGACCCAAATTGGCGAATATCGATTAAGCTTAGGGGAGCAAAATATTTCAAATTTTGCATCAGCCTATTGCAGGTAGACTTCTCAAAGTAAGAATAGTCACTAATACTGGCGTCCTGGTTTACACGTGTGTAGGATGCGCGTTGTTTACTGTTTATCAACCACGAGATCAGCTATTGTAGTATTCAAGTTGAAAGTAATTAGTTTGTTTCTTCAACCAGCAAATGATTGCTTTTCTTCATTGAAACTACTTACTAATACTAGCATGACTTTGATCTGTGCTCAAGGTTTCTTCATATATCTCCCTTACAATAAATTATTATTACATACAAAGTTCTTGTCCATAGAAGCTTGTGATTGAGATATGTAATCAATTTACCAATTATTGATCAAATTAAAACTACAAAGAGAAATAGCGTGTTCAGACACAGAATAAACATATTAATGTGACAATCAGTCAGACAATTCTTGGCAAGTGTGCTGAAAATGACATGATGCCATCATGTATGTTCCACTCTTTTGTGATTGACCAAACTCCTTCAGAAAAATAATGGTACTGCTGAAAATATATTCCAGATGTAATGTGTCCAATTCTTAGCAATTTCTTTAGATGTAGCAAGTTTATTCCTGCAGAATCTCTGCCAAAGAAGAGTTCATCTTGCTACAATAGTGGCATAGTTGTCCAGGTTCAATAAAACCATGCTGAAGAACATTTCTTCAGCCTGGAAATGTACTGAATTTGCCGCACCAGCAAAAAACATGCGATGGCCAACGTGAACTGGTACCCATTTGTTCATACATAATCAAATGTGCTGCTTCTATCATGGCTTATTGACAAAAAATGGTGGTTATATTACAAAATCCGGTAGAACCAAACAAACTATTATTTTTTTACCGTAAACTGATTATATAAATATTGTAATAGTCAATTCCACTATAACTATCCCAGCACGAAACATATTATTGAAAAATGATACCGTGTAACATACTGCGCGTAATCAAAATGCTGCCAAATCTTTGTCCACCCAGGCCTTGAATGGTCTGACTGATCCTATATCGAAAACTCAAAGAAGTAGTATGAAAAAAGCTGCTCTGACTTTTTAATGTTTCAATGATAAATTGATCCTCTTTTTACCAGTGTGATTAGTCTGTGGTTGTTGAGCTATATTGTAGCGTTGGTGAAGAATCTGCTGATTAATGACAGCAAGTTCTAAGTCTGACAACGATTTAACATTTGTCCACCATCCCGTAACGTAACTACATCATAGCGAGGCGGTAAAGTAAATAGTGGTGGTTGGACTTCACGAAATTATTTTTATGCATTATACAAAAATTATGAATTACTATGAATAAAAAACGTCTGAATGTTTCGCTAATATCCCCAAAGTTATTTGTTTCTATGATAAAATCATACCTTTACCAAAACGAAACTGTTTGCAAAAATGGTATTTTTAGTCTGTAGTACCCAGATAATCAAATCTTTCAAATCGTACTGCATTCCCCTTTCACTAATTTAGCATTGATGATTACTTTTGTGTACTCAATTTATGAAGCAGAGTATGATATTTTAGATCATTGCATACCGTGTGGTATGAAAGAAAAATTTCATCAAAATACTTCTTCAACAGTCATATAACACAATGACGCTGTGCCGTCTCGATCTCTTCGCTTCTGTGCTGAAAAATTAAAGAAAAAGCAACAATTAATTTCATAAATCATTGAGAAAAAAGAACGCAAACTAAAGTAATAAACCCCAATTAACTGCATAGTATTAACCTAAAAACAAACCGTATACATTCATGATGGTGATCAGTATCTAAATCTTTCTGGGCTGAAAATCTCGCGAAGTAGTATCACAAAAACCTTTCTATCATGTCAATAGTATCGTCTCTGATCTTGACATTTTATTGCCTGTTGGTTCTTGTTGTGGTGAAAAAAAAAATAGTGTATAATAATTCAGTGACAAATGTCAGATAGCCTTTCTCGCGGACCGCGATAACCATGCAAACTGACTGCTCATAGAAAATGGAAAACCTATGAAAAGCCCAATCATTAAGATGCACTCAGCCATACAGACACCAATCCTCCCAAATGCAAGCGCCATTTATTAAATTGCAGAATGCTGAAAAATAATATCAAAATATTGACCGCAGTCATCGAACTATATGAAAAAATATTGTTTTTTGCCTTAATATAATGCCTACTTTCTGATCATTAACGGATAAAATTGAATTGATATCTTTTGTCGACTGTTGCTGGCCAGGTCTTACAAACCATCGTTATAAATGAGGCCAATCGTTGAAAGTACCAAAACTAGACGCGCAGCATTTAAAATTAATGATGCGTCAATGTAAGGTGAAACGTATGTTAATCACCAAACCTGAAGTTACAATTCTCAAGGCTACTTCTTTTCAATCTTGATTTGAAAAAGATATAGGATGCCCCAACGCACTGAACAACTTTTCTATCTTCAATGGTGGAAATAGCTATTGTACATAAACACACAGATGAAAAGCTGATCCTTCATTTAACCATGCTGAACAGAATCAACAATTTTTCGATGCCGTCATTAAGAAAACCTACCGCAGATCTGACCTTGATAGTATTGACCAAATCAATGGTACCGCCACATAGTAATGAAAAACGCGAAAGAAAAAACAATCAATCATTATGTATTCCAGTGCATACGCTGGCTGTGGCCTGTATTAATGAATGAAATTTAAATTTAAAATTATAGCATCTGAAGGCCAGCAACAATCAAAGTGGCTGGCTGAACTGCCGACGTTATTTGAGAACTCAATTTATGCATTGGTGCTATGGTTTCAATTTCAATCAATTTGAAGCTCAAGTTTCTGCTTTCTATTACAGTATCATTGAAATTAGTTGCTTTGTTATGTGTTAGTTCTGAAGCATGTGTTCCAATCGGTTGGTGTTGATTAATGCGCCTCGTTTTGCATGTTCATTTCTGTAAGATAAGTTTTGTATCGACAAGATGGAGTCAGCAATTGCTATGTAGTTGTTGCCACATATTAATAATAACTGTCCTTGAAAAATGACTTGATATTCTTGATTATTGTAGAGATATGGCGAAAGGTTTGACTCTAGCAATGCTATCAATCTGCAGTAACGGAATGTTTCTGAATGTATGATAATATCATTCCACCATAACTGAAAAAACAGCGCAATAACAGGTTTGATCTAAAAATACATACGTTGTGGTGATTTGTAAGTTGCGCAAAAAAGTGTTATCCAGTATCACAACGTGAATTGAATCAACATCGAATGGTTATCCGTTATTATACAAATCTGAATGGTCAGAGTCGTCACGGGCCCACTACATGGTGATATCATTTTGACGCACACTGTTTTCTATCCTTACACTGATTTGAAATAAGCAGTCTACCTGCGCTTCCGTGGTGATCTGTCACTCACATATTGATCGCGATCTGTCGCTTCCTCTTTAACGCAGCTATCAGCGTACCGCCCGACAGTCTGTGGAGAACATGAAGGTATGCAGGTCTCTCCAATAGCAACGATTGTCAAGCCGTCGTCTTCCATATCCCCAGGCAGTGGGGACAGGCCAGCCAATTACCGCGTGTATGTAAAGTCCAAGCGAACTTGTACGTGAAGATGCAAGCTTCTCTCAAGCTCCATCTACATTCACCTCTAATGCAATTCACACTAGTTCTGATCGTCAGCCTGGAGTAGCAATGCCTTTCTGTAGTCTTCTTTTTTAGACAAAAAACAAAAGATATTCCAGAAGTATAAAAATATAAACAGAAATATTGGAAGCACTGACCATCTCTGACCATACCGAACGAAAACTTCACTTGATCATCTATATATAAATAAAAATGAGTTGGGGTTTCCTTTGTCACGATTTAACTCGCGAGCGGAAGGACCGTTTGTGATTTTGCTTTTTTGGATTCGTCTTGGACACCGGAAGGTTCTTATGATGGTTTGAAACCCCTCCCTTCTCTGAGAGAGAGAGCACCATACAAGTGAGCATAAATTTCTTGCATAACTCGAAGGTGGCTGATCAAGCTAAGGACCCCAAATCAGCATTGCCGTGAAGTTTTTGGAGGCAAGCAATGTATCTGTGGTAGTCAGGAGATCTCTTCCCTCTCCAGAAAGGGATAAGCCATACACAAATGAAACACCCAGTTCTTGCCCATTATCATCAAGAACTAATCAAGCAAATGGAACCAAAATTCTGGTATGTGGGGTTTTCTTCGGAGGAGAAAATATGCTTTATGGTGGTTTGAAGAGACCCCCCTTTCCTAGAAGAGGGTGCTGTCATAAAAATGATTATTACTCACTTTCTTCCCCAACTCCCTGAGATCTAGTCAGCAAAAGGAACCAAATTTGGCATGCAGGGATTTTAAAGGCAATAAATGTTTCTACGATAGTTCGAGACATCCTCTCTCTCTCTCTGTTAGGTTGGGGCAGTGCTCCCATACAAATGACAACAATAACTCGAGACTAATCAAGTAAATGGAGCCAAATTGGCTTGTGGAGAGTTTTGAAGGCAAGAAATGTTTCTAGGTAAATCGAGACCCCTCCGCTCTCTGTAGGAGGGGGGTTCTCACACTAAATGAAGCACAAATTTGTGCATAACTCGAGAACAAATCAAGCATATGGAACCCAATTTGGCATGTGAGAGGTTTTTGGAGGAGATAAATGTTTTTATGGATGTTTGAGACCCCTCCGCCATCTGGAAGGGGCGGGAGGGGGTTTCCATACAAATGAAACACAAATTTCTGAATAACTCGAGAATTTATCAGGTTAATGGAACTGAAACTGGCATGTGGAGGTTTCAAAGGCAAGAAATATTTCTAAGTTGACTCGAGCCCCTCCCTTCTCTGAAAGGAGGGCTCATATACAGATGAAACACAAATTTCTGAATAACTCAAGAACTTATTAAGTTAATGGAACCAAATTTGGCATGTGGAGGTTTTGAAGGCAAGAAATGTTTCTATTGTGGTTTGAAACTCCTCCGCTCACTGAAAGAGGGGTCTCTTATACAAATAAAACACGAATTTCTAGTATAACTCAGGAACAAATCAAGCAAATGGAACCAAATTTGGCATGTGGAGGTTTTTGGAGGGTAGATTTCTATATACATAAAAATGAATTTCTATCTGTCTGTCTGCCTGTCAGACCCTTATAGACTTGGAAATTTCTGAACCAACCAATGTGAAGATTTATATGAAAGGGGTTTTGGGGCTGGGGAGAGTTCTTATGATTGTTTGAGACCCCTACTCTCTCAGGAATGGGGGTTCTGATACATATGAGACACAAATTTCTTCATAACTCGAGAACTAATCAAGCACATCGAATCAAATTTGGCATGTGGAGGGTTTTGAAGGCAAGAATGTTTCTATGGTGGTTCAAGACCCCTCCCCGTTCAAACAAATGAAACTCAAATTTTTATTAAAATCGAAGAGCCCCGTGTGATGGTTCGAGAACTAATCAAGCAAATGGAACCAAATTTGGCATGTGGGGGGTTTTGAAGGCAATCATTGTATGGTGGTTTGAGAAGCCACCCCTTCTAGAAGGGAGGGCTCCCATACAAATGAAACACAAATTTCTACCAAAAATGAGAATTATCCAGGATACTTAAACAAAAAACATGTATTTCTCGGGTAAGAAGCATGTTTTGATAGAAGTTTGAACCCCTGCTTATTCAAGAAGAAAAAACTCATTCCGAAAAAAAACCATAAAAGTGGCAATTACATTAAATTTTCCTTCATTTAGTTGCAAGCGTAGCAGCGCACGCACCAGGTTCAGCTATTTTTTTATAAAAAAAACTGAAACGCTTTTTCAACCTATCTATACTTAGCAAACACGAGCAAATTCCATCAAATTCCACAAGGTGTAGGGTGAAATTGGAATGAAAAATGTAATACCCCCTTAAAAATCGTTATTTTACCATAGCTTATGTATTTGAATTTCATCAGTTTTTCAATGTTGTACAAAGTTTTAGGTATTTCAAAAATACACTTCTTTGAACAAAACAACTAATCAATGTTTCTTCATTCAAAGGATTTACGTCGGTTTAAATGAATTTTTTAAGCTATCTTCGAGCTATCTTCGTTATGTGTAGATAATAGGTAAGCAGGTATTAGCAGCTAAACTTAACGTTAAGTTATTTAGAATCGAATACCCTTCAAAATGACGTACAAATTATAGAGGGGAGCAAGAAAAACTGCTATTATTTGAAAATTCAAGCGGTGCTTTTCTGTTAGATCTACCTATCTGAAGTATTACAATTTATATCAGAGTGGTTGAATAAACAAATTTTGAAAACATGAAATATATAAAAATCAATATTTCCATGACGGAGCAAATTGTTTTTTCTCGATAAGTGTAAAAAAGTCTGCTGAACACATTTATGCCATAAAAATGGAAAATAAAGTGGGGGCATTTTAAGAAAAACGCAATTTAATATTTCAACCACAAAAATAATAATGTTGGCAACACTGTAAAAAATATTAAAAATATTCATTTGGTAGAAAATTAATTTTTTTTTTTGAAAAAAGTATCTAGCATTGTTCGTAGCTCTTTTATTCATTGAGATATTCAATAAACAAAATATAAACTTTTCAAAAATGGGGGCAGCCCATAGGTCTTAAACTTTGGATTTTTAATTAATAGCCTAGAACAAGTATATCAGCGAATTTTTGTCGAATCGAAAAGGGTCGATGAATTTCTCCGGTCACTTGATATGGAATGACCCATATATAAAAGTGAACTTCTGTCTGTCTGTCTGTCTGAATCTCATAGAATCGAAAACTACTGAACCGATCAGCGTGAAATTTGATAGGTAAATTTAAATGATAGTTAAAGACCCCTCACTATTTTCTACATAACTCGAGAACTAATCAAGCAAAAGAAACCAGATTTAGCAAGTGTGAATTTTGAAGGCAAGAAAGGTTTCTATGGTAGCTTGAGAACCCTCCCCGTCTTAAAAGAGGGGGCTCCCAAACAAATAAAACACAATATTCTGTATTGTAACGGAACGAAATTTTGCATGTGGTGGTTTTTGAAAACAAAAAATGTGTCTATGTTGGTTTGAGACCCCTCCCCTTTCTGAAGGGGGAGGGGGCTCCGATACGAATGAAATACAATATTCTGCATGACTCGAGAACTGATCAAGCAAATGGAACCAAGTTTAGTATGTGGTGTTTTTTGAAGACAAAAAATGGTTATATGTTGATTTGAGATCCCTCTCCTTTCTGAAAGGGGGGATCCCATACAAATGAATCGCAAATCCTTCATAACTCGAGAACTAATCAGGGAAATGGAAACAAATTTGGCATGTGGAAGTTTTTGAAGGAGAGAAATGTTTCTATGGTGATATTTAGACTCTTCCGCCATATGAGAAGGGGAGGGGGGGGGGTGGGCTTTCAAACAAATGGAAAACAAATGTCTGCATAACTCGAGAACTAATAAAGCAAATGGAACCAAATTTGGCATGGGCAAGCTTTTGAAGGTAAGAAATGTTTTAATTGTGGTAAGAGACCCCTTCTCACGCTGTAAAGGGGGGCTACCAAACACAAATTTCAACCAAGCATGGGATCTATTCCTACTGTTATGAAAATGTGAATGCAGGGGTTTTTGGCCGGAGAAAATTCTCATGATTGCTCGAGACTTGACATAACTTGACCAATGTCTACATAATTCATGAACTAAACAAGCACATGAAACCAAATTTGGTACGTGGGGGTTTATGAAGATAAAGTTTTTTTATGGTTGTTTGAGACCTCACCCTGATTTGGAAGGGATGGCTTCCATACAAATAAAACATAAATTTCTGCATAACTAAAGAACTAATCAAACAAATGGAACCAAATTTAACATGTGGAGGTTTTTGTAGACAATACATGTTTTACCGATGGTTTGAGACCCCTTTCCTCTTTGGAAGGGGGGGCTCCAACACCAATGAAACACAAATTTCTGCATAACTCGAGAACTAAGCAAATGAAACCAAATATGGTATGTGGAAGTTTTGGGAGGCAAGAAATGTTTCTACGGTGATTTGAGACTCCTCCCCTCTCTGGAAGGGGTGGGCTCTCATACAAATGAGACACAAATGTCAACCAAACATGAAAATTATCCCTACTGTTATGAACATTTATAGGGTATGTGTCCCTTGACTCAGCCTATTATGCAATCATCGATAACATTTTTTATTATAACTCATAAAGTTTTTAAGCTGTAAGCGAGATTCATCTAGTTCTACATTTTCAAAGATAAGTTTGATAAGATATTTGGTAGTATGTATCACTGAAAGTTACACAACTCTTTTTATTAAGTCAGAAACATTCGAGGTATGTGGATTTAATTTTGTTCTATAGGCACCAAATTGGGTCTATTTGTGGATGCAACTTCGTCCCATTCGATGGATTTATTACTAAATGCAGTCTTTGTACGGTTTTTTTTTTTGCAGTCTTTGTACGGTTCGTGAATGACAACTTATTCAAAATATCACTTATTTTGAACATATTTAAGCCTGCCACTATGGGAAGCCTGTAAAAAATTCCAAGCACTACCTTACTTTCAATAACCCATTAGGCTGTCCAATTGTATAACTGATATCCAAAATGAAAATCCCCTCAATAGGTAATATGAAATGGTAAATAATGATTATTCCCAAGTAACACGAAATATTTGATTGCATGCATTTTGTTGGTAAATTATAGACTACTACTTACTCTAGAGTTGAAATAGCGCACAGCCTATGAAAAATAGTTTATGAAAAGTAATGTATGTCAGCAATTGTCTTAAACAAAAAGGTTTTGAACATTATTGAAACAAACTTTCGACGGCAACAAAAAGATTTTCATGAACCAGGTTCATACTATTGACTCCAAAGCTTACTAGATCGGTGTTCTTACCACTCGACCATTTTGACATATGAGGTATACAGTAGTCAAAATCCTCTTAAACCTCATCAGCATCATTTGCCAACCTTATTAGGAACTTAAATATATATTCGCATTGATAAAAGTGAATTCAGGCTAGGAGTATTGATGTAAATAAAACTCATTTTCTCAAGCAAATAATTGCTCGAATGCGCGGATGTTTTGAAGTATATCATACGTTATCATACATTATCATACAGCCAATTTTACCAATCATGATGTTTGATCATGTCAGCAATTGACAACGGAAATTTCATTCTAGCATAACTAAACTAGTTTCTTGAATATTGCAGTTGCAAACGAGTATGTGACATAAATATATATATTCGATGTTTATTTGTCTAAAGCAAAGCTCAAAACTTGTGTTATTCCATCCAATACGACGCTAACCAAACAAACCTGACTAGTTTTGTTGACGTTTAGTCTTTCTCGCATATGTTTGTTGAAATACGGAAGACTTTTGATCATACATTTATGAAACTTAATATGCAAACAAGATATCAGACGTCAACAAACATGTCCTATCTGAAAAAACCTCAAACACATATATGACAAATAAATTAGGCGGCTAAAGGAATTTCGATCTAAATTGCATCAAATGAACACCTTCATGACATCACACTAGTCAAATCACACTGTTATGGATCTACAGCATGACACGAGAAAAATAAAACAAGCATATTTATGTTTTCGGTGCTACTTGGGTTTTATGATGAAGGTATCAGTAATGATCTGTGATGGATCCAATGTATGTTGAAAAAGATGAAAGTGTGTATCCACAGCGCATCTTGCTCATAGGTAAGCCTTCTTTAATTTGCACAAAGTTCAATGTGAAGCAACTTCTTCCATCTAAACAACGTAGAACCGTCAAATCTAAAAACTAACAGAGCCAAATATCAAATAAATGAAAAGTACTAAAATCAGATTGTCATTATCATCGAGCACTGAATATCTCATTATTCAAGCAGGATTAAATCCAAAATAACAAAATAATTAACAAATCAACATTCTTTGGATATTCTTTGTGATAATTTATATCCTGTTTTAAAAAGAAATTAAATTTTGTTATGAATATGAAAGCTAATTCATATGCTAATATCTAAGCTAGTACTTTTGGTGAAAAGTACAATTTCATATCCAAAAAATTCTGGTAATACTAATAGTGCACTTGTAGTATTCATCGAAAATCGTCATTAAAAATTGATTATGATGATAGCAAAAAAACTTAATGTTGATAACTAAATCTGTAATGCGATAATAGTTGAATCCATTTGATACAAGTTTGTTATTTTACTTTGTCAGGGTTATCAACAAATTGGTTTGTTTGAGAATAGCCTGTATGCATTTAAACAACAAGTAACTTCAACTGTATTGTGAAATGATTATGTGAAAACTCCATTGATTCACTAAAACACTGACACTGACACAAAAAAAAATATCAACTGAAAATCGAATCAACAAAAATTACTCCAAATGACTCAACAGTTCTCAAACACGTTTCATGCACATTGCAATTCAACATCCATCCGGCAGCTACCGCACAGTAACCCACTGCGCAATCCATTCCCAAATTTGCCCAGCTCAATTCGCTTACTCACCGTTGGAATAAAGATCCTGGATGACTGCCGCTGAGGCAACCGCTAAATCTGAAAATGAAAATCGAAAAAAAATAATGCCCATTATTACCGGGAACAGCTACATTATGTGCCTACAAATGTGATCGAATAAATAAAATTCGCACCCGCTCAGCCATCACACCCGTTCCAGGTTCGTGATCGTCGTCATTCTCGCCGTCGTCGTCGTCGTCGTCGTGAGTTGATTGACAGCAGCGCGGAATGCCGTTGAAGGTAATTAGGTCAAAATCAAAATATTTGGAAGGAAAAGAAGCCCAAAAGTGACCTCGCATCGCATGTGCACAATTTGTACGCTCACAACATGGGGCCGTTCGTCCGTTCGCTGCCTCCCCCCTGCCCCCCTTCGGCACATCAGCCAGATATGTATGCAGTAGCAGCATCATTAATTTTGAAGAAAACCTTTGACTTTTTTCCCTTCGCATATCCCGCGTGTCCCTCTCTCAATAGACACTCGTTAAGCACAAACAAAAACGGCGAGTCCATCTCGAGAAAAAGGCAACGTCTCGTTTCGAGCCCATACAGTGTAATGTACTGCGTTAAAGTGAAGTGATGAGAAGAAAAAATCAGAATAAAACCACTATAAATAAACGTCATAAATTAAACCAGCTTCTCCCGGCCGTGGTCAAATTCTCTTTCACCACAATGACTACGAGTACGGTTAACATGGTAAGTGAGCGAGTGAATGCTGTTGCTGCAGCAGAAGCCCAAGCAGTCAGCAACCAAAGTGCAAGATCCATCAAAGTCTGAAATCTGCTGTTGGGAAACTGCAACCGGCGTGGCACCCCAGAGTTCAAGGAATCCTGAAAACATAAAGTTCAAAGAAATAATTCACTCCGTTGCATATGGAGAATCTTGAACGGCGATCGACGACCGCATGTGTGCCAATGGACGCAATTTTTCCGCAGAAGTTCACTCAACGGCACATCGCGTCACCTCGCGTTATCTGCCTCGCTTCTTACGTTGGCCCTTTTGGAGCTCTCAGGATGGCAGTGGACGGAGTAGGCATTGCATGAATGCATGCGCATGTTTCAATGCCATTAAAGATCATGTACCACCAGATGAAAGGACCCTGACCAGAACATAACTCGCCGAAGTGAGAGCGCACGCGTAAGGAAAAATACAGTTAGGTCCTGTCTGTGGAGAAGAATGAAAGAGAAATGCTTCAATGCGAGGCCCAGTATTGTTTGCTGCCTCGCCACGCGATCTTTTGTCATGGAAATGGAACACATAGGCCCCGGGATGGTGTCTAAGCTGGAACTAACTAATACTTGGGATGAAGTAAGTTACGAAGAAAATGTCACTTAAATTTTGAAAACTATTGCAAACGATCCGGCGAAAGGTGGGTGAAAGTATGGAAGATCGAAAGGATGTTAGCTCAAATGGATACTAGGTCCAAATAATATTCTTGCCGGGAGGAGAGAATTTGTTTCAGGTGACATTAGGTTAATACATAGAAATAGTAAAAAAAACGTTTCTTCCATGTTTCGTTGCCTCTAATCAATTGACAATTATGGAACATTAGAACTGTTTCACATTCGTGTCTGTCGTCCGACCATGATGAATTTGATCCAGCAAAAATGCAAAAATCTCCAAAATAGGGTAGGAGACGGCTTAATCAGGGGTGACTGTTTTAATCAGTTGTTTGAAAATTTTCCAAATTATTTCACTTTTGAGCAAGAGCATGAGCATGATTGACCGCCCGAGGTCGCTACTCCGTTATTGCCAGATCAGCTGTTATTACACAAAGAACCAACAGATGATGCTTGAGACTAGCAAACATCCATAATGAGTAAAAACTGGTGATCCCAAGCTAAGGCAACATCGACGCCGGCCTCGCCCGAACGCAGGTCAAATAGGGAATGGGTAGGAATATGTTGACGTGATACTCGCTTTGTTGGAAGCCGAGAACACCTCTGCACTTCCATGAGAAATAACTGGGATGTTGGATAAAATAGTTGGGTTCGCAGCGGGATCCGTTTTGGTGAACGGTGTGCTGAATTTAACTGGTGTTAGCAGCGAATAAGATATTTAACTATGTTCCCAGTTTATTCTCTGAACAAAGATACACATTGAAGTTATTCAAATATTGACACCGAATTAAACCAACAGTAAGGATGCTCTTGGGGCCACTCACAAGGGTGGTTTATATCAGTAGAATTTAATAAAAAAAAGCTAAAACATCGAGTTTGAGGACCGATTTAAACCAACCGTAAGGATGCTATTGGGGCCACTCACAAGTGCGGGTCACATTTGAGAACCGATGTCTCAATTGTTCTGGAATAGCTGAAAGATCAATAATATCAGTCCAATCAACAATCCAAACCTCAATATTGATTGTTTTGGTGACTCAACAGACTACACTACAAGACATGCTCCGGAATAGCACAGTACGCTACTCTAGTCACACCCAAAAGATAGCATTTTCCAAATTATTACACTTTTATAGATACGAATTGAGGGTCTACCTATCAGGCTAATGATAAGATGTATAAATCATGATTGATTACCAGGTTATTACTGCCATTTTGAAGATTTAAAATACACCATCAGCTTCCTACCTGCTGTAGAATTTCGATCAAATTTTGCCTTTGTGTCTTTTGCTTTTGTTCGTGCGCAACGGAGGGAATTTCTTCATCAGCTCGTTCTCACATCTAGTCTTGTTGCCAGAATGTGATGTTGAACATTAAGTTAAATTTATTTCATATTTAGATGATCGGAAATCACTATTTATTTCAGGTTTCTTCCAATCATTTAAGGTTGATATATGCTAATAATTATATTGTCCATCATCTGGCACTATCATATGCAATAAAAAAAAATTCGGAGATGTCCAATAGTACTCAACGATAAATAATGCTTCTCTGTTGAGCGGCTACTAAAGGATGATACGGTCAAAATTTGGTCAAGGGAAAACGCGTGTAAATCGGTGAAATCGTTTATTTAAAAAATCAAATTAAATTTCTTTTTCAAGTTCAATTAGTATAAAATTAAGGAAAAATATTCAGTTAGGCTTCCGCTTTTCCAAATCCGAATTGCCGGGCCTTACGCTTGACCCCTGCCATCAGATTTTGTACAGCCACCTTGTCAACCTTCTTCGCCGCAGAAAGCCAGTTTGCCTTGAACTACTGCTCGTCCTTAGCAGTTTTTTTTGTCTTCTTTAGGTTCCGCTTGACAATAGCCCAGTATTTCTCAATTGGGCGGAGCTCTGGCGTGTTGGGAGGGTTCTTGTCCTTGGGAACCACCTGCACGTTGTTGGCGGCGTACCACTCCATGGCCTTTTTACCGTAATGGCAAGATGCCAAATCCGGCCAAAACAGTACGGAACAACCGTGTTTCTTCAGGAAAGGCAGCAGACGTTTATTCAAACACTCTTTCACGTAAATTTCTTGGTTGATAGTCCCGGAAGCTATGAAAATGCTGCTTTTCAAGCCACAGGTACAGATGGCTTGCCAAACCAGATATTTCTTTGCGAACTTTGACAGTTTCGTGTGCTTGAAAATATCTGCTACCTTTCCCTTCCTTTTGCCGTATAAAACTCCTGTCCCGGAAGCTGCTTGTAGTCGGCTTTGACGTAGGTTTCGTCGTCCATTACCACGCAGTCAAACTTCGTCAGCATCGTCGTGTACAGCCTCCGGGATCGCGCTTGGCCGTCGTATTTTGTTTATCATCGCGATTTGGAGTCACTACCTTCTTGTAAGTCGATAGTCCGGCTCGTTTTTGGCTCGATACACGGTTGTAGACGATACACCCAGCTTATTTGCGGCATCTCGGAGAGATAGGTTAGGGTTTCGCTTGAAACTACCGGCAACTCTCTTTGTCGTCTCAGCGGCTTCCGGTTTTCGATTTCCCCCCGATCCAGACTTCCTGGCTGTCGACAAACGTTCCCCAAACACTTTAATTACATTTGTAACGGTTGATTTGGCAACTTTTAGCGATTTTGCCAACTTTGCGTGCGAGTAGCTCGGATTTTCGCGATGCGCGAGCAAAATTTTGATACGCTGCTCTTCTTGCTTGGACGGCATTTTGAAAACTGAAGAGTGAATTCCAAAATCAAAATAGGAGCAACATTCTACACACACACACACACCTTCAAAATGAGGGGTGTTCAGGTTTTTTAAATGCAAAATTGAAAGAAATACGTCAAGTTGATATTGACCAAATTTTGACCGTATCGCCCTTTATGTCATCACTGTTGCTTTTGAGAGAACCCATGTTGCCTCTCTTCTTTGTTAACCATGAATAGGGACCATTGCACAGAAAAAGCGAACCTCACTTTTCACCATGAGAGTAGAAAAGATAGAAACAGCCATCGTGTTCTCCGTCCTTTTTTGTCACACACGAATTTCTGAACACAAGGGCACAAGTACCTGTCAAATCTGAAGTTTGACGTCACTGTGATTTGGACCATAGTGCACCGGTATTGTAACGTGAAGCCTGCTGTCTCTTACAGCTGTTTGTTTTTAAACGAAGCATCCCGTTTTTCGTCAAAGTCGCTTTGTCTAATATTGCCGCGAGAGTAAATGAAATAAGAAAAACACATTGCCAATCTAACGATCAATAACAAACTAAAAGTTTGGCCGTGCACTTCTGTCTCATAACCTGCTAGTAGATGTGATCATAGCAATCGACATTTTTTGGTTGATTGTTTTCGATAGCGGATGCATGAAACCATGGAGCGGGTTGAGTAAATTGACGTTTAAAGGAAATCGTGAACTGGCCTATTTGATTTCGCCTTCGAACACTTGCACGGAATCGCACTCATACAATCTTGTTAGTTTATGTGGTGCAGATTGCGTAGCTAAAGAAAACATTTTCATGATCGCAAAACAATCCGCATGCTTTTAATAAGTTCCTGCAGTTGGGTACTTTATACTATCCCCATGAATTTTTTTGAGTCTAATGCTCGTTTCTGAAGGTATGTTCCAATAGATAAGAAGTAAAAATAGGGATTAGCGTCTAAATATTGGCAGTTCTAATTATAGATTACAGACAGCTTCATTAAATGTCCCAGGTTCTGAATAAACTGACTCAGACCCGTCCCGTACCCTATACCTCTCAGAAATTTTCAACATAATTCTATACAATACCTTGACCTGTACATGTCAAGTTGCGATTTTTTGCGATATCTTATCCAAGATTGAAAATTGCACAAATGTTCAATTTTTTCTGATATTTTCTCCAAATTGGGTGACACAATCTACAGTATTCATTTCATGCATTTTCATCGAATTTGTTCACATGATACTCTTTGTATTGCAACCCGAGAGATCCTCTGCCCTTCCACGAGAAATTAGAGTGACTTCTAGTAAATTATTGAAATATGAATCCTGATTTTGGATTTATGCAGTTTTGCAAACACTTCCTGATACGTTAGTCAAGCGGGTAGCCAGGGGAAGGACGAGTGTTCCTTTCAGGAACTTGTGGGGAAACGCGCAACTCTTCTTGCCCTGAAAAGGGCGGATTGGGTTCCACAACTCCGTCAACAATTTGCGTCGAAAAATTCGATGCGTGCGTGAGGTGATGGTGCTGCATTGTCTTAGTTGATGAGTGTGAAATTGGAATCCAGTGATAGCTCGTATAAAAAGAAAAAAAAGGATGCCCGTAAAAAAAATTCTCATAGATTTACAATTAAACGTATTGTAACCATACGATAGAATCAATCGTAGGTAAAATTGACTATATTGTTCATGACGATAAGATGACCATAAAATTTATTGTTTCCACAATAGAATCTAATGTAAATTGCGACATCTACAATAGAATCAGGGGGTTGTTATGTATCTTAACTATAGAAAAAATCGTTTTTCTCCGAACAGATTTGAGTCAGTTAATATTGATTTTATTGTTTCACATTTTTTGAAAATTCTAGCATATAGGCTGAATAGTAGATCTATTGTAATGACAATATTCATTTTTCATCTACTTGATACATCACCAATAAGATTCATGGTCGGCAATAGATTTAAATGTTTGTTTTTATTATTTTATTGAAATTGTATGGTTATTTTTATCCGGGTGTTCATCGAGATTCGAAGGGCTTTCACAGAGGAATCAAAGTTCTCAGAAATGGGTGTTTTTCACTCACCATGAATATAAGTGGACTAACCCACAACATGGGTCACAGCGTTTTACCCATGAGTGAAAACAATGTCTGCACGTGAAAATGGATGTTTGCATTGTACCTATCTTCTCGAAGTTTTTTGGGAGGGGTTAAAAAACTCATATTATTAAAGTTGATTAAATACTATTTTCAAAAATTGTTCAGGAAAATCTTAAGAAACTTTGAAAGGAATTAGCGCATTGTACTTAATAATATTTAATGTTAAAAAATAATACATCGAGTAAAAATTAAACATTTATGTTCTCACTTGCCTTCTAGCTTTCGAAAATATTCTGGATCCAGTTTATCCCTTAGCACATCCATGCTTGAAATTGTAATCCCAATTCAGAGCTGGAAATAAAATTAAACACCAAAGCGAAGTGCAACTGTATAAAACCTGTACTTGTACTTCTGAAAGATAATTCATACGAAGTAAATTTTCACCCATATAAGAGTGAAAAACACCCACCTCTGTAACTACATGAAACTGTTTCCAGGTGGGTACTTTTGACAAGCATTGTATTTTTGAGTGATTTTTATACATAAAATGTCTAATCTCAAATCTCCGACTGCATTAGTATTCCCCTTGGCTGGCCCAGTTTTGACAATTTGACAGTTTTCCCATAGGTTTTCTGCCAAATTTACGTCAACGGAACGCAAACGTATCTATTGTGGGTGACCCTTCCAAATACAGAGATATGCGGAAGCGGCCATCTTGAGCCAATGAACACGCTCAAATAACCTCTCTTTCATTTGTATTACTGTCCCTTTTTTTCTCACGCAAAATTTATCCAATTTCCGTAAAAATTGGAACAACTCATAAATTAAGTTGTTCCAATTTTTACGACAATTGAGTAATTACTCCGTGAGAAAAAAGGGACAGTAATACAAATGAAAAAGAAGCTGATTTGAGCGTGAAGTAGCGAAAACTGTCAAAATCTGAGCCAAACGAGCCTGTTTACTGTTTGCTGAAATGTTTCGATTGTTACACTCCCGTTACATTGTACTCAATTTTTGAGTACAATTGTATGCTATCTCATTTTTTCTCACGGAAATGTTACTCAATTTTCGAAAAAAGTGGATCTACTCAAAAATTGAGTTGATGCACTTTTTAACGAAAATTTAGTAGCATTTCCGAGTGAGAAAAAGAGAAAGCATACAATTGTAATCAAACATTGAGTAAAATGAAACGGGTGTGTAAGTATTGCAATGCGGTCAGTGTATTACTCATTATTCTCTGTGTTCGGTGATGATTCTTGTGATGCTGAGATAAAATTTTGGCGGAATTTGTACAGTAGGCCATTTTTTACTTGAGTCAATTCACTTCAATGGTACCGTGTTAGGAAGATGCCGAAGATTATTGCTATGTTTCTGCTCTGACACAATGTCCAACGTCAGTATTTTGAAGAGAATTCTGCTCCAGTGTCTAATTTTGTCTGTTTGTGCGGTTCGCTAATTCCTTCATAGCCGTTCAATAATCGAATCGCCTAGTTTGAAGTCAACATTAAAAACCACCTAGTAATCCTCAGAGTACAGGATTCAAGGACTGCAAAACATTGTAAAACTTTGTAATACATTTTAACACAAACAAACAGACATAACACATTGACCGTTTAGCACTACAAACCATTGTCACTAACGCACCTGCGCCATCTGTTGAGCCCACTGTGATGGGTGATAAAGCTGAACAGATGGCGATAGTGTGTTAACGTCAAACGTTTGAGAATTGGCTATGTGCGCCATCTGTGGCAATACAATCAACTAAGAAACATTTGAATTCACCGTTTAAAGCGTGATCGATGAAGAAACTACAACTGTTATGTCTGTTTGTCTGTGATTCAAAATTTAATGAATACTCATAATAAATCTTTTGTACGTATTATGGTACGAATGGACAATTTTCGCGACAAAAATTGATAACTCGAAAACCATTAACTTTAGACAGATGTCTTCGGGAGATTTAGTCAAAAAAATTAGATCTATCTTTTGGCTTGGGTGGTGACAAGGGTGGCTCTTTTCTGTTTATAATAAAAATTTCAAATTTTTTTTCTTATGATTTGCTTCTACAGAATTGTAGATATTCAAATTTAATGAAACTTTGCTGAAGAAATTTAACTTCTATCTCACCTACGACTCGTTTTAAATCAGTTACCCTGACTTTTCTTAGGGTGAGACTTAAAAACACAGTTTTTTTGCTGTAACTTTTTTATTTCAATTTTAATTTGAAAACTTTGTGGAGATGACTTTAAGGGTATAAAATGACACAGACAAACATACAAATTCACTACTCCACACTTGCAAGTTCTCCATAGATGTCCCCTTAAAAGGTTAATTCAAATATTTCTTATTTGGAAGTATCGCCACAGGTAGTACGTATAGTCGATTTTATTACGATTGACGTTAACACACTACTGTCATCTGTTCAGCTTTATCATCCATCACAGTGTGCTCAACAGATGGCGTTAGTTTTTTTTTAAATAAGTAGAGTGGGGTAAAATGTTTGATGTGTTATGTGTGCTTGTTTGTGATAGAAATGTTAATAAATAAACGGAGATGAGTTAATATAAAATTATTAACATTTTCATTGTTACGCTCTTTGATGATAATCGAAAATTATGAAGAAAATATGCAAAACTACCAATGTTTATCTCCTAAAGGGGACAAAAAGGGACAAACAATTTCGCATAGATCTTGTAGATGGAAGTTTGTACTTTCAGTTCACGTACTCTGTGTTTGCAAATATTTGCAAAAAAGAGAATAAGATATCTTGCAAAAACTTATTTTTTACACTTCAACCCCTACAACTTTTTTTCTATATTAACTAGCAAAAATTTTGTATCTTGTAATGTGCGTAATTTTATACCGAAAAGTTTCCAAATTAAAATTGAAATAAAAAAGTTACAGCAAAAAAACTGTTTTTAAGTTCCACCTTAAGGTAAGTCCGAAAAACTGTTATAAAACGAGTCGTAGATGAGATAGAAGTTAAATTTCTTCATCAAAGTTTCATTAAATTTAAATATCTACAATTCTGTAGAACCAAAAAATCCTTTAAATCATAAGAATAAAAAGTTGAAATTTTTATTATGAACAGAAAAGAACCAACCCTTGTCACCACTCAAACCAAAAGATAGATCTTATTTTTTTAATTGAATCTCCCGAAAACATCATCTGTCTAAAGTTTATGGTTTTCGAGTTATCCATTTTTGTCACGAAATTTGTCCATTCGTACTATAGTGGTACGTTGTAAATGTAAACAACAATGGGAGCTGACAACGACGGAGTCACGCACAAAGCTGTAACATTTTACTCTGCGAAAGTGTTGGCAGCCTTTTGTAAACAAAACGAACATCGCTGCCAAACCTTCGGATTGAATTTCAACATATCTCTGTACTCTGAGGATCACTAGCTTGCATGTTTGTTCCATGGAACGCTTTGCGGACAGCATTTGCGTGTCACATTTGTTGCCATCTTTTCAACTATTGGGACTTTTCGCTTGAGTGGTTTTTATTAATTTTGAGACAAGATGAGTTTTTAACGTTATGAAATTGAATATTCATCAAAATCTCAAGTATTAGATTTAGTTTCCCTATTCACAAATGACTTTATTCACGCAAGGAGTCTCAATGAATCCTCTCCTCAAGTATGAGATTTAGTTTCCTTATTCACAAATGACTTTATTCACGCAAGGAGTCTCAATGAATCCAAATTTTTCTTTCTTAGTGTTTCAAGTTTATTGCTTTCCCAATTAGTTTATTGCTTACTCTCAACATAGTTCACTTCCACAGTTATTAATTAAGAGCTTTCGATGTCAGGTACCATTTTCGCATTAGTATGATTGTGTGGTAAGTACAATCATAACTTATGTCCAGGGAGTCGATCAATTTTCTTTAACGAAGGTAAGCTTATAATTGTACTTAAGCCCTATTGAAAATACCGTTTGGTTGGCAAATCAAACTAAATGTGTTTTGATGAGTAGGAGTAGATATTTGGGCGAACACGAAATTATTGCGACACCGAAAATGTCATGCCAATATTCTTATAATGATTAAAAACAAACCAAAATTTAAGGGTAGTTTTATACATATATTTATTTCAAAAATCAAAACAAAAGTTAATCGATGGAGCCTTGAGTGTAAAATTGAACGCATTTTTGCTTGATGCCCTCCATCAAAGTCTTTACAGTGTCATCCGGTACCAGTTTCTCAGTTTTTTTTTCCATTTTCTTAACATGTCCTTCTCGTCTTTGACTGTCTTCTTGCTCTTCCGAAGTTCCCGCTTCATCATTGCCTAGTACTGCTCCACCGGGCGCAGCTTCGGACAGTTTGGCGGATTCATGTCCTTTGGAACAAAATGGACAGAATTGGCCTCATACCACTCTAGGACACTTTTAGAATAGTGGCATGATGCCAAATCTGGCCAAAATAGCGGAGCTTCGTCGTGCTGCTGCAAGAACGGCAAAAGGCGCTTCTCGAGGCACTCAGATTTGTAGATCTCGCCATTTACTGTGCCCTTTGTCACGAAAGGCTCACTCCTCAGTCCGCAAAAGCAGATGACCTGCCAAATGCGATATTTGGAGGCGAACTTCGACATTTTCTTCTTCTTAAATTTGTCGTCCACATAGAACTTGCTCTTGCCGGTGAAAACTCCAACCCCGGAATTTGCTTAAAATCGGCTTTTATATAACGGGTGTCCACTAAATAATGAGAACGAAAAGAATGGGTCAGGAAAAAAATACCAGTGAAGTTTTGTTCAAACTGATTTATTTTATTAAAAGGGTCAACTTAAATCTTCAAACTAAGTTTAGTGAATATTGTCATATGGTCCGTGGTCCGCCGTGCGGCGCAGCTTAGTCGTTATGCTGGAACATGACCGTTGGACGGCAGCCACATCGATTTTTCGGATGCAGCTTTTGATCCTGTTGGTAAGTTGCTTGGTGTTCTTGGCCTTCCAATTATCCTTGTATACCATGGAGCTCAAAAGACCAAAGAAATCCTCGATAGGACGGCACTGTGGCAAATTTGTCGGATTCCGGTCTTTTGGGACATATGGTATATTTTGGCTCTCTAAAAACGTTAGCGTTTTTTTTGCGTAGTGCGATGATGCCTTGTCCGGCCAAAACACGTATTTGCCATCCGAGTGATGTTGTTTAAGAAATGGGATGACCTTCGATTCAAATTTGTGCTTGAACTTATACATTACTTTTGGAGGAGTAGTAGATTTGTCCTTAGTGTAGAATCGGTCGTTTCCCGGTATCTGAGACTTCGAAAGAGGAAAGTAGCTTTCGTCGTCCAGAACGAAAGATTTTCCACCGTAATTCCGAGTCATCCAGCGGCATTGGGATTTCACGGTTTGAATCTGCTCATCTGTGTACTCTGGGGATCTGGTTTTCTTTCTACACACTATTCCTTCTTTCTTTAGCGTCTTGCAGATGAGTGACTTCGAACAATGGAACTTTCGGGCTGCTTCCCGTTGACTTACCGAATCCTTGTTGTTGAACATGCTGCGCAGCGAGCGGAGCGTTTTCTCATTCATTATTTTCGCTGGACGGCCGCAACCTTTCTTCCGGGTTACTCTCATGCATGCCAGGATACGGTATACGGTGGATACCGGAACTTTTTCACGACAAAAATGGTCCACCGTGTATTTTTTTCCACGATCTTCGTTCGCTTGAAAGAATTGTACAACGCGCGCGCGCAGTTCTTCCTGTTTCGACGGCATGCTGAACACGACTGAACATGTTAGAGTAAAATAAAAGTGTATGAAAATTTTCTGGAGAGTGCAACGATTCATTCATCTAAAGTGACATTTCTATGCGGCCGTTTTTGTTCTGATGGAAAGTATTGAAATCATTCTCATTTTTTAGTGGACACCCGTTACGTTTCGTCGTCCATCACACAGCAGCCATATTTTGTAATCATCTTCTCGTAGAGCTTCCGTGCCCGAGTTTTAGCCGTCAATTGTTGCCGCTCATCGCGGTTTGGGAAGTTCTGTACCTTGTAAGTATGTAATCCTGCTCTCTTCTTTGCATTCTGGACGTAGCTCTGCGACATGCCGATCTTTTTAGCCAAATCACGGCTTGAGACGTTGGGATTTGCTTTAATCATCCGCTTCACCTTTCCCTCCGTCTTTTTGTTCTCCGGTCCCGGTTTTCTTCCAGCTCCTTTGCCGTTGTCCAACGTCAACCGCTCCTGTAACCGCTTCAACACTCTGGAGACGGTTGAATGGTGAATGTTCAATATTTTTCCCAACTGCCGGTGCGACAGGTCAGGAAATTCCAGGTGTTTGGAAAGAATTTGTTCTCTCGACTCGCGTTGGTTCACCTCCATTTTCGTTGAATCGAAAAACACGACTTCGAGTTTGACAGCATGTGAACAATACACATCAATGAGAAAGTGTGCAAAATTTGGTTGATTTTCACCCAATGGTAAAAAAGTTATGCCCTTGTTGAATGTGTCGCAATAATTTCGTGTTCGCCCTGTATTTTGCATATAACTCAATAGCAATCATAAAAACGAAGTGCATTTGCATTCAGGCACAGGAAAAGTTTCCATTCTAATTTTACAACACAAAATTTGAAGCAAAGATGTTTGCCGAGATTTTCTGCAGTTAAACAGATAAAAAAGATTTTTTGGCAAAAAAATAAAAATGAGTACAAAAAATAATGTAGCAACACTGATGCCAGTATCATTTTTGCATTAATATGATTGTGTGGCAAGTACAATCATATCCTATGCCCATCGAGTCCAGAAATTTTCCTTAACGAAAAATTCCAAGACTAGACCGGGAATCGAACCCAGTCACCTCCAGCAGGGTGTTGCTTTATTGTCGCGCCTTTACCGACTAAGCTAAGGAAGGACCCTCACCTCCATGACATTCCATACACTGGTCAAAATCCTCATTAGGCATCGATACTTCGGATTTATTATTTTTTCAACAGGACCACAGGAAAACCTCCTTTCAAAGTTCTTCAAAAACAAACAAATTTGCAACCAGTAATCTAACCCAATATCCGCTGTAAAACGGCACCTAGAGATTCATTCCGCGTTCAAAACATGCGGAATGTTATCAGCGGTGTCTAATCTAGAATACCTCTTTTATCATCGCACACAGTCGTCGTCGTCGTCGTCGTCGATTCGGTTCCGTTATTCGCCACTTTCATCAGACTGCCATTACGCTCCATACAAAAGCCTCGCATGAGAAGGAACGCCCCTGCTCATTTATGCGTATGCTGGTGGGGGGACCTGGGCGTTTTTATGGCTAACCAACGCTATCAAAACGGATGATATGAATAAAATTAATAAAAAAAAATCAGTTTCGTTTTAACCCAACATTGATTGTGGGCACGTGGGCTGGTGAATTAGTGAATCGTTTCGATTGTGCGTTCTTTGGCTCCTTGGCCCATCGGTGTTCGGAGCAAAGATATCAACCATTTTGGAACCGGTCGGAGGAAGATGTAGATTATTTTGTTTTTCAGCAGGGTCAGTTGCGTAGGCTGCCTCTCTAATGTTCGATCCGACCTTATACGGACCGTCTCGGTGGCAACGGACCCTCACGATGGCAACTTCCTCTCTAATTAGCTGGCTGACTCTGGCCTAATGTACTTTTAATGGAGTCATGTGATTGTTTTGCTTCTCGATGATTGTTGTTGTTGAGCTGCAATCGTCTATAAATAGCCATATTCCTGGTAGACAAGCTTCGCCCAAGAATAGGGACGCCGGCAACGCGATAATCGTGAGTGAATTTGCATAGTTTTTCACCACAAACCTTTCCACAGAACAACAGCCAGACACAGTGCAGGCGAAAGTTAAGATCGAGACGCCGGCCGCCAGTCTCGGCGGCAACCAATGTCCGTCGGCCTCTGCTCGTTCCGTGCCACATGGACATCAGTGTTTTGGTGGAAGAAAAAAAAGAAGAAGCAAATGCTGGAGAAACACCAGGCCAAGTCTGGTACGTGATGCACTTAATGATCGCTCTACGCTGGGCTCGAGCGAGATGGGTTATTTTTTTCTTAGTCCGATAGACAGAAATGATTAATATGCTCTAGTGTAGTTATTACCTAAGTGAGTTGTAGAGGCGCTTCATTGGGACCATATTTTTCTGCCTCAATTTTTCTCTTTATGGCCTGTGAGCATGTTGTAGCAAACATTGCTCCGGGCACGTATGGAGGAGTGTCTCCGTCTCCGAGCTACAAATAAAGTTTAATTATGAACTTAAACATACACAATGTTCTTCTACATTTTTTTTTTGTGTGAAACAGATTGCTTCGGGTGAGATTTAAGCCACAAGGCGTGTGGACTGCCTGAAAAGACTTGGGTCAGCCAATTCCAGTGACAACAAGTGAAAAAAACCACAACTTCAATCTTGATAATATGTGTGCCACCTAGTTTTAAAAATTATGCTGATCATCCAATTTTGATGACTTATGTGGAACCCGTTTTTGCGCCAAGTCATACTCTTTAGTTAACGGAGACTTCCATTGAAAATGGTTCGGCGCGGCTGGAAAAGAAATAATAACAAAAACGGACACCTACGACCATGACGTCGTTTGTTTGATAGTTAATAACTTGCAACCTAAAACCGGAGACTCATTTAGGTTGTCGTAATGAAGTTTATTTTTTGCATATGAACACTTGAGTGGAATAAACTTTTTGTCTCGGTCACCTTATGAGTTTTCATCAACTATTGGAAAAAGATATTGTGTGTGTGTGTGGGTGTGTGTGTGTGTGTGTGTGTGTGTGTGTGTGTGTGTGTGTGTGTGTTCGCGTGCGCGTGTGTGTGTGTGTGTGTGTTTACAATCTAATTCCCACTGTCTGGCAGCGGTATTATGGATAGAATCTTCCTGCAACTGTTTCATATTTGCTGTTTACAGTTGCAAAAAGCTTAAATCCGGGGATTAGAAGGTGACAGCTCTACCGCGACTCCAATAGCCCATTTCAAGAACGCAAGCATTCCGAAGCTATCTTCGTACACAATAAGCCCCGCTCTAGTAGTGACATACTGAAACTTTCAATCAAGCGTATGTGCAATGCTTGATTGACGCGTATTTAGTGAGCGTTTACCTTTGATTAAATTTTGTTAAAATTGAATGAATGAAAGTATTACTTACCAATGCAAAATACTTGAAAAAACTATTGGAAAAAGATATTGTACTTCAATATTGAGGATACCAACACCGATACCTTTTAATATCGATTATCATTTGTATTTCTATCGTGCTTAAAACATGACTCGTGTTACGTGAGATACATCTCACCAGCCCAATTTTTTTGTTTGATAGCTGCATGGTAAAGCTATGCCCATTTAGAATCCGGAATAATGAAATCATCTCTATCTCGGTAACGGATTGACGTACAAATAAGTTTAATACACCAAAACAAAGGTAATTGGATGTACTTTAAGTAAAAAATATTAATATAAATCATTTCGCCTCATTTATAATGAAAATTCACACTTTCTTCTTTATTCCTCTCATCAAACGCTGCACACCTCCGGAGTCAACTTTCTTGGCACATAAATTCCACATCTTGGTCATCTGAGTCGCGTCCCGAGCCGTTTTTCCACTTTTTTAAGCTTCCGCTTCATTACTGCCCAAAATCTCTCGATGGGCGGAACTGTTTTTATCGATGATATCTACGTTACTATTGCGGTACCACTGGATGACTTCCCAGCTGTAGTGGCATTTCTTAAAATCTGGCCAAAACTTCACGAGACTTTTATGGGCTTTAATGAAAGGTAGTATCCGATTTTAGAGGCATTCTTCCTTGTACAGCTTCGAGTCCATCATCTTATTCGTCACGAACACTTTGGTCTTTGCTCCACAGCTGCATATCCCTTGCATATCCCATATCATCAGTTTCCGTGCCGCTGCAACACAATAAGCGGTTCCGGATTCTAACTGGACAGAACTTTAGGATCACTGGGGGTAAAATTAATCAGTGGGCCTTCATAAAAATAATAATAAAATTTAATGTTACAATACTATACAAAAAACTCCAAGTAGCACAACTTGTTCCAATAGAGCATGAAAATCTCTTTTGAAACCAATTAGGGAAATCACACACAATATGGAAAAAGCGTAGATGGTGAAGCTAATTTGCAACACTTTTCTAAACATACAGTTACATTAGCATGTTGTATAACTTTCAATTATTTTAAATCGCTTTGCAAAAAGAATGAGCTCTCATATAAAGGGTGATACGGTCAAAATTTGGTCAAGGGAAAACGCGTGTAAATCGGTGAAATCGTTTATTTAAAAAATCAAATTAAATTTCTTTTTCAAGTTCAATTAGTATAAAATTCAGGAAAAATATTCAGTTAGGCTTCCGCTTTTCCAAATCCGAATTGCCGGGCCTTACGCTTGACCCCTGCCATCAGATTTTGTACAGCCACCTTGTCCACCTTCTTCGCCGCAGAAAGCCAGTTTGCCTTAAACTGCTGCTCGTCCTTAGCAGTTTTTTTTGTCTTCTTTAGGTTCCGCTTGACAATAGCCCAGTATTTCTCAATTGGGCGGAGCTCTGGCTTGTTGGGAGGGTTCTTGTCCTTGGGAACCACCTGCACGTTGTTGGCGGCGTACCACTCCATGGCCTTTTTACCGTAATGGCAAGATGCCAAATCCGGCCAAAACAGTACGGAACAACCGTGTTTCTTCAGGAAAGGCAGCAGACGTTTATTCAAACACTCTTTCACGTAAATTTCTTGGTTGACAGTCCTGGAAGCTATGAAAATGCTGCTTTTCAAGCCACAGTTACAGATGGCTTGCCAAACCAGATATTTCTTTGCGACCTTTGACAGTTTCGTGTGTTTGAAAATATCTGCTACCTTTCCCCTTCCTTTTGCCGTATAAAACTCCTGTCCCGGAAGCTGCTTGTAGTCGGCTTTGACGTAGGTTTCATCGTCCATTACCACGCAGTCAAACTTCGTCAGCATCGTCGTGTATAGCCTCCGGGATCACGCTTTGGCCGTCGTATTTTGTTTATCATCGCGATTTGGAGTCACTACCTTCTTGTAAGTCGATAGTCCGGCTCGTTTTTTAGCTCGATGCACGGTTGTAGACGATACACCCAGCTTATTTGCGGCATCTCGGAGAGATAGGTTAGGGTTTCGCTTGAAACTACCGGCAACTCTCTTTGTCGTCTCAGCGGCTTCCGGTTTTCGATTTCCCCCCGATCCAGACTTCCTGGCTGTCGACAAACGTTCCTCAAACACTTTAATTACATTTGTAACGGTTGATTTGGCAACTTTTAGCGATTTTGCCAACTTTGCGTGCGAGTAGCTCGGATTTTCGCGATGCACGAGCAAAATTTTGATACGCTGCTCTTCTTGCTTGGACGGCATTTTGAAAACTGAAGAGTGAATTCCAAAATCAAAATAGGAGCAACATTCTACACACACACCTTCAAAATGAGGGGCGTTCAGGTTTTTTAAATGCAAAATTGAAAGAAATACGTCAAGTTGATATTGACCAAATTTTGACCGTATCGCCCTTTACATCCTTTGAACCATTTTGAACGGCCTTTATCACTATGAAAATCTCCCATGCGCATAGCATGTTACCGATAACTAATTCTTTCTCTTCTTTCTTCTGTTCCTTTCCATATCCCATGACCGCAAGCAATACCATATGACTCACCGTGAAGACAACCTGGACCCTTCATCAAATTGAAGTGATAAGTAAAGAAGGGTATATAACCCTAACCAATTTTACTTTCAGCCATATTTTCTAAATCAAGGCAAGCATTAAAATGACAACAACAAACTATACTAAATATTAAATAACATACAACGGAGAACCCTCAGAGGGACCATCAGAGCTCTCAAGTTAAACGATTTGGAAAGAGAGCATGGGACTGCCTCCTCCCTCTTCGACCCCATCTATTGAGTATATTCTATCAATCGAAGACTCGATTGTAGTGCTGTCAGTGTTAACTTGCTTTTGGAAGGAGACTGTCATACCTATATTTGCAAGTTTCGCGTAGGTGTCTTTCATACGGGCCGCCCAAACGTGTTTGGCCCTTCATACAGGGTCTAAATCACTACAGACTCATGCTAAGCTAAAACTGTAGTTCCTGTGGTAAAATTTTAAAATCTCATTGTGTATTGCAAAACTTTGGCAAATGGCGACAACGAACAAACCAAATACACTACCGGACCAAATAATGATGAATGCATTCCTAACCCGTAAAGTGTTTAGGTTTAGATATCTGGACAATAGCGGCAGTAGTAGTTTGAATATAAGTTTTGTTTGTGTACTTGTACCTGATTCAATCAAAACTCACAAATACTGAATTCCGCATAATCAAATTGATCGGTGTCTTTTGCTTTCTTCTTAGATTGGCTGTTTTTGGCACGTATTTGACCTCGTGTACCTTAAAGGGCGAACACGAAATAATTGCGACACCGAAAATGTCATGCCTATTTTCTTATGATGTTTAGAATCAAACCAAAATTTAAGGGTAGTTTTATACATATATTTACTTCAAAAAGCAAAAGAAAAGTTAATCGATGGAGCTTTGAGTGTAAAATTGAACGCATTTTCGCTTGATGCCCTCCATCAAAGTCTTCCCAGTGTCATCCGGTACCAGTTTCTCAGTTTTTTTTCCATTTTCTTAACATGTCCTTCTCGTCTTTGACTGTCTTCTTGCTCTTCCGAAGTTCCCGCTTCATCATTGCCCAGTACTGCTCCACCGGGCACAGCTCTGGACAGTTTGGTGGATTCATGTCCTTTGGAACAAAATGGACAGAATTGGCCTCATACCATTCCAGGACACTTTTAAAATAGTGGCATGATGCCAAATCTGGCCAAAATAGCGGAGCTTCGTCGTGCTGCTGCAAGAACGGCAAAAGGCGCTTCTCGAGGCACTCAGATGTAGATCTCGCCATTTACTGTGCCCTTTGTCACGAAAGGCTCACTCCTCAGTCCGCTAGAGCAGATGGCCTGCCAAATGAGATATTTGGAGGCAAACTTTGACATTTTCTTCTTCTTAAATTTGTCGTCCACATAGAACTTGCTCTTGCCGGTGAAAAACTCCAACCCCGGAATTTGCTTAAAATCGGCTTTTATATACGTTTCGTCGTCCATCACACAGCAGCCATATTTTGTCAGCATCTTCTCGTAGAGCTTCCGTGCCCGAGTTTTAGCCGTCGATTGTTGCCGCTCATCGCGGTTTGGGAAGTTCTGTACCTTGTATGTAAGTATTCCAGCTCTCTTCTTTTCATTCTGGACGTAGCTCTGCGACATGCCGATCTTTTTAGCCAAATCACGGCTTGAGACGTTGGGATTTGCTTTAATCATCCGCTTCACCTTTCCCTCCGTCTTTTTGTTCTCCGGTCCCGGTTTTCTTCCAGCTCCTTTGCCGTGGTCCAACTTCAACTGCTCCTGGAACCGCTTAAACACTCTGGAGACGGTTGAATGGTGAATGTTCAACATTTTTCCCAACTGCCGGTGCGACAGGTCAGAAAATTCCAGGTGTTTGGAAAGAATTTGTTCTCTCGACTCGCGTTGGTTCACCTCCATTTTCGTTGAATCGGAAAACACGACTTCGAGTTTGACAGCATGTAAACAATACACATAAATGAGAAAGTGTGCAAAATTTTGTTGATTTTTACCCAATGGTAAAAAAGTTATGCCCTGTTGAATGTGTCGCAATAATTTCGAGTTCGCCCTTTATATCATTCCAGAGCGGATTTCGGGTAGTGACGAGAGGTCAAATCAGGCCAAACAGAGCTGGCTTCTGATAAACGGTAGCAACCGCTATTGCAAACATTCTTTTTCGTACACATCCTTATTGATAGCGCCGGTAGAGACGAAACTTTAAGATTTTCGACTACTACTATATATGGCCTTCCAATTCAAAGTTACAATCAAAATATCCGTGGTGAATGTTTTTTGACCGTTAATTCTTCAGGAGCCAATAGTTTGCACGACTTTCACTGAGTATGCGACTTCGGATTTCACGGCTGTTGTCGTTGTCTATCGTTAACAAGGACACCACCTCCACCACATCGAAACAAACCCCTTTGCTTCTTCCCTTTGCTGTTCGGTTTCCCAAATTCTGACTATCAGTCCATGCAGATAGCCTAATCTAATTGAGTTCAGCTCCGATACCATCCCTGCCAACCGCCTTGTTATTCTTGATCTGTTGGATATCGTCTTTAGCTTCTCCCAAACCGGAAGCTGGTTCGTTCTCATTCTCCGCTCTGCAGACGTAGTTATTTCTTCCATTACCTTCCTCTGCGCTTGAGTCCTCTGGACCATTCGGGTGTTCGTCGTATCCAATCAATCACCTTATATCCATCAATCAGAATGCTCCCATCCTCATCCATACACATTTTTGCTTGTTGCACAAAGTTTTTACGACAAGTGCTGAGCTTCGATAGAACTTCTGCGATTTTTGAGTGCGGTACAGTTGCTCCATTCCATCACATTCCGCTGCTTGATGTTGATTTTTGAGGACGTTTGGCTTCAAGTAGGGCTTATGGATTTATGAACAAAAACCCATATTAAAAAATCAGTGCACGGAATAAAAACAGTGCCCAGATCCGTGAACTGCAGTCATGAATTCGAGAACAAGCATAAATACACCGTGAACTGAATCACGTAATCAAAAGAGAAACATTTAAAGGTAAAAATCCTGAAAACGTGAACTAGTTCACGGCACGTATTCATTTTCGGAAACATTTTTTTTCTGTGTGTAGCCAGCTCTTCAGGAAGATTTTAATTGAAGTTTTTCGATTGTCTTGAACATTAACTTTTTGAAAAAAAAATATATAGTTCAAGAACGGAGTATTGTTGAACAAAACATTTTTCACAAATTTTAAGGAAATTTACTCAAAATTTTGGAAGAAAAAAAACATCAGTCAAATTTTTTATTATTAAAGCTGGAACTGCACTACTCCAACAAACATTGCATGTTGTGTAAAATGAGGACCAATCAAATACACTAAGATCTTTTTACACGTTTATTTTATACGCGGTTTGATTTTGGCGATCACTCGAGAACGGAATAACTTATCGACCTCGTTTTCGGCAAAAAGTAATGATATGGCAGATTTTCAAAAAAAAAATCACAATATTTGGTGTAAATACTCGAAATTTCGAAAACTGTATTTTATTCATTGCATGAAGAGGCAACACGTGCATACAAAATCAAAGCAATTTAAAATGTTTATGAATGTGAATTGATCAACTCTTTTTTGCCTTTTTTACGCGGTTTCATAGTAAAAGTGGAACGTATCCTCGGTGTAAAAAAAAATACCTTAGTGTATTAGCTTTCTAAGCTAAGTATTGGCTTATTCAGATTGTAATCGGCTAACTTGGTTTGTTGGAAATTCGAAATTGAATTGATGATGATGGTATGAACCTATGTACTATCACTCATCGCAATAACGGAGCTCGAACTACCATATCCATGGTATTTCTCGTCATGTCATTGTATTGAGAACCTTAAACGGGTTGGGTGGATCGAGAGATAATATCACTTATACGTATCGCGTGAATTATAGAAAATCTCTTCACGATAGTAAGATTAAACTATTAGTCAATATGCGAGCTGGCTTATCGAAGGACACTTTAAAGCGTAGAAAGAAGAGCCTACTTTTTATCCACAAACTGTTAGCAACAGAGAGCTGGTATTCCCACTCTCTACATCCAATTCACACCAATCGGGTGCTCTGGTAGTCCATCTCTCATCCCGGTTATATGAATTTTTGAGAAAGACTACTATATTTATGTATAAATATAACTGCTGTCCATTGGTTTGATACTAGAAGGAAAATATATCTGAACTGCTCTGGAATATACTGCTAATTCGAGCATGCAATTTTTCTATGGAAGTTGTAGCCATTTAGAAAATTGAAATAATTAGTAGTTGAAGCTCAAATGTGCAGTTTTATGGAAAAATATATGCTGAAATGCTGAGAAACAGATTAAGCCATAAATGCTTGCCCTGTTGCTCCCTGCTGTTATGATAAATCGAATGTAAAGTAAATAAATATATGAATATGCAATAATTGAATGAGAATGGAAAATATGTAATATGATTTCAGGGGAAAAAAAGTCTTCAGTTTCATACCCTAACTTCGTTATTGTCGAATTAACAACATTGCCCAGGCTACCATGTTTCAGTTGGCAGTGTTTTGTTATCATATGACTCGTGGAGGCGTGAGATAGGAGCTTGAGAGGATTGGAGGTCGGTTGCACCATCGTTCCAGGTTCTCACAATTCGGGCTTCAAGAAAATGGCAAAATACTTTATCTCAATAGTAAAAAACTGGATTGTAGGTTCAATATTGAGAATCATTCAAAAACATTCATTTTGAGAGTCAAAAATTGTAAAAGGGTACCACGCCCCTTAAAATTATTTTAGATGTTATGGCATCAACGATGAAAGAATTAATTATTCGAGATGTACACAGAAAAAAAATGAATTTTAACAGGCGCGTTCAATTTCCCCTCGTTTGATTTCAAGCCAAAGGAATCGTAAACAACGAAATTGTTTGCAATCTTTCATGTGCTATACAACAATGTTTGCAATCTTTCATACAACAGATTAGATTCAGGCGTTACCTGGCTATCACGTCAGGGCTTAACAAGGTTTGTCACGTCAGGGTTGACAATCTGAACCCTACCTATCGAACCCATCAACACATTGGCCGGGACCAACGGCTTAACTTCCCTTCCGTAAGAAGGCGCATCAGAAATTCTTCTACTCCAAAAATCCCTATGATGCTGACTCGAATTGATACCATACCAGCGGAGGTGAGAAGCTAACCACTACACCACAGACGTTGCCTGACGCAGTTTTATATTTCAGTATAGAAGTCTCCCTACACATATTAATGCCATTTGGGACCCGGTTTCTGAAACATATGTTTGTATACAATGTTTGCTCATACCGCAAAAGTTTGACATCAATAAATAGTGCAAGGAGGCAAAATGGACTACAAGCTAAATCAAATTTTACAATTTGCAAGATCATGTCAGATATTGGCAGCTACAAGGAAAGAAGAAATGTGCCGATCTGCAATAGAAAATACTTTACAGAGATGCAGGGAGTCAGGCACAATCGAAATCAAGGAAAAAACCTGGTTATCCTCACTGTGTTTTAACTTCAACCTAACTGCTCGAAATTGCGACCTATCGAGCGATATTGGGCTCTCGTGAAGAAAGAACTCTCTCAATATGAAAAACAAACAAAATTTCGAAAATCTTGAACAAAACCGGCTAAATCGGTTGCAGAGAAGTCTGCACAGAGCCTCATGCCCCCCTAAAAAGTTTGTAGTTTCTTCTTGCAGCCTTATTAAATAACTGTAAGTAGTTTTAATATGACTAATAATGCACAATTAAATGAATAAACAATGCATCTTGGATTGAACATACAGTAAATTTGTTTTTATTTCAAATTTAATCTGTCCAGAGTTTGTCGCGAACAAGCCTCTGATGTCAAAAACGCGCTTGCCGACACGGTCCTTCGTTCATCATTTTTTCAGATCAATCTAGGCAATCCCTGCATCAGTATGAGCAGTTTAACGATTCCAAAATCTTATAGTAGTGATGGCTTGGGGATATCTTCAAAGGGTTGATTTTAGAAGAAAATAGGTGTTAAAATCAATGCCTATGTAAACTATACTTCAAATTTCTCCCTATCTATCCATCTGTTAAACTGTTATTCATGTTTAACTTGAGACGACCACGAGTAGTCGGTTCTATTCCCCTAACTTCAGTTTTATGATAACTGATATACATGAACATTAAAAACTTGGCGCTGTAAAGTTGATTTGATTGAGCCTGTTCAAATAAATAAATTTAAAAAAAATGCCGACAACTACCTCAACAATGTTTTGAAAGGACATATGATGAAACATGCTTAAACTATTTTTAGAAGCCGCAAACGAGTGTTCCAACGGGATTCTGCCTCTTCACATTCAACAAAAGTTACGCAGGCCTGATGCAAAAATAATTTGCCGGACAATATCCCTATAGAATAATGGGTGGCTTCTTCACCAGACGTAAATCTATTGGACTTTTCCATTTGGACATTATAGAAGAAAAGTATAGGAACCATAACAGACCAATGGGCTTTGAGAAATTCAAAACAACCTTGCAAAGCATATGGAATGAGATTCCTGAACAAAAGATGGGTGCCACTTGTAATGCTTTCCCGAAACGACTTACGGTAATAATTAAAGCAAAAGATAACTGAATCGAGCTCTAAGTCTATCCTTTTATTTTTGAATATGCTGTTAATAGAATCCAAAAACGATAACCAACAAGTTTCATTTCTATTCAAAACAATGGCATTTTATTTTTGCTTCACTAAATAGGGTCAACTCTACAAATTCTATATCGCAGAGCACCAGTAGATACCATGGACCTATATTTGATCTTCTTGGCTAGTCTTACTTCTATTGAGGCCATCTGGTCGATGAAAATATTGAGTGAGGCACTCATCTTATTTTCTTTCAAAAATAAGGGAGAAGATGTGTGCGTTGGTCGAAAGATCATTTAGCTTGGTATGAGTCCCCTCACATTGCTCAATTCCAGGCAATGAGAAGGCGGACTCTCTAGCAAAGGTGGACGCACAAGAAGGCGAGATTTTTGAAAGAAGAACTTCACATGATGAATTTTTCCCTTTAGTACGAAGAATTTGAATATATGTAGGTGTGGAACCGGTTATGATGACATCGCTCACGCAGTTTGGCATTGCTCGGAAAATGATGCCTCTAGAGCACGACTATTGAATACCCTAGTGGCCCGAGGTAGACAACCCTTCCGCGAGGTAAGAGTTGTTTTGGAAATGCGTGATCTTCCCTATATTCAAGGGTGACTCCCTATATCTAAGAGTATAATGTCTTCCTTCCACTCTAGTAAATTCCCTGCCATTGCACAGTGGACCAGAATGCGAATTTAGCTGGAGAGGTACATTTTCAGCCTATGTTTGAAGTTTAGGAACAAAATTGTCTTCTACAAAGTTGTTTCTAATAACAAGGCGCTTCTTTCAGTGTGAATGAAAACTAGGGTGGTCTTTATTTTCAGAAAAATCTGAAATCATGCTTTTTTATTTTCAGAAATAAAGGCAGACATTTTTTGGAAAAAAAAATAGATTAAACAATTTTAAGCAACTTTGATTTAATAAATTTGAGAATGTTTTCCTACCGACCTTGGGGTGTCCCTATAAAAATCAGTTATTTTGCTGAAACTTTTTTATTTCCAACTTTTCAGAAATGTTGTCTTGCCATTGATTCTAAAACAATGAAAGTCACAACTTTGTGTGTGCTGAAATTGTCTCGATAATATGTCAAACAAAAGTTATTATGGTTTTTGTAAACCAAATAGGCCTTTTTCAAATGTTGATTTTCCTAGTTGGGGCAAACCAAAAAAAAATTTCAAGAGCATGTGAAAGGATTTTTATTATTGCTTATCATGTCTGAAAACTGGTTATTTTTATAAATTGAATAAAACACATTGGAAAATGGCCTAAATGGCGTTAACTGCTCGCTAACGGTAAGAGATATCGGCAAGATTTATACGATATTACTGCAAACTTCATGAAAGATCGTTACTTCCGCGCATGGGAGAATACAAAAAATAACAATCAAAGTGAAGATTTATACGTCAAAAGTTATATCTTTTCAAGTTATAAAAATCATCTGAAGACAAATTTGTTGGCAAATTTGAAATATGCATTGTGTCCCAATTATATTATCTCTTTGTTTCCGTAGTGCTTGTGCCTGGCCTGCAAGCTGTGGTTACCCATCTGCGGCCTAATTTCTGAGAGGGACTACAGGGACCGAGGATTTGGTAGATGTCGCAACCATGAGCAGCAAATAATATCTTAAATAAATTACCTGGCTAGCCCTTTCCAAACTATGATGTGATTCTTTAACCTCAAGCTAGCCACAATAAATGGCAGACCCACTGTTACTAAAATCTAAAAATAAAATTTTGGTCATAAGAATATTGATTATCGGCTCCGTAAAGTGTTACACACGGTTGAGCCTAGCAAATAAACGAACTGATAAAAAAAGCCCCAGTAAATTGCAAAAATATTATAAAACTCAAATTGTAAACTGGATTTGAGCAATCAGTAATGAAGCGTTTATTTAAAAAAATTTTAGTTAACGTCTGCAATGAGCACTCTGCACACTAATTACAAGCTACATATTTAAATAATTTCCGAAGGCTACATTGAAAATTAAACTTTTTTTCTGGTAACCCCAGCAAATCCAATGGTCCTGCAGTTGCGTTGTTCACTCATCACCTTAACTTCTAGATGGGGCTTTTCGTATCTGGTGCAGAATTCATAGTGTGTACCGAGCACAAATATTGAGAGTAAAAACGCGTTCCGTATTATTTCTTCCTGCTTCGATCATGAGTCGCGCCAGCATAGATCGTTGCCGGCTTCGTGTAGGACTTTGTGCAAGAACTTTACCGGAGATAAATATGCAACGCGCTGGATGCAGGAAAACAGAAAAGTTAAACCAGATCATGGCACGTTTATCTGTGGTCTGAGAGAGGTTTGTTTACTCGGTCGGTTTTTTTAAAAGCTCCCTGACTCGTTGCTGCCTCCTGTTACGTGGCATTCTTAAGCGGATAAACAGAACCCAACACGCTAGCACGCAGCGGTTGAATCAAAGTATATTGCTCCATTACTCTCGGAAGTTTGATTGCTGCATGTTGAGAGGATCCATACCCTTCGGGACGAACAGTTATCTTCTGAATAACGTGTCACACTTAATCCTTCTCGATGCCATCCAACGTTCTCGAAGAAAGAAAAATATAAGCCGTGTTGCCAGATTCGAACAGAGCTGTCAATATTTTGGAATTTTCAGATAATCCCATAAGAAATTGCCATCACTGCATCCTTTGTGTCGGAAAGACAGCAAATAGTTGGCTGTGGAAAAAAGTCAACAAGCCCGGCACCGGCTGACGACTAGTCTGTTTATTTTGCGCGTCTTTTCATAAAATTGCCCCTTATGGTGAGACCATATCGGATCGGCATGTCCGTTCTACCATCCCGGCAGCAGCGCTTAACGAACATCCCATCGAAACCGCCGATCAGCGATGGGGCGCACAATCGTTGCTGTGAGCTTACGTCGCATCTTTCCAGCGTTTTCTTTGATTATGCTACAATAACCTGGACGTTATTTTGCATTAATGCGGAAAGAACGGAATCGGTATAAAGAGTTATAAGACGACTTTTGTGCAGCCAACATTGTATCGATGTGGTTCTACGCACCATAAGTTTTCTTCAAGGCTACAGCCGTGCTCGTAGATCTGCCATTACCGGGCTATTCAAGTGAAGAAAGCTGCTTGGCACGAGCGATTTATTTATGAGACATCGCATGCCTTAGGAAAGTCGAAAGAAGAAACGGGGTAGAGGATTTATGCATTCTGATATTGGAGCTGGAACATACAAAGTTACACAGTGGAATGCGTGGGTGACTGTTCAGTTGAATGATTTGCTGCATGATATTTTGCATGGCTAGTAGTTGGGGGCCCGCTATGGCCAAGTTATTTTGATCCCGATTGACCAACCGAACTTGACCAACTTTAGGGCTACCTTACAATTCGAATAACATTCCATTCATCGCAGTCGGCCGTTCTGCAGTAAGCTCCCCAATATTTAACGGTACAATCTTTGTTGGTAATCGAAAGTTCACACTGCCCTAAACAAATAAAAAAGAAAGTATGTTTATAAAACGCGCTCGCCCGTCCGATCGATGTTGTTTGTCTGCAACTTTGCCGGCAGAGCACGATCCAGCAACGACACTGACCTGGACCCGCAGCATCATTTGCTCTCGCTCTCTCCCTCTCTCTCTCTCTCTCTCTCTCTCTCTCTCTCGGGTCCACCACGGGCCGATCGACGACGATGCGATGGTACATTATTTTTGGGCGTTTCAAAGACAAAATCTTAATGAATCGACGCGACGACGACGACGCTTCGGTCCGTTTCACTAGGCCTACATTACGGCTGATGGCGTGGTAAATTAAGCCACTTCGAGAGAACAAGTTTCACGTTTCTGGAACCGACTTTCACAAGTGATAAAGTTTCTGCACTCATGCACACCGAGAGGGCAAAGGGGGGACCTAGCGCCTAGCGCGTATTCAATGGTGTAGTTTTATCACGTTCGTTGGCCGCTCTCTCGCGGATCGACTGCTGCATTCGGTGATAACGAACAAGGATCGGCGGCATATCTAAACGTCAACGGTCCAGTGGTGAGTGGTGTAACATTGATCGCCATCGTTTATGGGGTTGTTGAGATGATTAGTTGCCTCCGAGCCGAAGGTTTGGTTTGTGAAGTGAATCTACTTTTCCAGGGATAATGGGGAGTAATTTTACGCCGAACCAGCGAGATTTCACTTTCTGTGAGCAGCCCTCAGCACGTGCGGACGTTTTAATTGGATCACCAATTGAGTTGTAGGTACTTGGAAGGGGTTACGACTCGAGTACGTTTTGAAACGATTGCTTTCCGAGGAAAGAGTCAGCTAATTATGGGCTATCTCATATTATGCCATAAATTTCCACGATAATCGTGCAGGCGTGCATTTAATGTACTGCTCCAGATATGGTCTATTTCGAAGAAGACAGGCAAAAGGTCCAAAGAACATAAATAACGCGAGTTCTTGTAATCTTTCGCCCTCGCGAAACTGCTGCGCTGGGCTAGAGACCAGCTGTGGCTGACTTTGTCGGGTCATCCTATCAATAGAAGAAGAAACCTGTAGGAAGATACGAGTACTTTTGTGCTGCTTCTTCCATTGCCGATTCAAAGCTATGGACCAGTTGTTCCCTATGGTGATGGGTTGAAGGCTAGGGTTGCCAGTGAAAACATAATTTACATATAACCTTTATCAATACAGCTTAGGCTAGATTCAAAACCTTAGCTTTAAATCACACTGTTGTAAAGTTAAAATGTAGAAGGATGGACAAAAATGTTCCCAACAGCGAGTTCCTTCTTTTAGAATCAATAGAAATTTTGGTGGTCCTTTTTACGCTGCTTACACCAAAAGAAGGGTATTAAGATCGCTTGAAAACTCAAGTTTCATATACAAATGATGTCACATCAGTTTCTCAGCCGTTTGTGAACCGATTTCAGTTCTGTTAGCGGCAAATGGAAGCTACAACAGTCCCATAAAACTGTATTGTTTAGTTTTTATTCGGTAATTTCGTTGCAATGATTACAATGAAACAGTATTTAACGGCGTATTACAAAAGTAATCAAACTGTCCAGTCTCTGATTACGTACTAAGCTATTTGTGTAAAGATTCTATTTCCGTTGATGTCAAATAAACGCTGTATTTTATTTGAAAAACCTGTAAAAATTTCATTCTGATTGGATAGTTCATCATGAAGATATGACCAATAAAATACCTGAGGGCACATAAATTGTAAGATGAAAATATAAGGCTTGTTCGCGACAAAATATGGACGGAATAAAACAAATTTGCCCAAATTTTTGAAATTTTTCTATAGTTGTAGCTTGTTGTTTACTCCGGGTAGTTAGGTGGCTTCACCTCTTTTGATACAACATGGACTGCATTCGCCTTATACCATTCCAAAACATCCTTGGCATAGTGACAAGATGCCAAATCAGGCCAGAATAGCGAGGGAGCGTCATGGCTGCGTAAAAATGGTAACAAACGCTTCTTTTGGCATTCTTTACGGTATATTTCCTTATTTACCGTTCCGGTAGTTATGAAGCTTTGGCTTGCTCGACCACAGCTGCATATTGCCTGCCAAACCAAATATTTTTTGGGAAACTTGGCCTTTTTCTTCGTCCTAAAATGCTCCTCTACGCTGTTCCGTTACATGGCAGTATAATAGGACATTCCGGGAAGCTGCTTAAAGTCTTCCAGCACATAAGTTTCATCGACCATTATCATGCAGGAAAACTTCGCGATGCAACTTGCGAGCCCGGGTTTTAGCCGTCACATTCTGTTTTCCATTACGGTTTGGTACAGTTTTCACCTTGAGCGACTTCATACCTTGCCGGTGCTTGGAAGTATGCACGAAAGTTGGGCACATTTTTATTTTTCTAGCCACAGTACGTACCGAAAGATCTGGTCTCTTCTGCAATATTTGCTTCATTTTCTGCTGGTTCCTGAGATCCATTTATGTTCCGCTCCCAGCCTTCCTGGCTGTTTTCAAACGTTTATCGAATATTTAAGAACGTGATGAACAGAGCTTGCAGGAAAACCAAGCTTTTTTGCAAGTTTTCTCACTGACAGATCCGGATTTCCATTGCGAATGCACACGATTGCTTTTCGCTTGCTCTTCTTTCGACGCCATCTTCGATCTAAAAGCCTGTAGTTTCACCAAAAATTGATTGAACACAATGAATAGACATACGTTCATAAGTCTGCGAAATATTTCACGCGTTGATGAAGTATTTCCAAAGATATACGTATTTAGGTGTGTCCATATTTTGTCGCAAACAAGCCTTACTCGTTGCAGTTTAAAACCGAACAAGACCACTCGCACCAATCGATGCCACTTGCATTCTATAGTGTCGCATCTGTTGCGATGTATGGCGCATTCACTTCCCCATTTAACGCATTAGATGTGACACTATAGACTCTATAGAATTAGAGTAGGCGTGACTGGCGTGACTGGTCTCGTCCGGTTTTGAACTGAAACGAATATATTCAAACATTACACAAAGTCTACATTTACTATAACTGCACAATTTTCAAGGAACATGTACTTATTTTGCATCATGAATCCATATCGATAATCAAAATAGACGATAATTTTCCTTTTAACGCTTTCCCTTTAAACCGGTTGCAAAACAATATTAATGACAATATTATAATCACATCGATGAACAATGCGTTCAGGATTGTCAAATAGTTAATTTTATAAACTGAAAATATGACATTTCAAATATTCTTGGAACTTCCTAGAATTTCTGATGAAAATATCTATCCAGTGCCATATTAATCATGTTTGAGTTTCTAATAATGGTGAAGTGTAAGAAGGGTCAAGTCTCACCATTGGTGGATAACTTCGGGTTTTTCCGTATAAATCTAATATCTAACTCATTTGCAAAAACCAAACTATGCTTTCTCCAGAGAGTACAGTACAGAGTAGAATCTCAAATGATGGAATTATAAGTTGAATAGTTAATTTGGGGTGTTACCATAAAAGCGAATTAAAGGGTGTATCGATCAAAATTTGATCGACCTCAACTAGGCGCATTTCCTTTCATCGTGCATTAAAAAATTGCACACCCCTCATTGATGTGTGAGTGTGACATCAAGCCTCTGATTTGATTTTGAGATTAGCACTTCAGTTGGCGAAATTGCTGAATGTGGCTAAGGTCTGTATCCGTAATAATCCGGACACCTCAAAACATGAATAAAACATAAATTTCGCATTATATTTCCGTCGTAGTTGTTTATTTCAGATTCATGGGATGTGTTTTAACAATTCGTGACGACAATACATAGTTATTCGGTATTTGCGCTTTCGAACTTTGCGCTTTCGAACTTTGCGCTTAACTCCTTCCATTAGAGTTTGTACAGACCCTTCAGAAATCATAGAAGCCGCCTTTGTCCAAATTTGCTGGAAGTGTTTGATGTCTTTGATTCCTTGCTTCTTTCCAGAAAGCTTCCGCCTCATCAGAGCCCAATATCTCTCGATTGGTCGTAGCTCTGGGCAATTTGGCGGGTTGGAGGTTTTTGGTACAATGTTCACTTGATTTGCTTGGTACCACTCCATCACAGCTTTAGCATAGTGGCATGATGCCAAATCGGGCCAGAACAAAGGTTTTTCTTTGTGACTTTTATGAAGGGTAGCAATCGCTTCTGCAAACACTCTTTCTGATAGATCTCCTTGTTGATTGTGCCTGAAGTGACGAAAGATTTACTCTTTTTGCCACACGTGCAAATTGCTTGCCACACAAGGTATTTTTGGGAAATTTCGATGCCATCTTCGTTCTGATATGCTTGGCTGTAGTATTTCTGGCCATAGCAGAATAAAAAGCCAGCCCTGGAAGCTGCTTGAAATCCTCCATGACGTAAGTTTCATCGTCCATAACAACACATGAAAACTTCGTCAAATATTCGCAGTACAAACGTCGAGCCCGTAATATTGCTGCCTAGTTCTGTTTGTTGTTGCGATTTGGAACTGTTTTTACTTTATACTACCTAAGTCCCAGACGTTGTGTTGATTTTTGGACAAAACCAGGCGACATCCCTATTTTATGAACCGTTCGAATGGAGAGATTTGGGTTTTTCGTTAATATCCTTTTCACCTTTCGGTCCATGACAGGATCAGCGCGTCCAATGTTTTTGTCACTTCTCGGTTTCCTCTCCACCGTCAAACGTTCCGAAAATGATTTGAGCACACCGTGAACAGTGGATTTAGGCAAATTCAATATTTTTGCAAGGTCCCGTATTGACAAGTCAGGATTTGCCGTACGCCCGTACAACATTCGCTCACGCACTTGTTTCTCTTTCGTTGCCATCTTGAATACTAAACATGAAATGTAAACATCAATCATAGTCTTTTTCATCATGAACTCTCAGCTATACCACAGTGACATTTTTCATTCCTACGTGCAATATTTCAAAAATTGCAATGATTTGAAGGTTTCCGGATTAATGTGGATACAGACCTTAAATCATCTACTACTAACGTATTAAAAGTGTTCGGTGAACGTTTGTCTACAGCCAGGAAAGCTGGATCGGGGAGAAATCGAAAACCGGAGGCCACAGCGATGACAAAAATAGTTGCCCGCTGTTTTGAGCGGAAGTGGGGGAGTGACACCTTCAACCGTGGATAGAGTTAAAAAACGAGCTGGACTGTCGACTTACAAGTGGTGACTCCAAATCGCGACGATAAACAAAACACGACGGCCAAAACACTATCGCGAAAGTTGTTATATTTTCAAGCACATCAAACTGTCAAAATTCACGAAGAAATATCTGGTATGGCAGGCCATCTGTACCTGTGGCTTGAAGAGCAACGTTTACATTGCGACTGGAACCGTCAACCAGGAAATGTATCTGAGCGAGTGCCTACCAAAACGTCTACTGCCTTTACTGAAGCGACACAATTGTTTCGTTTTATTTTGGCTGGAATTGGCATCTTGCCATTACGGAAAAAGTATACCACTACTACCAACAACGTTTAAGTGGTGCCCAAGGACAAGAACCCTCCCAGCACGCCACACTTCCCCCCAATCGAACAATATTGGGCCATCGTCAAGCGGAACCTTAAGAAGACTCAATAAGCCGTTGTAAGCGAGAAACACTTCAAGGCAAACTGGCGTTCTGCGGCGAATAAAGTGGACAAGGAGACTGTTCAAAATCTTATGGCTGGTGTTAAACAAAAGACCCGGCAATTCGTATTCGGTAAAAAGGAAGCTTAGCTGAATATGTATTCTGTATTCTGTATTAACTGAACTGACTTATTAATAAAAACTTTGATCGACTCACAGACATTACTGTTTGACCCAATTTTGATCGGCATACCCTATATTTGGCTCTAACTTTTTAAATTCAAATTTCTCAGCAAATAAATCTTCCCATGGCTTAAAGAATACCAACATATATAACTTATAACGAGCTGAACATTCCTCTATCAGTCCGTATTCTAATAAAAGAATCGGTAATTACTAACGAATGGTAAAACAGATCTACAAGTTTTGGCGTACCGCAAGGGCGCAGTAGGGATTCTTGGTCAAGACCCGAAGCTAAGAGTCGTTTCATCAAGTAGTTTTTCCACATTCTACAGAGGATCGTGTGCCTGGAGGTCACATTGAGAATTTTACTATTCACATTCGGTTCGTAGTTGCAGCAGAGATGGCGCTGCAGTCTATCCTTGTCAAATTTTGCTTTAGAGAGTAGCCGTCTTCGGAAAAGATGATAAGAAGGTAAAATGCAGTCACTAAACATTAACAGATTACACTCCGCGAAACAAAAATAGCACCACCATGTTTTTTCATAATATTTTTAAAATGTTCATTCGCTTAACGCTAATTTCACCTTACGGTGTATCAGTATTCTACTACACGATTAATCTGATTAGTTGTTCTGGATATTTTGGGGACTATTCACATTTAAGCTGGGAAATTCATTAAAAAAAAAACCATGCGAAACATAAATAGCACCACCCTGGTTAAAAATCACCTTGGCTCTTATTTGACAGGTATTTGTTTTGATTTGAATTCAAACCGATTCTAGATTAAGTTTTCTTCAAATTGTAGTGTGATCGGATTTTTTTTCCCGGTAATTTTACGGCAATGTGTCGATCCAAGCATCTGACGCACGAGGAAAAGGTAAAAATCAGGGCCTACCAGACCTCTCGAATCGTAAAATCGGTCGAATACTCTTTCGATCACACACGGTTATCGGAAGCTTCTTGAAAAATGGCGATAAGAGTGACCGCATCGAGAAACGCAGGAAGAAAAGTAAGCTTTCAGCTAAGGACAAACGGAGAATATGTAGAATTGCAACGAACCAGAAAAGAACAGCGTCACAAATACGTGCAGAATTGGAGCTTTCGGTGACTGGATGTCGTGTACAACAGATTTTGTCCAGCAGTAAGAACTTGGAGTGGCGTAAGAAACTCGGAAAACCCAACCTTACAGAACGGCTCAAGTTGAATCGGTTCAATTTCGCTAAGAAGTACATTTCCTGGACCGATGAATGAAAAAACGTGCTCTTTTCGGACGAAAAAAAGTTCAACTTGGACGGACCAGACGGATGGCAGTACTACTGGCACGATTTGCGCAAGGACCCGGGTGTTAAAATGAGCAGGAGCTTTGATGGTGGTACCCTGATGGTTTGGAGAGGAGAGCTTCGATTGGCGTGGATTTCAACAAATATGAAATCGGAGGATTACATAGAAATGCTGGAGATAAGTTTGATTGAACACGGTGAGTCATTGATGGGTCCAGATTTTGTTCTCCAACAAGAAATGTTTTCCATAATGTCTCGAAAAGTCGAATTATTTGTACCTTGGTTTGATTTCATTTTCTTCACAGAACATGATAAAAAAAATGATTTTGATAAAAATCAATTACTGATCATTAAATGTGGAAAAAACGTAGTGGTGTTATTTTTGTTTCGCTGAGTGTAGTTCAACACTGCGCCGCAAAGATGGTGCTGCAGTCTATCTTTGCCACATGAGGCTCTAGAGAATTTCCGTCTTCTGCAAAAATGTTGAGAATGAAGGCATTTGAAATATCACATTAATGAGAAAGTTTGCTCAAGATGGCAACTCTCTAGCACTTCATTTGGCAAAGATAGACTGCAGCTTCGTCTCTGACGCATGATCTGGATCTATTATGATAATGTCAAAAGACGACAAACTAAATACTATCCAAGACGGCAACTCTCTACAACTAGTCTGGAATGATTTGTATGCAATTCTGTTCACACATCGAAATCAAAACCTTCTTCCCTTAGTAGCAGACTCCCGGTGGCCAATGTTAGTGTAACCAGTTTTACCATATCCTTTCTAATGAGGTACAAAAATTGTGTCTAGGTTGAAATTTCATAATTCTAGAAAGGGTTGAACTCCGGGTCAATATTGACCCTAATGTCTAATTTGTGAGTTTTTTTTAATACCCGAAGAAGGTTTACCTATGAGAGAAGCTTGAATAAACCAACTTTGCTAAAACATAGCTCATAAGAGTTTATGCATTCCCTTGGAGTTTCAAAAATATTCGATTAAAATGAATTTTTGTTGATAATTTTTGTCTGTTGCATATTTTGCGAGTACAATCTTAAGCAAGACCCCGAGCAAACTCCTCGGCTATTAGCATGAAAATCAAGCCAAACTGCAAATTAAAGTCAACGAAATTCAAGTAATGTATAACATATATTTAAATCTAGACATTATTAATTGAACTGTCTTTTTTTTCATATATAACGAAGTTTACTCTAAACGTAACATGATTTCTTGTTTAAATCGGTGCCAGTGAATTCAAACAAATAATTTGTTTGAAATAAAGCAACTTTGTGTTTGTGGTCAAAATTTACTATGATCATGTTAAAATTTACCTGAATCTCAAATGAAGTATGCGTTTTCAGATCTTTCATGGGTGAATTAGGGTTAATTATTCGGTTAATTGAACCACAAAGATCGCTCCCCGCAGCTTATGGGATTTTCACTAATTGGAGGAAATGAGGCCTATCTCAGCTGTTTCAAGTGATTAACATCTACAGTTGTGAGCAGAATTGTTTTACGGGGTTGGACCAACAAATCTGTGTCATGGGACTTTGGTTTAAAAGAGAATTTCAGCGCTAAAGACGCTTTACTTTCGAGTTACTAAATAAGAGTGAAGTGACGCGTTGGGATAAGGGCTGATTGGTTTCATCTTAGGATACCTCGAGAGCCTCACCAGTAAGGACATATCAGTCTTCTGTAAACATGTCCTAGGAGAAAAGCCCTTCCTAGATATGATCACACACGTTCGAAATTCGGTCACTACACGGCGCTAGTGTGCATGTAATCTTCCAGTTTGTGATTGCTATATATCGAGAGCCTTGCTAGCTAGGACGATGCTTTCTTCAGCAAATTTGTGCTAGTGGCTCTGTCCTTCCGGATGGTAGTCACGTATTTTCGAAACTCACTCACTGTGTGGCGCTAGTTTGCATATAACCTTCCAGTTTGTGAATGCCATATTTCGAGAGGCTTACTAGTTAGGACGATAATTTCTGCAACAAACTGTGTTCTAGTGGCCAAGCCTTTCTTGATGGTAATCACATGTGCTCGGTATTCTTTCATTACACGGTGCTGGTGTGCATATGATGATTCAGTTTGATTATGCTGTAAAAACTGAAAAAACACATGTATAGCGTAAAATAGAGCAAAATGGACCACTTTTCGACCTTGGCACAACATGAAACCAAAACCATTCGATTCCTCAGAGTTTTTTACATATAATATGTCCCTTTTCAAGCAAAAGATACAAAAGCGCATATAGTTATCGAAGTAAAAACTTAAAAAACACATGTTTAGGGTAAAATGGGGCAAAATGAGCCACTTCCCATGCTCTGCATATGATGAAATTAGTGGCAATGGATTTATTGGAGTTCATGTATAAATACTAGCGGATTTGAAATAAGTCCGATTACAGCCTCGATTGTGCCCACTGTGCGTTGTTTCGGTAGTGTTGGAATGGTGTGTGAACGATTTTACGAAATCTCGATTCTATCCAGTGTCATGAAAACTGAATTGCAGGATGAGAAAGTCATCACGAGTCATCACTGTTCAAGGGTCACCCAGAGATAACGTGATTGTTGGCAATGCTTCAGAATACAAATTTAAGCAGAGTGCTTGACGTCTGTAGCAAAGTTGTTTCTAATAGTTCAGAATTTTTTTCGGTATCAATAAAAACTGGGGCGATCCAAATTTTCATATATATGAATATAAAAATGAATTGCTGTGTGTCTGAACCTTAGATATTCGAAAACTCAGCGTGAAAATTTGTATGGAGAGGTTTTTGGGGACGGCAAAGTTTCTTATGATAATTAGAAACCCCTCCCATCTCTACAAGGGGGGCTCTCACACAGATGAAACTCAAACTTCTGTATAACTCGAGAACTGATCAAGCAAACGGAACCAAATTTGGCAGGTGGAGATTTTTAAAGACAATAAATGTTTCAATTGGTAGACTAAGACCCCTCCGCCACACAAATGAAACACAATTTTTTGCATAACTCGAGAACAAATCAAGCAAATGGAACCAAATTTGGCATGTGAGGATTTTTGAAGGAAATAAATGTTTATATGGTGGTTTGAGACCCACCCCTCTGGAAAGGGAGAATCTCATAGAAATGAAACACCAATTTTAATCAAACATGAGAAATTTCCAGGGAACTAAAAAACTCATTCCGAAAAACAGCCATAAATGTGCCAGTTCTTTTAAATGTTCTTTCATTTAGTTTTAAGCGTAGCAGTGATTGCACTGGGTGCAGCTAGTAAATAATAAATCTTACTTTCTGCGTTGCAGTAATAAAGGTATACTGTTCAGATAAACGACTTCGGCAAATTTTATGCTACTTTGTTAATTTTATATAGCTTCAAAAATGATTGAATTAGAACATTTTTTCTTTATTTGAATCAGTGTGTCTCTGTTAAAATCAGTTATCTTACTCTAAATCTTTTTTTTTACTTTATTAGCTGTTACTTTTAGAACATTGAAGACACAACATTTCATGTAATGAACTTATCGCTATCATTTGCCATATGAAAGTGACTATCGTTTTTCTAAAAAAAAAGGTCCGTTTTTGTTAAACACTTAATTACATATTTTCCAAAAATGATATATCTGCAGTTAATGAAATGATATATAATATCATGTGCGTTCAAAAAAATTGATTGAAGTTTGCGATTTATTTGTAATTATCCACGTATGCTTCGCCAACAAACCAGTTTTGAAATCGGATGGTGCACCTTCGCCAAATATCAGAAATTAAGCGACCTTAAGCGACCTTAGAGACCGCAAAAACAACCAATCACATCAACACCACCACCACGTGCGGTAAGTCCTAGTGTCCAAGGTATAGCCAACACCCCGGTTGGTTTGAAACTCTCTCCCATGCTTGCTAATCCTACATATTCCTACATTCGCTCACAGTATCGATGTCACTGCAGACCGTGCCCAATTCGACAAACTTATGCACGTTTTCACCTATGGGTTCACGCGATGTGATCTACATTACCTCGCCAGCGCACCACCTCAGCCATCTCCCACCGACAGCACTCATCCGTGTAGAGTGTAGGTTCCTTGCTACAATCATGGAACAGGGATTGGCATGCAGTCCCGCACCGGCACCAATAACTCTGCAGGGGGTGTGTTGTGTGCTGGGCTCTGTTGCGCTACGTTGTTGATTGGATTTTGTGCCTAACACAAACTGACAGACGACAAGAGAGCCTAACGCGCGTGACGAAAACGTATCAAGTGTCAAAATCTATAAAGCGATCACACAGCTTCACATGTCCCCTACGGATACGGTCATTCCATAGGGGTAGAGCAAAAACCGTAGCATTATGCGGATTGTCACATTCCATTAGATCGAATTAAGATCACTGCAGATTGTGTGACGTGACGCGTTCGTTCAATCGCGATCGCTTACCAGCGGTGTGTGTGGGTGGCAACAGTGATCAGTTTATCTCGCATGGTCCTCGTTTTGGGAAACTAGGTTTTGATTCGAAGTGCTTATGATGTTGGAAGACCAAAATACAGAATGAAAAACATTTGATGGAACGGCTAAGACATGAAATTCCCAACCTACTTCTCATTTTGAACATCATATTAGGCAGAAATCTCCAATCAAAACAACCAAGTAACTTGTTTCAGCAGGCACTTAAGACGGTATCACTCCCACGTAATCCAATTAATTTCGTTCATTTGCTTGTGCCAGCAGCGTCTACATGCTAGGCCGCAGCTAAAGAGACTGCATGCTCTTGGTGGCACCATACCATGTCCACCTGAACGCCACTCAATTCGCAACCACCCTTTGATCTTTCTAGATCGATTCCAGAGAGGACAAACTGAGTTGCTCCACGCCACTATAGTCAGTAACACCAGTAGCACCGGCAGTGTGGTCGATGACTTTTAATAACTTCATCTAGCATCGTAACAACTAAAAGCCCAACCAAACCTGATTAGCATTGAATTAAGGCAACGAGCCATTAGCTTATCAAATGCTGCCGTAGTCAGCTGCTGAATTAAATTGTTGAAACGTGGCTTCTGAGTGAGGCCCTTCGCCACCCATCATCCACCATCATGAGCCATCAGCGATTTAGTTGAAATGGAATTATGAGTGATTCCAAGGTTACTTGTTGATGGTCTTCGAGAGTTTCAAGGCACCAGTAGAGCCGTCACTCAACCCCTCAACCCGTGCTTCCCTGTAGCAGCTCGTTTTAGGTGATAGTGTCGAAATAGTAGTTGTTGAACGATGATCAAAATTAAAATTGCTACCGGATGCGCCATAGTGGCCACTGACTGCTGGCTGAGATGGCGTTGAACGAAGCGTGACATGATGCGGATGAGGGGGCGGAATGTTAATCGTGGGAATACCCCTAAATTATAAGAAAATATATGCAGTGGTGTTTGATGTACTGGTTGGATGGGTTCCAGAAAATGCCAAGTTTAACCAGGAAAAATAACGCATTTGGGGGAGATGCTTCAAAGCATTGGTTCCAAAGAAAAAGCTTCATTCAAATAAATTGGTATAGCAAGTGTAGAAACAAATAAACTTACCTATTCTGTTAATTTTCATGAATTTTCTGACTCAGTGCGCCTATTCAACACAAATAGCATTTTGCCCCGTTTAGTCAAACGGGCCCTAATAAACAAAGAAATTTAACAGGTTAAAGTGGATTCCAGATTTTGCACCATTAGACTTCACGTGCACTATTCTTAAGGTGATTTTCTTAAGGTTCAATGTTTCTGCAGACGAAATCGGTAAAGTGAACATAAGCTGGAGTGATTGCAGTACATTCACACGTTACACCAGAGAATGAAACTAATTACCTTCAACAAATTTATAGTAACCATATATTCAGCATAATCGTTTTTCAAACCTGCAAAGAAACAAAAGAATGAATATTAATCCAGGGCATTTATTATTTAAAAAAAAGTCTTGCTGTTTGGCATTTAATGTTTATTATTTATACAAATCAGTCAATTTCCAGCTACCAATACAGTGAAACGTCTAATGTTGAAAACCTGATAAAAATATAAATCAAATCAAAAGTTGCAGATAATATCTTCATCGTTGTCAACTCTACCTCAAATAACAACGGAGGACCCCGGAGTCTCCGAACATTATCCACGTCAATGAAATTGGACATTTGAGAAAGCCTAGAGATCAAAAAACATCGAACAAGGTTCATCAAACTACAAAGTTCACCATTTACAAGGCATTAATTGGACGGGTACTCCTCTACGGCCAGGAAACACGAATATTACTAGTGCATACCCAACGCAAACTTGATGTTTTTGAACGGAAGGTGTTGCGTATGATCTACGGCGGAGTGCAGATGGAAGATGGAACGGATGGATGGAATGAACCACGAATTGCATCAGAAGAATCTCCCATCGTACACACCGTAAAAAGCGGTCGACTGCGGTGGGCTGGCCATGTCGTAGGAATGTCGGACAACAGTCCAGATAAAATGATTCTCGATAACGAACCATCAGGTGCAAGACAACGAGATGCGCTCCGAGCATTGTGGATCGATCACGTAGTAGGCGACCTGCTGACGCTTCGTAGACTGCGACGCTGCCGTATATAACTTCTGTATACAACAGAGGCCACCTTGGCCTTGGTCTGATTGGTAGAGATAAACAAACAGTGGATGCTTTATTCAATATGAATCATGGAAAAAGGTACTCACTGTTCTTCACTCTTCCACCTACTAGGTGGGGTGAATAGAGGTTACTTGGGTTACTTGGGTTTCTTGCACACTACCAAAATGTCATGTAAATTTCTGTCTCCTGAGACCGATACATGCAACCGTCCTTTAGTACATACGAATGAGTTGAAAGGAATAAGAAAATAAATTCAATCTAACACATCTTTCGCCGAATTGCGTATGTGTCAGTTTCAGGAGACAGAATTTTACACGAAATTTTTTTTTACGTCTCCATACTTTTTACAAACATGAATTACGTATCGTGTAAAATTCATCATTTCTAAGTGTGTGGGTTACTATTGGGTTACTTGGGAATTTAAAAAATATGTTTAGAATGTTTTTTTTTTTATTTTGCTGAATGTAGTCCCTTCTTAGCTCGATACATTTATTCCAGCGATTTTCCAACTTCTTGATCCCGCCTGAAAAGCAATTTTCCCGAAGTTCTGCAAAATACTCCTCCGATGCGTCGATGATTTCCTCGCGTGAACTGATTTTTTTATTGATGAGCCATCTTTTGAGGTCTGGGAACAGATAATAGTCCAAAGAAGCCAAATTCGGGTGAATACGGTGGGTGCAGAAGCAATTGGAGCCGTTCAATCGCTCCAATATTGCACGATAATACTTTCTGTTGATGGTTTTTTTGAAGTAGTCCACGAAAAGTATGCCATGACAATCCCACATCAAAAAATATCTGTCCCAGATCCGTAAACTGCAGTCATGAATTCGAGAACAACCAAAAACAACCGTGAACTGAATCACGTAATCATGAACTAAACTAACGTTTAAAGGATGGTTTAACTCTTAGATGTTAAGCGAAATGTAACAAAGTCTACGAAATGATTGACGGCAAATACAATAATAAAAACCCGCATTAATCCACCGATGGTGAGACTGAACCCTTCTTACACTTCACCAGAATGACAAACTCAAATGTGGGCAATATTGTACTGGATACATATTTTCATCAGAAATTCCAAGAAGACTCAGAAATATTCAATATGCCATACATTCAGTTTATAAAGTGAACTATTTGTCAATCCTGAACGTATTGTTGAGCAATGTGATTAAAATATTACCATTAATAGTTTTAAATAACCTGTTTATGTTAGTTATAAAAGAGGAGAAATTAAATAAATATAATATAATTCATATAATCAGTCCATAGAATGCATTATTAGACAATGCTTAGTGTCAATTTTGATTATCGATATTGATTCAAGATGCTTAATAAGTACATGTTCGTTGAAAATAGTTAATGGAGACTTTGTGTAATTTTCAAATATACTCGTTGCAGTTCAAAACCAGGCCACTCGAGCCAATCGATGCTGCTCTAATTCTATACAGTCGCATAGTGTGGCTAGTCCGCTGTATGTGCTATACAACGCTCCAGATGCGACACAATAGAATGCAAGCGGCATCGATTGGTGTGATTGGTCTTGTTCGGTTTTGCACTGCAACGAGTATATTTTCATCTCACAATTATGTGCTCTCAGGTATTGTTTTGGTCATATCTCCATGAAAGATTATCCAATCATAATGAAATTTTGACCAGTTATTTGGAAAAAATTTCATAGCTTTGATTTGGTACCAACAAAACTAAAATCGGTACACAAATAGCTCAGTATGTAATCGGAGACTAAACTGTTTGATTACTATTATAATAGGCCTTCAAGTACTGTTTCGTTCATATCTTCGTAACGAAATGTCCGAATGAAAAAAAAATCAATAGCGTTCTATGGGAATGTTGTAGCTTCCATTTGCCGTCAACAGAACTGAAATCGGTTCACAAATGGCTGAGAAACCGATGTGACATTATTTGTAACGCACACACACACACATACACACACATACACACACACACATACATACACACAGACATGTGCTCAGTTCGTCGAGCTGAGTCGAATGGTATATGACACTCGGCCCTGTGAGCCTCGGATAAAAAGTCGAGTTTTCAAACGATCTTAATACCCTTCTATTGATGTAAGAAGGGTAAAAAAGGAAAATATCCTGAAAACGTGAACTAGTTGGTCCGTTTTCATTTTCATTTTTTTTTTCAGTCTAGTACACTCAAAAAGACTGCACACTGTAGATGCAACACCGTGTTTGTCAATAAAAGGATTACTTCGGCCTTCCTCATCAAACAAAAAGGCAACTACACCTTTAGCTCAAAGTTATATAGACTGAACAAAATTTAGCTAACAACCAGTGGACCAGTTCAGATGTATTTGATTTGCAAAGTTCCACAAGCAGGAATGGAAAGCAAACTCTAACTTCGTAACAATCGCCTTAACGACTAGTGACTCTGCTTACCTGTTTACAAGGGTGATGACATCGATGGGTCGATGACAACAAGATGGCGTTAAAAATATAAGCGTATTCAATGTCATTTTTTGCTTTGCCGTTATTTTCGATGGCATAGCACTTTTCTCTATTCCCCTGAATACGACCAAACTAATTCACTTATTTTGTGAATTCTCGCTTTATTTTCTTAAAAGATTCCCTTGGCACGGACATAGCTTCCGCAGTTGACGGAGACGCTAAATTTTAATATCAAATCTAGTTGTAGCTAGCAAAAAAACAAATTGGAACAGTCTCACCGAAAACTGCCTTGTAATAAATGTTTGCATAGTTGATCGATGTAACTGACTGGTCTTTGGAGTGTTATTCAGTATAGAATCTGCAATGAATCAAGAGCGAACTTTCAAGCGTCGTTGCCTCTCATAACTTGCTATGAATTGACATTCCACGAAAGTTGTTGTGCTTAAAGGCTGGATCATTAAGAAATGGGCACATCATTTTAAAGATAGTGATGCTCCGAGTGGTCGGATATGCAAATTTTTCATAGCGTTTTATTGTCTGTAAACAGTTCTCCTCGGTCTATTTTTTTCACAATTTAAAACTAACGTGGTTCCAGGATATTCATCATCCAGGTAGAGAAAACAAAAATAATTGCGCACAGTTTCGTCCAAAATCCATCTGCGTCAACTCAAAGGCAGAGCTGCTGGATTATCCTAAAAGTACTGTGGCACGAGTGATTAAAAAGTAAAAGGAAACTTAAATAACTGCTTGCAAAGTGCAAATCAAGCGTCGGAGTGGAACTGTTCATCGTCAACTGCGAGTGAAGATCATTTGGAAAATCAAGGCTTCAATGGTACAATGACAATGGGGTCCATTTTATACCAAAAGAACTGAATCCAACAAATTGTCCTCAGTTCCGTCCAATAGAGAAGTATTGGGCGATAACTAACAGTTGATGCACCGCTAATCGTAGTAACTCTGTTGTGTACAGAAAAGATCACAGCATTATCAGTTGATTTGCGAAAACGCTCGATGGTTTGGTCGTACTGCCAGCTCCACCTCGAAGCGAAGACGTTGGACATCCGGAGGCACTTCGTGTCCATCGGATACTGTCGATCCAGCATTCACAGCATTTGTTTTTGCGAGAAATTCGAGAGCGGCGATCGGAATCCTGAATCCGTAAAGTGCAGCAGAGGATAAAAAGTAAGACCGAGGACAAGGTGGCTTCATAGTTCCGTGCCTTTGGTCGAGAGGTTGATAGAAACAGTCAAACGGTAAAGAAGTACCTGAACAAAGTGGACATTATTATGCGCAAGCGTCAGACGATGCCAGCCATGCCTGAGCAGCAGGCAATCACCTAAAAGGAACGGCCAAAGGTTCTAGTGGAACCCATCTTACCAGCGATTCACGACGTCGTGATTAAATTGGATTCCGTGACTTACTTGATGCTGGACGGCAACTTATGGCAGGTAACCGGGTACTTTACGGCCCCCACCAAGGTCGTGAGCGCATAGCACGTAAAACATATCTCCCACACTAAATTCCCGAAGATGTTTGACGATCAGCGAGAAGGGAATGCCCAAGCTGCTGTTCTTTCCTTCGGAGTTTACGGTGGACAGGGAGGTATACAGTATACAGCCTCCTTCATCAAAAAGTATCATGCGAAGGAGTATGAGTCTTTTGGGACGGTTCTGACTTTGGTCCATTATGGCAAGGGATTACTAGAGGAGATGAACCGGCTGAAAAAACATTGAAGAGCTCCAATCATCCCAAAGTCCCCCAACTGTGACTCATAGAAAATTTTGGGTGAACCTCAAATGAATGATCTTCGCGGCCTAAGCGGAGAAGTGATTGATTGCCAAGACCATGAAAGAACTAAAGAACATCGTTTCGTGGCTAAGGTTTTGGCCAATAGCTGTAAGATCACCCAACAGGCTGTCAAAGCGTTCTTGTAGAAGGCATAATAAATTTACTGTGTAAAAAGTTAAGTGTTAGTCAGGTTAAGGTTCAAAATATTCTTACAGGTTTACCCTTGGCATGGGTGCGTTTTATTCCATGTGTTAATAGGCTGCCACATCAACGTTCAAAAGTTCCTGGACCATATGGACAGCTTGTAATTATCACTTAAAGATGCGATGGGGCATCATTGCCCAGATATTCTCAAATGTAGCACGTAGTAAAATGTCTCTGTAACTAAATGTGATGGAATGGAGTAAACGAGTGAAAACTCATCGGGAATGATCTCTCAGATGCATTCATCGGACCATTCTGAATGGCAGTTGTGAGAATATCACCATGAAAATCTAACATGTTACCAATAACCAATGCTTCTTTCCTTTGTCTTGTTGTCTTCTCCATCCCATGGCCACAAGCGGTGCCATATGACACATTGTAAGTCTCGATATGCGCTACTAATGTTAGTTCTTCAAAAGCAGCAACACCGAGGCGACAATCTGGACCCTTCATCAAACGGAGGTTGAAGCAGTAAGTGGGGTACGGTCCTAGTCAATTTAGTTTCAGCCAAATTTTCCGACACGCTTGATCAAGGATAGAAAATCATATTAGTTTCTCTGAATTTTTCATATATTTATATAACACGATATGTTGGGATGAAAAATGGGACCATTAGAGCACCCGATTGAAGCAATTTGGATAGAAAGAGTGGGACTGACAACTTCCAGTTGTTAACATTTCGTGAATAAAGGGCGGGCTCTTCTCATCAGGTAGTGGGAATTTTTACTAGGCGAGTGCGTAAGTGTTCAACGCTCCAGGAGTTGAAAAAACATGTTGTCTTGCACACCAAGTCTAGTTTGAGTCATCATTTTCTATATTTTCAAGATATTAGCGACAACATGTTTTATATGTTTTATATTTAACCCAATGTCACCCCACATGACAGTAGTTTAAAGTTTTTCACCCCCACCTGAAATTTGCGGAATCGAAATTTAAATTATTAAATCGAATGAATTTTTTATAGAATATGCGTTGTGAATCAATTTAATTATACATGTCTTGTGGAATTCTAAGACAATGCTTCATTTCATAATCTGCATGATCTATGACAAGTAAGAACTAAGTGTTAATATGTAGTCGACAATCCATTCACAAAATAAATAAGTTAGTATATAAAATTCTTTCCACGGAAGTGTCTTTTGATTTTCTTCATTACCACCCGTCAATTTTTTAATGCATACGTAAAATTATGCAAATTGGTAAATAAATAAGATTTAAGCAAGAAGGTTTTCATTTAAATAGTTTCATTTGTTCCGAAAGATCCCAAATCGTTCAATTGGTTGAATTATCCAATGATTTGAACTCATTGAACTGATTAGAACAATTTAGAAATTTTAAAATTAGAATTTAAATTTAATAATAGGATTGCAGCTTTTCGGACTCACCGAAATGTAGTCGAAAACCAGGAACAAGGGACAGAGAAATGTCAGATCATTATGGTTTTCTCGAAGCAGTTCTGTTCGGATGTTGCCATAAAACTGAGTACTTCTGAGTGTAACATCTAGCGTGCCAAGACAGGAATCAGTCTTAAAACCTTCAAGAAGCAGAAGATGCGAAAACGGTGTGAAAGGCAGGCTAGAACCGTTCAACCACGGGCACGGAAGCTATATTACAGTCTATTGTGTGGAGAATCGGCCTGTATTGTCATGGATGATGAAACATATGTACAATTTGACTATAAGACGCTTCCGGCAGATCAATATTAGACCGTGCCTGAAGGCCAGTTGATAACGCTGATAAGTTCATTTTTCCGAGAAATTCGGCAAAAAGGTAATGATTTGGGTAGCTATTTGTGGCCAGCACTGTTTGTGACATCAACCACAATGAAGACTAATACGTACATCCAGGAATGCTTGAATCGGCGTTAGCTGCCAATGATCACGATGGACCTGTACTGTTTTGGCCGGATTTGGTATCTGACAGTATAGCATGTAACGAGGAGAAAGAAAAAGACATAGTAAGTATTTCATCAACCGACGTACATATAAAAATTTCTTCACCAAAACAGAATGCGACTGAAATTTTGAGTTAATGGCAAAATTTCAATCGCATGAAAAGCCCAGCTAAAACGAAGGAAATTTTTAACAAATTAACTATGCGCATCCGGGAGATGAACCAGCCCAGAGCTGAAAATCTCGATAACGAAATTTTGCGAAAAAAATTTTGCGCACCCTTTTCGGTAATTCTGGCAACTGAAACTAGCTGGGAAGAAAGCGTAAAAAGCTAAGAAATTTTTGGAAGTGCATTTAATGTATTCAGAGACGACAAAAATTTGCATATGTCTCAGAGAAGTTTAATAGCTATTTCAGCTGGCTGCAATTCAGAATTAATTCCCACATCCAAAATACAAGAACTTGAGCATGTTTGGGTGAAATCATGCATAGCAAATGAAACGCATTTGTTCGCCTCTGTGTATTTTCCACTAGACCATGCTCATAAAAACAATTATGAATTTTTCTTCCAAATTGCAGAGCAAATATTATCTCAACTTCATCTTGAGGTAAAAGTTCACATCTATAAGGACTTTAATCAACGCCAGACTGACTTCATTATGAACTCTGAAACTCAAATTATCAAACTCCCAGTGGTTGGGGATAACGAAACATTGCAGTCAATTTTCGACAAAACGGCCAATTTAGTACTTAACCAACAAAAAACCAACCAACAAAATTGATATTTTTATTTACGAATATTTATTATTATTATAAAGATTTATGTGTGATCGGAAAACTGGAGCGTTCCACACAACAATCGAATACACTTTATTGGTATATGAGTACCAAAAACTCAACGACTGTGAATATGAGGAAGTCTTTGAATACCAATTAGCGAATTATGAAAACATTAAACTGAAATTATGCAACGTTAGTTGGTAAACAATTTTATGGAATTAATAAAATATTGAAACTGCTGTAGATGTTTTTTTATAAAATTTTAACAGAAATTGTCTCACTGGAAATACCTCTGAAGAAAAAATGACGTCACAGAGTTACTAAATATTCAATCTGGTATTACAAACATATAAAACATCTTATAAATCTAAGCAAAAAACTCATAAAACTTACAAAAAACAAAATAACTGTGAAAATTCAGCAATAAATTTTAAAATATTCGATCAACGGAGTTTTGCCACCAGTAAGGCATTTGAAGAATATAATTCAAAAACAGAACTTGTAATAAAGAATTCCAAGAATTTTCGAAGCAATTGACAACGAATAACTATTTTAACAAATAAAAAATATAATAACTGACATGCAACACGGCTTCTTTAAGGGCCGTTCGACCACAACAAATCTGCTTTTTCATTCTGACTATTCATTAAATGCAATGGATAACGGAAACCATGTAGAAGCTATTTGTATAGACTTTTGCAAGGCAATTGACCGCATTGACATACCAATGTAACTCTTCAAATTGCAAAAAAATGGAAATTGAGACAAGACTTCCGAAATGGCCTGAATCATATTCGAATACTCGCCAACAAATAATACGAAACGAACATAACTTAACGAACTTAACGAAAGTAAATCGAATTCTATTCAAGTCACTTCAAGTATCCCGAGGTTTTTTATTTTATTTTCCGTCGGCCTATTTCCCCACATGGTGACAACCACCGACACCAGGAAGATGATTCCACCACCTGGACCCTACCTATCGACTCATGAATAAGGATATTAAATTTCATTGATTTAAATTCAATTCCAATAGGCTTCTTTTACACCATATGTAGAATAATTGTATTTCATACCGGAATACATACATTGAGTTTTTCTTCATTCCTAATCTCCAGAAAGAGCTTCATGTCGTCGGCATAAATGAGTACATTTATTTTTTTGATAATGAAGGAAATGTCGTTTACGTATTGAATAAAAAGAGGAGGTCCTAAATGGTAATCTTGAGGGATGCGTAGGTGGTGTAGTGGTACGCGTGACTGCTACTTGGAACCTCAGTGCACAGTGGTCCAGTAAGCTACTTTAGGTGGACATGAGCTTTTCAATGGAAATTTGTGGTATTAGAGCTTTGGTTACTTCTGAGAACTTGTTGCAAACTTATTGTACTACAATTTGTATGAAATTATTTTTTTCTTGCATTAAACTCAAAAGTGGCGTATACTCTAACTTTTTTATGGGTCAATCTCGTGAGATGATATGTTCAGCAAAGTTGTAGAAATTGTTGTTATAAAAAACTTTGTACAACATATTTTTTGTCTAGCTTCAAAGCCTACTGCGATAATTCTGAATTTTAGTAAATAATCGTTTTTCGACTAAAAGTCATTCATTTTTAACTTTTACCAGCTTGCTATGTTCTACAAAGTTGTTTGTTTAGACATTTGCTACAATTTTGCTGAATACACCATAGTTGTATTCCTTCTTTTTTTTATTTTATGGTAAATTTTCAGTCAAATTTACGCCATATTATAGGCTTTACAACATGAAATGGAGCACCTGAAAAAAATATGGCATACCATGACTTGATTCAACATACCTTAGAGTACGTTTAAGGAGAATTTGGGAGAGATGATATTTTTCTATCTTTTTTAAAGCTACTTTCTGTAACATACAGTTTTCAATAAAAACATACATCAGGAGCTCAAATAGAATCAAAACACACAGAAATCATGGCTATCTCTGTTCAGTATATGACAATTACCACGTGTTTTCATAGAAAAACGCTTAATAGGATATCAGTTAATTTTTATTAAGTTTCAAGCTTCTTCAGGTAAATCAAACTGTGTCTCACCACGAGTTGTACGTCTGTTGATAACTGAGATTACGGGATCGGAGGTGAGAAGAAGCCACTTGAAAACTTTCTACAACTTTGCTGAACATATCATCTCACGAGATTGACCCATAAAAAAGTTAGAGTATACGCCACTTTTGCGTTTAATGCAAGAAAAAAATAATTTCATACAAATTGTAGTACAATAAGTTTGCAACAAGTTCTCAGAAGTAACCAAAGCTCTAATACCACAAATTTCCATTGAAAACCTCATGTCCGCCTAAAGTAGCTTACTGGACCACTGTGCAGTGGGTCTTCGTTCAATCCCAGTGGACGTCGGAGGTCACGTCTTCCTTTGGAAGGGAAGTAATGCCGTTGGTCCCGGCTCATATTCATGAGTCGATAGGTAGGGTGCAAGTAAAAGAATTAAAAAAAACTGGTAGGGTCCAGGTGGTGGAGTCATTTTCTTGGCGTCGGTGATTGTCACCATGTAATGAAAAAGGCCGACGGAAAAATAAAAAATAAACATTCTCGACTACTCCGAAATCGAAATTTATTTTCCAAAAACCACCATCGCACAAACTGAGCAAAATTTGGGCCATTAAACCGGATGATGGTAAACAATATTTTAACACCATACAAAACCACAACTCGTAGGAAATAGTAATATAAAAGCAGACATTACATTATTTTTATTTCTTAATTCTAAGACAAAAATGTAATTTTAGAAAAAACTGTAACTGTTTTCAGTACTAGTCTACATCCGATTGACGAAATAAATAAATAAAGACGTCAATAAAGTTCAATACATGCCGAAACTTATGAATCCTCCAGAACTGTTCACAAGATCGACCAATCGAAACATGTTGGGTTTTGGACACGGCATATTTAAGGACACATGTTCAAGCAGCAGATACCATAGAAAAATTTGCGAAATAGAACTGAAAAAAGTGTCTTAAGCAATTGAAAAAGAGTCTGTGCAGTGACTGATGAGCAGCGTTATTGCAAAATTGCGTTTCTTGGCTTATGCCTAACGACAATAAGATTCTTTTATAAGCTACTAAGAGAGAACATGATAGAGATTTGGTCCAAAAGAACCGAAATTGCCGTCATAAATAATGTTGATACGTTAATTTTTAATCGTGCTTATACTTTTTGCGACACCCTATAGTAACATTTTTTTTAAATAATCTGATAGAAATGATTCCTGGTGATAACAAAATTAGAAAATGTAGATAGCTAAACTTGTTTTGTGATAACAGCTGAGTCCAAAATAATAACTGGGATGAGAGATCTTGATAATCATATGATACCAGCTTGATATTTGAATTTGCTAATCGAGCAGCAGAAAATAACCTATGAATACCTAATACTTTATAATTGGACAATCGAAAGATATTATATTGGTGTTTTATTAACTCAATATGGTATTTGCATGATATTTTGGGAACAATTATTGTATATATTTTTTTGTCTTTTACCACTAGTGTCATTTTCAACAAGACTAACTTTAACTTTAGAGATCTTAGTTCCAGCTCAAGTAGGGTTACGTTTTGCAAAAATCTGCTGATGCAATCAACAACAGCTTTTGTTTCATTATTCTGACAACGCACTTCTCTTCGGTGAGAATATGTCTTCCTTGGCAAGATCACCTTATAATTACTGTTTATCATTAATATACAACAGGCACAGAAATGCAAAAAAAAGCAATAAACGTGTAATGCTCCCTAATAGGCAATACCGTACAAGCCAAAAAGTCTATTTCTGCGAACATAACTCGACTGCCACCTCGCCGCTAACACCAAATCCGCTCCGGTTCGACTAACAATAGCTAAGTTTAATTGCGGCTGTCCTACATTTGCCATCTTCATTCGAATGACCGTTTAATCTGGGGTCTAATTTTCGTAGAAACACACGATGGGAAGTGACAGAGAGAGAGAGATTGGAACAAACGAGTAGAACAGCAGACGCTCACGTAATCTAGTCATTAGGCCCCAACCTACAGCTCCCCGTCACACAACACCCATCTCCTGGAGGACAAGTGCTTCGGATGGGGCAATGGCACTCGCGGTAGCGTTAGAATTCAAACAATCCCAACTAATTAAAATTGTAGAGAGAAAAAATAACCAAGTCGTTTTCCCATTCGCTCGCAGTTCGAAGCGTCTTGGAATGGGAGGCCTTTCACTGACTGGTTTCAAATTTACCAAGCTCCCGCAGGGTGTTTGTCTGCCGGAGAGGTTTCTACATACCTAAGCTGAACTAAAAGTGGCAGAGAAAACGACCACAACGACGGCGATGATGACGATGATGAAGATGATGGCTTTCTGGGATCACCGTGTTTATGGGTTCTGCGGGTTTGTGGGATTTGGCACACTTTTCTCACATAGCAAAATCCACGAAGAAAGCAACCCGATGGAAGTGTGCTTTTCTAAGGAAAGCATTTGATAGGGAAGAAAAACGGCCAAGAATGAGGAATCCGGACAATTAGGAATTTGCATAATTGTAAATTATGTAACAATTAACATAGCGTTTCAGCTCACTCGGTGAGGCTCGTTTGACTGGATCTTGTGGTCGCTGGCGTGGTTTTCCGTGAAAGCTCATCTTCATTATAACTGCGCTGAGAGCGGGTGTGCAGGCCGTCTGAAAACCAGTATTATTGGGACCCAGCTGATGGAAAAAACGAGAAGCGAACTGCAGTAGCAATAAACGACAATTCTTCCCATCGTATCGTTGATCAGTCAGTGGTCAATTTGTGATCTGGTTTTTGCTTCCCCTACCCACACGTCAATTGTAGGTATCTGATTGTCAGGAAGAAAGCCATAACAGCCGGTCCGGGTTGAGGTAATAATAAGTTTTGGTTTACGAGGGACGGGAATTTCTAGTTAAGTGATTTGTTTATCTAGATCTATCAATCAACAATGGCTTTCTGTGGTGAAGTCAATTTCTCTTAAAACCCATACTAGTTTATGCAAACAGGGAAGGACGAAAAAAAAGTTTGAACTAACCATTGCCATGACCTACTAAACTCCAATTCCCCAATAAAAGCGAAAACACAATAGATTCTCCGGTAGGTCGGATTTCCTTCCATCAAACAGGTGCCAATATATTTCGCCATCATTTACAGCCCAAACCGACTCACTCCGTTTTCGGCTTTAATTGGTCAGCAACATAAATCTCCTTTTTGAAACACATTCAGTTTTGCGCATCTCATCTCTCTCGGTCTGGCCGGCTTTGAAAACGCTTCAGCGGAACAAGTTTATCGCATGAGATAAAAGCTGCCAATAATTCTACGGGCTAATATATTACTATAATGCTACAATGTTGCCAACCACTGGAACCGAGGGTTGACGTCAATGTGGAGACGGTGACTTGGCAGCATTCCTGTTCTTAGGGAGCACAACAGGCAAAGACTACGACAAAAAAAAGCTGCAATGTCAGGAAGAGCCCTGAGGCGACAATCGGATCTGACGGTTTGCCGTGGATATGGCTCAGTGGTATGTCGGCATCTTGGAATCTTGATCGGACCGGACTGAACCGTTTGCAGTGGAAGGGAGTGGTACTATCGAACGCAGGGTCATGGAAAAATAGTGGCTAGCGGCGGGAGTGTGGCAACTTGTCAATTTTCATTACGGGAGACTTCCGGGAGAGGAAGCCGGGAGAGGATGGGGACGTATTATGATGAAGTGCATCAGGTTGTAAGAAGCTTTCTGAGGTTGCGTTTGTGAAATTGTTGCTGAATTTGTTGCTGAAATTGTGAAAAAAATTGGTATATTAATGCGGCTATAACGACTCTATGACAATACCGAATGACCATTTCGCCGAATGATCACTATGCAAACAAATCCGAATCCAATCTCTAAGCTCTAGCTGAAATAGGCCAAACAAAGTTACATCTATGAAAGAGCGAATAGAATATGAACTTTTTTCAATCAGTATTATTTTTAACACATATCTTGAAATAGACCTGTACTGCATGATCGCAGTAAGCCGTGCTTCTAAACTGACATGTTTTGTTTTTGCTGCGTCGTTTTCGCGAACAAAAATCAAACAAGAATTCGTAATTTAACTCTAACTAACAGTGAAATCATTAAATATAGGCGTGCTTTGGGAAAGACGTAGTGAATACAATCGATTCCCTCCCGAAATGTGTGAGTTTCGATAGTATTTCCACATTTTTTGGATTTTATTGCTTAGCCGGCACACCCTGAAGAAGAGTTACATCAGCTTAGTTTTCTTTATTAGTGGTAGTATTGTGACATCCGAACATAAATTATTAAGTTTGAGTGTTTGTCCGCTTTGTCGCGAGTGAATCGATAATTATTTGCAGATTTGAAGTTCGTTATAGAGTCGCCTCATTGCGGGGATTTGATATTGGCAGTGTGGAGTGAAAAAAAAAGAAGACCAGTGCATGTAGAAAACGGCCATTTTCTTGTCAGATGCAACAAACCAAGACAATGCGCATGCGTACGTGAAAGACTGCCACATAATTTCAGATGCGTTCAGCACGTAGTTGTGTAGGTTGCATATTTAACGGGCGGTTCGGCAACGTCAATTTTTGCGCTTATTTTGTCACGAGTGCATGAAGCTAATCACGAATCAACGTCGAGAATTTTCATGTTTACGAATGAACAGGCGAGTGTCATTAAGGAAGCGGCCATTGTTGTAAACAGATTTCTTTCATAATACCAGTGCCGAACAATGATTGTTAGATTGTAAACACACACATACACACACATGTCTTGAAATATACCTGTACTGCATATATAATGGGTGGTTTAGCAACGTAAAATTCATTTACAGGTTGCATTGATTTCGGTGAGAATTTTCATTTTTACGGCTGAACAAACGTGTTTTTCCGGAGGAGGCCTTGGTGAAATCTAACTAATAGTAAACATATTACAAAAGCTTATTTTCAAATAATACTAAATACGTTCCAATACGTTCCACTTATTCTAGCAAGCAATAGTAGACGAAACTTAAACAGCTCAATATTTCCAAATCTAAACAGAAAAAAATAATTAATTTTAACACATGCGTATAATTTTCTCTCGTTTAATTTCAATCCAAAGCAAGTGTAAATAACGAAATTGTTTGCAATCTTTCATGCGTAATTAAACATTGTTTCGAATCTTTCATACAACAGGCTAGATTCAGTCGTTATCTGGCATAAATTTTCATGAAATATCCTATTATTTTCTACCAAATTTAGCATTCCCTTTATGTGCATTAGATAACGCAGAAAATTCAATATTTCTTTTTATCCGTCACTGACAGTCAAGTGCAGGTCACCAATTCCAAAAAAAAAACAAGTAAAAATGCATTCAATAACCTGCGTTCGATTAGCATACTTTATTGTCCAAAGCTTTCGAAAAGATTGCTAAAAATAACTAAAACAAGTTTATTAACTCATTCAACCTGGTAATTCCGTATCAATCAGACTTTATAGCTTGTCAGAGCACAATTTCAGCATTGTTGAAGGTGCATAAATATGTGGACATAAACGACGTGACTTTTCTGATTCTCATCGATTTTTCTACACTCAAAAAAATCAACACGTTACATTCACGTGAAACGCACGTAGTTTTCGTCCACTGCCAAAACCAGTAATAAACACGTGGAATTCACGTAAGAGCTACGTGATTTTCTACGTGAAAATCACATAAATGTTACGTGATTTTTCTCAAACAATTCACTGGCACGTAATGTTTACCTGATTTTATTGAAGAAAATTTGGTTACGTGTTCAGGTGGAAGTAACGTGAAATTTCACGAGAAAACAACGTGTCGGTTTTTTTGAGTGTACAGCTTTTAATAGAGTGTCTCACACCAAATTATTGAGAAAACTGTCAAACCAGTTTATAGTCTCTCGGGAGGTAGGTAACCTTATTGAGTCATAGCTCAGTCATCGCACCCAAGTTGTTGGAACTCATGGAACTCCGTCAAGATCCATCAACATTTTATCAGGTGTACCATAAGGGTTAGCTTGGGTCATTGCCACTGTCTGTCTGTCTGTCGGTCTCACAAACATGAAAATTACCCCTAATGTTGAGAAAATTTGTATGCAGGAGTTTTTGGGACTGGAAAAGGTGGTTGGTGGTTCGAGACTCCTCCCTGCCTGAAAAAGGGGCTCCAATACAAATGAAACACAAATTTCTGCATAACTCGAGAACTAATCAAGCAAATGGAACCAAACTTGGCAATTGATGGTTTTTTGGCGGCAGAATTTTTTTTCTATGATGGTTAGAGACCACTCCCCTCTCTGGAGTGGGGGAACTCTCAAACAAATGAAATTTTAGTCAAATATGAAAACTATCCCAAAATACACAAAATGTGTATTTCTTGGGTAAGCGGCATGTTCTGATAGAAGTTTGAACCCCTTCTTCATCAAGAATGGGGGATGCTTGAGTTACTCTCAGTGCTACATTAAGCATGAACATGAGCATGATTGACCGTCCGAGGTCGCTACTCCGTTATTGCCAGATCAGCTGCTATTACACAGAGAACCAAAAGATGGTGCTTGGGACTAGCATAAATGCTCAATCCGTAAAAACTGGTGATCCCAAACTAAGACAATACCAGCGCAGGCCTCGCCCGAATGCAGGTCAAGTAGGGTATGGGTAGGAACATGTTCACGTGGGACTCGCTTTATTGGAAGCCGAGAACGCCTCTGCACTTCCACCAGAAATCACTGGGATGTTGGTTAAAATGGTTGGGTTAGCAGCGGGACCCGTTTTGGTAAATTGACGTCAGCAGCGAATAAGATATTTAGCTATGTTCACGATTTATTCTCTGCACTGAGATGCACATTAAATTTATTCAAATTTGGACACCGATTTAAACCCACAGTAAGAATGCTGTTCCGTAGAGAAACAATTAGAACCAAATTCCATCAATTTATTCCGTCGGTGGAAGATAAAATATAAAATTCCTGCTAAAAAAAATCTCTTCATACAATTTCGAACAAGGTGGATGAATTGTTGCTTACTTCTAGTGTTTCTAATTTTATGGTTATCTCTCGCAACTGTTTACTGGTCGAATGTCCGTTTAGGCTTGTAAAGTCTGTCTATAGTAGTTTTTCTAGGTAAGTTGTGTAAATAAAGTTACGAAATTCCTTACCTGTAGTCTAGCAGTAATTATAGATTGCTTACAGGTTCTCAAAACCTCCTGAACCTTTCCGTCTAGATTAAGTTCAATAGCATAGTTTATCTTCGGTTCAATTCTCGTACGAGATCTCTTACCTACATTTAGTTGTTTAAGCTAGTTTAGATAGTAAATTCAGGCAAATTCAACTTCAATTAACAAAGTTTATAAGCTAGTTATAAGTGATAAATAGAATTCAATTGGATACTAGATAGCACTAACTATAATCAATTGTTTTGCTTCTAAACGACTTCGAGATGGCTGCCAAGTTGTTGATTTTTCTACATTCCTTTATTCATTGGTTTGTTTATGTCTAGCGGTGCTGCCGATCCCCTTCGCGAGCATTGGGTATGGCCACGCAGTGAAACAAACAAACGGTTTAAACATAATCAAGTAATGTAATGAGTCTAAAAACTAAATGTACATTATTCAAGCCTTGTGTCTTGCATAAATTACACACAACTATTAATAACTATTTTTGTTATTTATATTATATCTATATAATAGCCCTGTTTGTCTGTCCGGTGACTAGCCAACCAGATGCAGCACGCGGGGAAATTCTCACAAAAAATAAAATATTTGACACTTCAATTCTTTATTACTATCAGATGCAGACAAAAAAAACCAGTGACAACCTTAGACATCCAGACACAGCATTTGATGAAAAAATCACAGACAACAGACGTTGAAAATTTTGATTTTTTTTAATGACGAAAAGAATCTATCACTCTTAGACAACCGAATGCAGCAGTTGCTGGAAATAACACAGAAAACAATAATAAACGCCGTCGTTCGACAAGCGGGCCCACATGTCAAATACGACATGAGCGCCGCCGTGGCCTATCGTCAATCTACTGATTTTTAATTCAACCACTAAAATCTATTTGTCTGTGCCGAGAAGATCGAGTTGACTTGGAGGATGCTTTGTTGTTAAATTTTGACATTTCGTGTCGGTCACCATCCTCATCGCAGCCAACTTCACTCCGATGCTCTTTACATGGAACCATAAATCTACCCAAATTTGAGTTGTGTTCACCCTTTTCACCCACCTCAATGGTTGTAGGCCAATATGAGTAAAGTGAACATCGCGCTGGGTTGTTCACATTTACACCCCGTGAAAAATGCTTACTCTCTCGGTAATAAACTTTACTCAAAACTAAAACAAATTTTGAACGCAAAATCGAGAGTGTATAATTTTACTCAAATTTGAGTCATTACGCCAAACATCCCGGTTGGTTGAGTGCGGCTTGCTCTAATTTTGTCAACATGTCATGAAGAAAAGAGAGAAAACTACCCTAAATTTGAGTACAAATTTCAAACGCTTGCTCAATTTTCGGTGTTTAGAATGAAAAAAAAATGTATATTATTCTTCCCATGCGCATATTTTAGGTATTTATAACTAAAAATTTTAGCAATTGTTTTTTTCTGTGTAAAACCAACACAACGTGGTAGTTCAACGCAATAACTCAATTTTGAGTAAATTTATATACATTCTGGATCTCGCATTATCACTACTCAATTATCCTCAGCTTTGGGAAAATTTTACAATCGGATGAGTAAGTATTTCTCATGGCTCTCAAATGTAAACTACCCAGCACGACTCTGTTCACTTCAATAAACTATAGTGGTGGGTGAAAATAGCTCAAATTTGGGTAGAATTATGGTTCCATGTATCGGAGCGAAGTTGGCTGGTAATCTCCACGAAACGTCAAAATTCAAAAACAAACAGTCCTCAAGTTAGTACCTTTGGTGGTCATTACCGCTCACAAAAAAAACGCGTTACTCAGAAGTTAAAAGTTTCTGTTTAGTTTTTGTTGAGTAACATAGTGCTCCCGGGGAAGAAAAGTTATTTTAAGATGGATTCCAGTGAGTCTCCCGCCAAAAAGAAAAAACAAAAATAAAAAAAATAAAAAACAATTGCCACGGGCGCTACTGCGTCCACAAATAAACTAGTTATCTATAATATATTATCTTAACTTTTCATGTGTAAAAAGTAAGACCTTGTAAGGAACGGGCACAGTATATGTATTTCAGTTTTGATACATTTAATATTGTATCAGCTTATAAAAGCATAGTTCTATACAAATAACAAGCAGTGAAAGATGCCTGTTATGCTTTCATGGTAAGTTATTCGATTATTAAACAACCAGTTTATAAGTAAAAATTAAAATTTGCAATATCTCAACACATTCACTAGTACAAATAAAAAGTAAAATAAATTTGTTGGTTGATTCTAAGCTTCAATATTGCATTGAATTTTCCTACATTTTCTTTTTATCATTTTTTATAAATTTCAAATTATGCTAAAAATATCTTCTGTACCTATAACAACTATTAACTGGGATTAAAGATGGAGGGGGAGGTGGTGTAGCCGAGGCAGTCGAGAGAATTTGTTGACTGAACAAGGATTCGTGGAGTCACCAGTCCCTTTTTGATGTGCAGACACGCACCTTCTTTCCGTAGTCTTCCGAAGATCTTCATTGAAATCGACTGACCATGCAACAACAACCCATCACGGCTTGTCACTTCAATGTTGACAGCGCTTTTATTTTTTATTTCGATATAAATCAATGTCTCTCATCAATCCCAGCATCACCGCCAACAAGTTCGAGTAAGATATAAGAAGATCAGCAATTGGCTAGTCTTCACGAAATTCCGTTCGAGCATTGTACAAAAAGGTGTAATGATAGTCTTTCACCAGATGACAAGCAATATGAATGTTCGTACAATTTAAGAGACATTTGTTCTATTTTAAAAAAATCAAATGAACAAATTTATGCACCGGATCCCTTGGTTTAGATAAACTTGCCGTTCTTGACGCCATTTTCAAGGCTTGTTTCAAGAATGGGGCACATCACATTTGTAGTTGGCGGCGATGTACTTCCAGATGGTCTTCACCAAGAATCCGTTAGGTTCCTAATTTTTCATGCTTTGATGCTAAATAATGAAAGTGTGAAAATGCAATCAATTGTTGAAGACATTTCAAATCAATTGTAGCAAAAAAATAGAAGTTTTATAACGTTCAAAGGCCATCACTCAAAATGCTCCAAACTGTAAATTTTCCAGTTTGCCCCAAATGTGGCCAAAGTATGCAGCCAACTTTAAAACAATATACATAGCTGATGGTACACCTGCATTCTTTACACTGAAAATTTATTTTAGTTTATACTACGAAATCGAACGTAGAACTAACGAATCTAGTCGTTGTTTTCCGCACCGAAGGTGGGATGGCAGAAATAACTAATTTATTCCAAAATAGAAATGAATGCGTTGTCTCGAGTAAGAACCCCATGCACAATAGCCAAGTAACTTCTCACGAGTTAACATGGTTTAGTGAGATCAACCACTGACTCAATAACAACTTTTCTTTAAAATATAGGAGCGAACCCCATGCCAGAAACATTAAAGAATTAGATACCCCGAACGCTTCGTGGTGCGCTTTTTTTTCAGTTATGACTTGGAGCCAATAAAGTAGATCAACTCAGTCATTGCAAGCATCACCAGAGAAACGTTTCTTTCCTATTGGTAACAAATTACTCGTAGCTGTTAGAACTGTTTTCGTAGAATGAACGAATGTTCTTTCTGTATCAACTAATGCTTAGTGCTTTTGACAGTTGCACGTGTGGCTTTAAATACGAAGGAAGCTTCTTAAAAAGTACAAATCAGATCCGGTTGCAGAAAAACAACGAATAGATTTCTTAGTCCTACCATCGATTTCGTAATATAAACGAAAATGAATTTTCAGTGTGTCGAGAATCCTTGTTTACAAAACGAGGTGAAATATATTTTCAGTGTGCCCAATACAACTTTTATACAGTAAGCATTTTTGAATTCTCAGTACATTGTGTAGTTTTCATCACAGAAACCATCATACTCATATTAAATTGATTAGCACGTTTATTATCCCGAATGCGGGCGAGATTCAATCAACCAACCAAATCCATTTATCTACAGTTAGCCACCATTAAACTTGTCTTGCAGAATGACAAAACAAAAACTGGTAGTCCCGAGTCAATCCACGCCCGCACGAACGCAAAATCGTATCCACTTTTATGGTTGCCCACGACACTTTCTCCCCAACTGTGCAAAATGTGGCAATCTGCGGTGACCCGTGAGCTGTGACTATGGGAAAAACGAAGTGATCTCGCAGCCGAAGAGTCACTAATGCAGTCCCATTATTTCGTTATATGAACTCGATTAGATGCTCCACTTGCCATCTACCTCGCCGTCGTGCGTAGAATGTCTCTTAATAATCTACTGCAGTGAAAACCCGCCGACGGGCGCATGTGAATATCTGCCGCCACACGATTCTCAACACTAATTAAATATGTAATGTTATTATATGAAGATAACTGCGAGTGTGTTTTTTTCTCGTCTTTCCCCGTTTGTCGCTCGCTAAATCCATTCAAGCTCGTCGCAAATGGCGGGTAAATATATCTTGAGACAATCTTTCCAGACTGAATGAAGAATCGCCACAGGTGCGGCGGCTTGTCGGGTGTATGTTGTGTGTGCCGAAGACACATGCATATCTTCGCGTTTACCAACATGCAGCGCGGCGAGTCATGAAATTAATTCCGGTAAGATGGAAGTTGTAGTGGCACCTTCTCTGCCCCAGCCTCTCCGGGGCCGACCGAAGGCTGATGAGAGAACCCATTTCTAGCGGCTGCTCTCGGCCAGTCAAAGGTCAGTGCGTCTTGGTACAAGCGACTCTTCAGGCGTGGCGCTGGAAATTAGCGTTGTTTTGGCGAACAACACGTTATGTGCCCTCGATGATGCGGAAGCCTATTTTGCACGTAGATGTTATTACGGTGGCATCTCGTTTGAAAACTTCAAATTTAATTTCTTCATTTGGGTTAGTGCGTTTGTGATTGTGGGAAGTTCAACAACAGCATTTCTAATTGTATTCTGGTCGATTCGACGTGCATAGGATTTAAGTTTGCATCAGCAGTCAACATGCATAACCGTTACAATCCGCTTTTTTGCACGCGAGCAAAACGGCAGCGCACTAAGCCGGCATTAAAGTCCACCGTTAGTGCTGCTGCGCGGTCGACGATGAGACGACCAATGAAAAGATGTGCCCTGTCCAGTCCTGCTAGACATTCTTCCGACAGTGAAAAAACGCCCACCGTAAAAGCTCTGTTTTTGTTCCCTCCGTCCAGGTCGTCGTCGTCGTCGTCGTCGTCGCTTGCCAGCATGCGCGACTAACCCATTCCGCAGAAGCTGGGAACGAGACCGCACCGAGGTGTATATGCCAACTGCCTCATCGAGGTGGGGTGTTGTACCCGACCCACTCTCCAGCATCAGAACTCCACATCAGGAACATGTTTGTATGCAAATTTTACGCACATAAAATCTTCTTTCCTCAACACGAGCTGAGCGGTGTGTTTGTTACCACATACATCGTGGTTTATCTCATTGTGTTATAATCAGTGCATTATTTGGTTGTGAATCTGATTTACCCACTCGCTTGAGTCTTTTGTTCCTGGATTGCTCCCGGGCAGTGAGTACGCAAATAACGTGACCGGCCACAGCTGAATTTGAAGTTGAAACGGGGGGAAAGGGATCTTGACCGAAATGATCAGCACGTGAATTGCATCCAAAATGGGCATTGATGAGGGGGGTATTCGAACCATTGTACATTTTATTTATATTCTTCTATGAACAAACAATAAACCATGGTTTAAGCTTTTGGGTGGTGTAGTGATCTTGTTTTAAACCAGTGAGTGGCACAAAACAAAAGTGAGGGACAAAGCAAAACTGTTTATCCAGTTTCCAGTTCAGTTGAATTTTGACTATAATCTAGAAATAGCTTAAATTTCCGTTTCTACTCGATTTCCAACTTCCAAGAACTAGTCTGGAATACCAAGAATCCTGGATGTACTGGGAAATCTTCCGTGTTATGGTTGTGGCCAGATACCACGCCTGTCCGGGAATCTGCCTGAGCTCCACCTTGACCTAGTTTCGTCGACCATCTCCGGCATTCATTATATTTCGTCAGAAACCGGTCATAAAAGTTCCGGGCGCATACTCTGGACCCTTGATTCTGCTTTATTGTTCTGTTAGGCTCCTCGAAGATACGGAGTGATCGGTAACTTGCTCGCTGACCTAGCAGCACGACAGTACTACGGATGACAACTCATTTTTTTTTATCGATATCAGAATCAAAAAGTCCTTGATTCCCTTGGTCGACCTTATCTCCAGTTCATCTGATTCTAAGTTCCAAGACGACGTTGGTTTTGAACCTATCTGAACTCACTTTAGCGTGTTTTTTCACTCCAACGATCACGGAACAATAATTTTTTGTAGATACGGGACCCTCCCAATATACGATTTTTTTCTGAAAATTTTGAACTGATAGTCCCCGTTCAAAAATTCTAACCAGATGGTCAACATTTTCGAAGACAGAAACATTCTACAGGGTGCGGCAGAAAATAATGCGAAAATGTTCAAACTTCAGTATTGGGTTAATTCGTGTTGCTAGTGACTAATTTCTGTCGAAAGTGTATTTGTTTATGTTTACTTTCAAGTACTGCATCCAAACATTCTATTTGTTTTATTGCAAATTCGTCAAAATGTTCGCGAAAGAAGTGATCACCAGTTTGTTGCTCGCCCAGAAGAAGCCGAAAGAGATTGTCAAGGTGGTAGGGTGCCATTTGGCAACAGTTTACCGCATAAAAAAGTCCCTGCAGGATGGTCCTAAGCAGCGGAAGCCGGGAAGCGGACGTCCGCGCTTTGCACGCACGCCGAACTTGATCAAATCGGTCCGTGCAAAAATTGCTCGCAACCCATAAGAAAACTTGCAAAGGAAGCCAATATTTCGGAGAAATCCATGCGGAGACTCACCAAAGAAGACCTGCATGCATCTTCCAGAGCCAGAGTGAAACGCCACTTGATTACGGACCAAGTCGAGGAACTACGAGTGACTCGTTCCAAGAGATTGCTTTCCTTGTTGAAGAAGGAAGAAATGATAATCCTGTTCTCCAAGGAAAAGCTTTTCAGCATCGATGCTGTGGCTAACAGCCGCACGGACCGGTTCATTTCACCGCAGAAAATGGAGAACGTTCCGGAAAAATTTCAAACCAAACATCCGGCTGGTGTCATGATGTTTGGCTTGGTGGCATCCAACGGTTTGAAAATGCCGCCTGTTTTCATTGATGCTGGAGTTAAAATCAATACCGAAGGGTATATCGGTATTTTAAAGGACCAAGTGCTTCCCAGGGCCAACTTTTCCGAGGACCAAAACGTTGTCCTACAGCAGGATGGAGCGCCGTGTCACACGTCCAATCAAACCCAACAATGGTTGAACGATAACATGAAGTTTTGGCCGGAGGATTTGTGGCCCCTAGCAGTCCAGATCTTAATCCGTAGGATTATTCAATTTGGGCATATGTTGAAGCACGAGCCTGCCAAACATCACACCCTAGTGTGAAAACCCTGAAGTCAACCATAATACGCACATTTCAGTCAATGTCGGAGGACTACGTCTGAAAACATGCTCTGGCTTCCGGCGTCGGCTCGAGGATGTTATTAATAAAAATGGAGAACACATTGAATAAATTTGTTTAAAAGGACTTTATAAAGATAACTGCACTCGAAAATGTTGATATTATTGCTTGAATTCGTTGAAAATGGGATTTGAAAGAAATAGAACAAATTTTCGCATTATTTTCTGCCGCACCCTGTACACTGACAATACATCCATATCCATCGAAAGTTTTTGTCATGATACAGATTAAAAGGAACATTGAATTTTATGCGTTATCTAATGCACGAAGAAGTGCTGCAAACGAGAAGCATTTAAACAATGTGAATGAGGTAGCAGAAATGGCAGAATCTAATTGGAGCATTTTTACAAAAAGCCTGACAATTTGTATTTTGTTTCTGTTCCTGTATTTTTCAAGAATTGAACTTCAAAAAGAAAACGAAAATGGTGGTGAATTTGTTGTTGAACATTCCTGTTTCAGAAGATTAGAGCATGAGCATGAGCATGATTGACTGTCCGAGGTTGCTACTCTGTTGTTGACAGATCAGCTGTAATTACAAATAGAACCAACAGATGATGCGTGGGACTAACATGAATCTTCAATGTGTAAAAACTGGTGATCCCAAACAAAGGCAATACCTGCGCCGGCCCCGCCCGAATGCAGGTTAAGTAAGGAAATAAAGAAATATGTTGACCTGACACTCGCTTTATTTAAAGCCACCTCTCCACGAGAAATCACTGGGAGTTTGGATAACAGGATTGGGTAGCAGCAAGGTTTATTTTTGAAAATTAGTACCGATTTCCGATTTGAACCGATTTGAACTAACAGTAAGGATGCTATTGGGGCCACTCACAAAATGTGATAGTGGTTTTTTCTTTAGAAAAAAACCCGCATTAATCCACCGATGATAAGACTGAACCCTTCTTACACTTCACCAGAATAATACACTCAAATGTGGGCAATACTGTACTGGATAAATATTTTTATCAGAAATTCCAAGAAGATTCAGAAATATTCAATATGCCATACATTCAGTTTATAAAATGAACTATTTGTGAATCCTGAACGTATTGTTCAGCAATGTGATTAAAATATTACCATTAATAGTCTTCAATGACCTGTTTATGTTAGTTATAAACAAGTACTGTTTCGTTCATATCTTCGTAACGAAATGTTTGAATGAAAATAAAATCAATAGCGTTCTATGAGAATGTTGTAGCTTTAATTTGCCGTCAACAGTACTGAAATCGGTTATCAAATGGCTGAGAAACCGATGTGACATTATTTGTAACACACACACACACACACACATACATGTGCTCAGTTAGTCGAGCTGAGTCGAAAGGTATATGACACTCGGCCCTCTGGGCCCCGGATAAAAAGTCGAGTTTTCAAGCGATCTTAATACCCTTCTATTGGTGTAAGAAGGGTTAAAAGGAAATTCATCTCAACGGCCTTTACAAGGTATTACAAGCATCTCAAGCATTTTAATCTTAGAGTATTAAAGGAAATGCTTGAAACTCTATAAAAAGATAATAAATGAAAATTCTAAAATATTTGTATAAATAAATTCGAAAGTGTACCGATGTCAAAAGGGTAATTGCTCGTAAAGTTGCACTTTTATCACGCTTTTCCCCTACAAATAAAATACTAAAATATTGCACATATTCCAGTAGTATCGTATCCCATACAGTTTTTTTGCATTCATCAGCAAAGTCATCCACTTGCAGTGAGCCTTCCCCAACATCGATAAAAAAAACACAGGCATGTGCGATGTTCCTGCGCAGCACTGAGTGAGCATTCCTTCCCTCTTAAGATGTTTTTCCTACAATCCTAGCCGCGAGCTGTTCGTGTTGAGCTCTCGGTCAAGAAGCGCACGCTGCCATTCAATAACAACAACAACAACTACGACGACGAAAACAACTTATGACCGGCAAAGGAGGCTGTGCGCGAATGTCTGGAATTCTTGGCCTTCGATGGCTCTCCCCGTCCCCAGGCCCACTTGGATGCTTGAACTATCGTAGTAGAGTAGCGTGATATTTCAATTTGAGGTAGTCATAAGGAATGGCATTTGAGGGGTTTTTTTTCCACGATGACTATTCGTCTCCATTGAGTGAAATTCTATAAATGTCCCGATCGAACAATTATAAGTGCTGGCCTATCATCCTGTTACCCCATTTGCTGATTGGACAGTTGTGGAATTATCCTATTAAGCTCGATTGAACGTACATAATTAGTATTTCAATCAAGTGAAAGACGAACTACACGACATGCCCACGTCAGTTGTTTGATGTCCATCTCTACTCGGTTGATTGATCTAGTCTTTTTGAAAGCAGTTAGTCGATGGTTGTTCGTCGCAACTGACCGCTCTTAGACTCGGTGATCCCAGATGTCCAATTGGCTGGGTGACGTTAATTTTTATGAACGATCTATTTAAGGTTCAACTAGCAACATCGTCCTACAGGTGGCAGAGATCAAACGAACCCACCAAGAACAGGTTCAATTACCCTACCCATAGCTGAGCTGAACCGGGGCCCTCTTTTTTTCTCGCTGAGCGGTGCACAGAAGTTCCATTCCGTTTAGCTCGGCTGAGTAGCTGGCCATCAACTTGGCAGCTTTGGAGAAGTGGCACCAGAAGCAATAAGACCAAAACAGGAGATGGAACCTGGCTGACGGCGGTCGGAAACTGGAAGAAGAAGCGAAAAATAGCCAAGACACACTCACACGCACCCGTCCCCGGTAAGAATCCATCGACAGCAGCGCGCGGATGAAAGACAATCGGATTAGAACTAGTTTACATATAATACGATCTGATTTGCGTGATTTTAACAGGGCAATTTTAATTCGTCCGATGGCATGTATCATGGGGATCGAAATGTGTTATGGCCGTATATGGCTCCCGCTCGGATTGGAAGCGAAGCAAATTGAAGCGCAGCCACATACGGTGGTTGGACTGGACTGGGCTGGACTGGATGGACATGCGGACAGCTTTCAGAACGATTAGCCGTTAGGAGTGTGTGTGAGAGAGAGTGGCAGGGTTTGACGGGTTTGGACGATATCAAGCGGAAATCTTCCAGTTTACCAAAAATGTGTGGGATTAAAGCTGTTGTTAGGCTACCGAATTGGAGAGATTAAATAACTGTTGTTTGATTGGGCTTTGTTGAGCGACTTTGTGTTGGTGGTTATGGTTGGTTATTGTTGGATTTTTTTTTATTGTCGTACGAACAATATTTGAATACATGCTACAAGATTTGGAATGTGGTAAAATTAAGTTATTCAAACCGTGGTTTCGTTATGGCCCAGTCAATATATACATAGTTAAAGTAGGTGAAAAATGTGTATCCGTCCCATATAATAGTGTTTTAGTATATTGTTTTTCGTACCTGTGTATTTTTAGTGAGGTTTAATTTATTTTTCTTACACTACACTGATAGAAAGAAACATAAAACTATCTGCGTTATCTAATGCACAAATAGTGAATGCTAGATTTGGCAGAAAATAATGGGATATCCCATGTAAGTTTAAGCCAGATAACGCCTGAATCTAGCCTGTTGTATGAAAGATTGCAAACATTATTGTATGGCACATGAAAGATTGCAATCAATTTCGTTGTTAACGCCTCCTTTGGTTTGGAATTAAACGAGAAGAAATTTTACACGCCTCTTAAAGTTCATTATTTTTTTTCCGTGTATGGTGTATGTCTAACGAAAAGGGGAAGGGATTTAATAAAACTTTGAAAAAATAACTCAATTATTTCTCGATAAATTCTCGAGCTGTTTGCATCAATCAATAGGAAATTTCAATTCAATTATCAAAAATTATCATTCAACGACTGTAAACTAAAGCTGATATCGAATAGTTACGTTGTGCATTCTAAATTCACTTAGGGAACGTGCATTAATCATGTCACGCAAAAAGGGCCTCTTTATAATCAATAACGCACCCCACCCCCCTGTCACGTTTTTTGTATGGACCTTCCTTTTTTTTTTTTTTTTGTATGAACTGACACGTTCTCCCAACTTCTAGAGAATAATTCACAAATTCGAGTAAATTAGTGGTTGCCGAACGGCCTTTCAAAAATCCGTGCTGTGAGGTAGTTATTCTATTTTTTACTTGGTTAAATAGTTTTTCATTTATGATCGCCTCAAACAGTTTTGGGATGCAAGAAATAAGAGCTATACCACGATAATTTCTGACGTCAGATTTTTTAACAGATTTGAAAATAGGTACTAGGGATGACTTTTTCCATATTTTTGGAAAGTCTACGGATTCCAAAATAACGGAGCTGTAAGCGCAGTTGCCAAAGTTTTCAGAAAATCAGGAAGGACTCCATTAGGTCCCAAACCTTTAGCTGCGTCCAAATTTTTTAATGCATCTAATATGTCATGCACATTGCATTGATTTCACTAATGATAATGTCAGTTGGAAATTTAGGATGGAAACCAAAGTATTCACGATCGCTATCTGATTCTGAATATGTACTGTAGTATTTTTGAAAAAAGTTCGCAAATAAATTGCATATCTCTTCCGAGTTATTACCTTCACTATCATCAAGATACATTTGCGACAAATTATACTGCTCGAATGCTATAAAGGGTGATACGGTCAAAATTTGGTCAAGGGAAAACGCGTGTAAATCGGTGAAATCGTTTATTTAAAAAATCAAATTAAATTTCTTTTTCAAGTTCAATTAGTATAAAATTCAGGAAAAATATTCAGTTAGGCTTCCGCTTTTCCAAATCCGAATTGCCGGGCCTTACGCTTGACCCCTGCCATCAGATTTTGTACAGCCACCTTGTCCACCTTCTTCGCCGCAGAAAGCCAGTTTGCCTTGAACTGCTGCTCGTCCTTAGCAGTTTTTTTGGTCTTCTTTAGGTTCCGCTTGACAATAGCCCAGTATTTCTCAATTGGGCGGAGCTCTGGCGTGTTGGGAGGGTTCTTGTCCTTGGGAACCACCTGCACGTTGTTGGCGGCGTACCACTCCATGGCCTTTTATCGTAATGGCAAGATGCCAAATCCGGCCAAAACAGTACGGAACAACCGTGTTTCTTCAGGAAAGGCAGCAGACGTTTATTCAAACACTCTTTCACGTAAATTTCTTGGTTGACAGTCCCGGAAGCTATGAAAATGCTGCTTTTCAGCCACAGGTACAGATGGCTTGCCAAACCAGATATTTCTTTGCGAAACTTTGACAGTTTCGTGTGCTTGAAAATATCTGCTACCTTTCCCTTCCTTTGCCGTATAAAACTCCTGTCCCGGAAGCTGCTTGTAGTCGGCTTTGACGTAGGTTTCGTCGTCCATTACCACGCAGTCAAACTTCGTCAGCATCGTCGTGTACAGCCTCCGGGATCGCGCTTTGGCCGTCGTATTTTGTTTATCATCGCGATTTGGAGTCACTACCTTCTTGTAAGTCGATAGTCCGGCTCGTTTTTGGCTCGATGCACGGTTGTAGACGATACATCCAGCTTATTTGCGGCATCTCGGAGAGATAGGTTAGGGTTTCGCTTGAAACTACCGGCAGCTCTCTTTGTCGTCTCAGCGGCTTCCGGTTTTCGGTTTCCCCTCGATCCAGACTTCCTGGCTGTCGACAAACGTTCCCCAAACACTTTAATTACATTTGTAACGGTTGATTTGGCGATTTTGCCAACTTTGCGTGCGAGTAGCTCGGATTTTCGCGATGCGCGAGCAAAATTTTGATACGCTGCTCTTCTTGCTTGGACGGCATTTTGAAAACTGAAGAGTGAATTCCAAAATCAAAATAGGAGCAACATTCTACACACACACACCTTCAAAATGAGGGGTGTTCAGGTTTTTTAAATGCAAAATTGAAAGAAATACGTCAAGTTGATATTGACCAAATTTTGACCGTATCGCCCTTTAGTCATCACCAATTTAAGTCGATCGCAGATAAAGTCCATCCATATTTTTCTTGATTATTATTATTTTTATAGATTTTATGTGCCTTCTGTTACGTAAATTTTTTAAGTTTCTACTTTCCTTGTTGAACCGAATTTTTGGAAGTATTTTGACGCCTTCTTCTTTTGACCGGAACTTTTTCATGAATTATTTTAAGCAGCTTATTGTAGAATACTTCAGTTGCATTTTCCACATTTTCTTCAATCCTTAACACTGTACATAGATACAGTAGGTGATAAAATATGTTTCCATCTCATATAACAGCATTTTAGTACTTTGTTTTTCGTACCTGTGTACACTCAGTAGCAAAAAAAAAAGCCGAGCAAAATTTTGCTTCCACCTTTGCTTCAACCTTTTGTAACTTTGTCAATTATCAATATATTTGGCTAAAATTTTGACAACACTATAACTAATGTATACACCTTATGTGACCAACATTTTATGTTGATAAAGTTTATAAATTTGAAGTTATCATAACATATGTGAAAAATGTCAATTTTGACATACCAATTTCAAAAATCCGTATTTCTGTGAAAAATTTAGGTAGGATATTAAAAATTTCTTCGTGACTTTAAACAATACAGAGATTAATGTGGACAAAATTTGAACTGTTTTCATTCAGTGGTTTGGACTACAGCTGACGTCAAAGTTGACGCTCTAACATGAGTATTTCTCGCTTTCGCCCGATATTTACCATGCTAAACTATCGGTGCAGAAACAAAGCTGAGGTAAATTCATCTTATTAATTCGGCCCAAACATGTATGATGACAACGCTTCGGCTTTGTTTTTGCACCGATAGTTCAGCATGGTAAATATCGGGTGAAAGCGAGAAATACTCATGTTGGAGCGTCAACTTTGACGTCAGCTGTAGTCCAAACCACTGAATGAAAACAGTTCAAATTTTGTCCACATTAATCTCTGTATTGTTTAAAGTCACGAAGAAATTAATTATAAATACAGTAATCGGAGACTAAACTGTTTGATTACTATTATAATAGGCCGTCAAGTATATCTTCGTAACGAAATGTCCGAATGAAAAAATCAATAGCGTTCTATGGGAATGTTGTAACTTCTATTTGCCGTCAACAGAACTGAAATCGGTTCACAAATGGCTGAGAAACCGATGTGACATTATTTGTAACACACACACACACACACACACATATACATACACACACACATAAACACACATACATACACACAGACATGTGCTCAGTTCGTCGAGCTGAGTGGAATGGTATATGACACTCGGCCCTGTGGGCCTCGGATAAAAAGTCGAGTTTTCAAGCGATCTTAATACCCTTCTATTGATGTAAGAAGGGTAAAAAGAGATAATAACAATCGAAAACAATTTAGTCAAAGGTACGCAAAACGACAATGAATTAAAAAAAAATGATTTTAACTGTATTTTTCACAATTCAAATAGCTGAAATCTAAAAATTAAGTGCACTCAAAAAGATAAACTTTACAATAACAATGTTACTCTTGGCCCTGACAGACAGTTACAATAATTAATAATAATAAACAACCCTTACTTTCAGCCAAATTTTCTAACACAAGGTAAGCAATCAAATAACCACAACAAAATATACTAAATACACAGAAAAAAATAATGAATTTTAACAAGCGCGTAAAATTTCCCCTCGTAATTCCAAGCCAAAGGAGCGTAAACAACGATATTGTTTACAATCTTTAATACAACAGGCTAGATTCAGGCGTTATCTGGCTTAAATTTACATGAAATATCCCATTATTTTCTGCCAAATGTAGCATTCCCTTTATGTGCATTAGAACACGCAGAAAATTCAGTGTTTCTTTTTATCTGTGTATAACATTGCATCATATAACAAATAATGGGGAAAGGGAGGGACCACCAGGGCACCCAAGTGAAACGAATTGGATAGGGAGCATGGGACTGCCGCCCCCTATTGTTAACATTTCGCGGAACGAGGGCGGGCTCTTTGACCCCATGTATTGGGTTTATTCTGTAAATCGAGGGCTCGATTCTAGTGGTGTGAGTGTGAACTTGCCTTTAGAAGGAGATTCTCATCCCTATATTCGCGGGTTTCGTCTGCTGCTGTGTCTCTGCTTACGGGCCCGCCCAAACGTGTTTGGCCCTTCATACAGTAGCTCGAGGATCACAAACAACAATAAAATCCTGATCAAATCGTTTTTCAGATTATTTCACTGCTATGAAAAGTTAGCTTGCTACAATATGATGGTAGTATTACATCATCATCATAGTCAAAAACGGTTTACGCTATTATTCTATTGAACTAGGTATACAGAAAAAAAATGAATTTTAACAGGCGCATAAAATTTCCCCTTGCATAATTTCAAACCAAAGCAAGCGTAAACAACGAAATTGTTTGCAATCTTACCTGCGCCATACAACAATGTTCGCAATCTTTCATACAACAGGCTAGATTCAGGCGTTATCTGGCTTAAATATACATGAAATATCCCATCATTTTCTGCTAAATTCAGCATTCTCTTTATATGCATTAAATAACGCAGAAAATTCAATGTTTCCTTTTATCTTTGTACAAGGGTATGATTTCTTCTGTAAATAATCCAAGTTTTTACGTTTAGTGCAATTAAGTCATGTTTTTACAGGAAGAGATATTTGGAAACTGCCCACGAAAAAAAAATGTTCCATGTGTCCATACATAAATCTTGACAATGGGCGGACTGAAGATTAATAATCGATAGCTTTGCATGAACGAAAACGAGTTAAAAATCTCTAGCTTCCAGAGATATTTTTCACGCACAGATGCTTTTCAAAGGTGGCTTGTTGATAAATCGAATATTTTTTAAATCTATCCACCTTTACCCAAAATAAAAGCCAAAGGAGGCTATTTGGCATCTTATTAAGTCTTCACCATCCCAAGTGATATTATCAAAACCATCCAGCTTTATTATGTTTTTTTAAAGTTTTATGAAAGCAACTGGAAATCAATTTAGTTTCATTATGGCAGTAAGAGGTGTCAATAGGTTTCAAATTTTAGTTACACCTATGAACTCGTAAAATGCTGTTCTAGGACTCATTCAAATTATCTTGTTATGGTCAGTAGATAAAGCATTTCAAAACCATTTTGCCTGCAGTAAATGCATTAAACGGCGAATTGGCATTGGGGGATGTCAACATATGACCAAATAGTTTTATAGTTGTCATTCCGAAGATAAATTGGCTTTCTGGCAAAACTGTGATTTCCTCCAATCGCCATATTGAATTATAAAGAATCATTGAAATGTGGAAATACACCAAATTGCAAATGAACTGTAGATCATTGGCCACTCTTGACATTTTTTTAGATGGCCTTTTTGAATTCCATAAATTTTCAGGAAATTGATGATTAATTTATCGAATATATTTGTTTCAATTTTGTTTTTGTTGTTGTAAACTTGCATAATTTCCGAGACGAATTAATTTTCGGCTCTTATAGTGCCGTGTAGTAGTGATTTGAAGCATGATAAGCTATAAGAAAACTCAATTTGTTTTGGATATTTAGCTATCAAGCAAAATATTCCGGAACACTAGAACTGTTTGCTTAGATATTATTCACTGCAAAATGAATCAGAACAACATATGTAGAATCGAACAAAGCAGAACACCAAAAACCACCACTATCACAGTGAAGTTAGACAGCTGTGGCCATTTGGCCCTCTGATGGTTTTGATGGCAGCCAATAGGTTTTATGAAGGTTCTCAAGTGGTCAAAGCATCTTTCACTAGAACATTTTCAAAATCTTTAAGTGGGCCACTTTGTACACATTTCGGCTTTGAAGATGCATAGAGGAAGTGTTGGTGGACAAAACAGTTTTGAATGTAGTTTTATCAACAAAGTCGGGAGGAGTGCTATACGGCTGGAATAAAACTAAAATTGTTACTTGGGAGTCATCAATTTTGAATAGGCACACCAGAGCATGTATATTTTCCGAATCTATCGATTAATTTTCTTTAATTTCTTTAAAAGAATCAAAATAATATCATTCACTGTCTTTCAAATAATTTTACATTGGCATTAGATCAATAATTTCCATACGTATTTGAATATATTTTTGTTTATAAATATAGAACTCAAATAAAGATTTAAATCTTCCTAAACCCAACATTGATTTCCACTTTATATGTATAGCATAAATCCCCCATAACAAACCACCGATATCATTAACAAACGGAATAAATCTAACCCACCCTATCGCTTGACATCACTCGCACAAAGCGATAAAAAAATGAAATAAAACCCTTCATTTTCTAGTCATTAGGAGGTGAAATAATGACCCAAATGATCCCGCCAGGCAACCCGTCAAACTTGAAACGAATCCTTTCTCGAATGGTAAACGCAAAACGAGGAAAAAAAATGACACACCAAAAACATCTCAAACAAAACATCCAAAAACGAACAGCACAGAAGTCATCCAACCATCAGCGAGACTTCAACGACCGACCGACCGACCGACCGGGTTGACGACGAACCTCAACCCAACAACAGCACAACGATCCAGCGGAGAGCAGAATAGAAGAACACCAAGAAGAAGAAGAAGCCCCCGAAGAAGGGCACTTACCTCGGCTCGCGCGTACACTCTCCAAGCGAAGCAAAAATCAGGTTTCCCGCTGCGTTACAACCGAATTCCTTTCACCTCCCCGCGATTGCGTCTCGAGGGTCCGATCTGTCCGAGTGTCGTCGTTCCCGTTCCTTTGCTTCGACCAGCGTTCAACGTCCAGATCGCACGGGATCCAGTGTTTTTATTTTGTCGATTTTCTTCCACGTCTTCCCAGTTTAGAAGAGCCTTTGAGTACACACCAACAACTGCCAGCACTGATTTCTTCTTTTCTGATGTGAGAGGTTCACAAACACCAACACGAAGTGGGTTCGAATCGGAAAAATAACACCACCAACAAACGGCGCACAAACAACAGAAGACAAAAAAAAAGCTAATCGAAATGCTTGGTATGGGACCTGACGCTCTCTCTAGGAGAATGGTTGGTTCCTTTTGGCTCGAAGGTTCGATTCGGATGTCTTCCACTGAAGCTTCAGGGTTGTAAATTGTTTTCAATCTTCTCCCTCCAGCAGCGGCACTGCTCGATTCAACTTGTGCCTCTATTTTACGTAATCGCACTCGCTGTTTGTAAAACTTTACCGATTCTTTCTGCTCTTTAGTTCAGATCTTCGGGGGGACCGTTTGTTGTAACGCGGCACGGATTTTTCGAAGCCTCCAGTTCTGTGCCAGCTGCAGCTATGGGATGCTGCTGCGTGCTGAATTACGACTCACATGGGCCTCCTCCCGGTGCCACTTGCTGGGAATCTCGAAAGGAGATTGTGTCTTTCGACGATATTTGCTTGTTTTGATTGGTGGGAAACCGCTAGCACCGTTCCACTCTATGAAAGTACACCACAATTGGCACACAACAATCGCTTCCTAACTTTTCTGGAGGCTCATTGAGGCTCGAAAAATACACACAATGTTTTCGCGCAAGCACTCTACGGGATCACGGGCTTCGGAGCGGATTGGTTACAATGAGTCTAGATCGAAACAACTTTTTTTCCTATGCTCTAAATCGTTGAAGTCACTCCACGCTTACACATTTGATGATTCTATTTCGGGTAGGACGTCTATTGTTATTTTACACAAATAAAATCCTTAACATAACGAGTTTCATTTCACTTTGAACCAGCTGCTTTAATCGATGATTAATTCGCACAATTAGTGCATTTATCACTTGTTCCACTACTTTTCCAAGTTTTCAGATTCTGTTTTGCCTTCTCGCTAACTATAGGCATTCGTTATCAACTCACTGCCCGGAATTACTCTCATTCTTCACTCGTCTTATCTCTCCCCGAAGTAACTTCACGGTTTTAAGGACGGTCAAAATTCCTGTTCCATTCCAAGCGAAAAAAAAATCTCTCTCGCGACTCCGAGCGTGGTATTTCTTCTTGACTTTATCTCAAAGAAAATAAATTTTATTGTTATTTTCTTTTGTCACCATTATCGTTATCATCATCAAGCATCACTGAAGAATTTCTTCGACCCGAAAACATGCAACCCGCGATCTCTCACTCTCTTTCTCTCTCGCCTATATCTTTTCGCCGGTTTATGAACTCCTTTTTCACCATTCAAAACATTCTTCCCTTCCACTACTTGTACGGTGCACTCGAAAAAAGAAAACATGCATCATTACCCGCGCCAGAACCGAAATTATTCATTTAAAAAATAAGAAAAGGACACACTTCATCCCCTGGACTGCAGCCGAAATTCCAACTTTGAATTGCACAAAAAATATCGTCATTTGAGAGCCCGAAACACACTACTCACTTTTGTAACACTCCTTCCGAGCTACAACACACCATCATTAAAAGACAGAAAGAACAGTTTTCCTGCCATCCACCAATCTGTGGAGGGGGCTGGTGAATCCATCAACACCCCTTGCGGAAAGAATTCTTATGGCTAACCGACACTCCTTCTGTGTCCCCCTTCTCAAAGGACCAGCATCCGAACGCAAACCAAGACACTACAAGACACCACTCGCATGCGCGACTCGTCAAAACAGACTGCGCCCGAGCGATGGTCGTGGCTTGCATGCAGGGGTCCATTCCAAGATCCGACGCAATCTGACCGGAGACTTGGATGAGAGCGAGAGTACGAAACTCTGGCCAGTTGCCTTCCTCGATGGGATTTGTTGTACGATTGCGCTCTGTTTTGTCTCCCGTGTGCCGTGCCTCTCTCGCTCTCTATCTCTTTGGATACCACAGGTTGTTCCGCCAGCTTTCCGCAAACACTTGAATGCGCTTTTTGGTTTGAGAGCTCGTTCGGAAATTTTTGGATGAGGACTTATTCTCAGTTTGTATGAAGCGTACAAGGTGATCCCGCAGAGATGTCGCTGGTATGTGCGGGATCTTGATGAACTTCATTTGTTGTAATTTTTTTCTGCTTGGAATAATTGATAAATATCAACTTCAATCAATAATGGAAAAGTATCATATATCAACAACAAAACTGAGTTAATCAACTGATTGAACACAGAATAAAAAACGTCTAAATTTTCCTTGTGATCAAAATACCAGAGCTTGTAGAGTAGTATTTCATTCCAATTGAAGCAGAAACTTACATGAAATGGTTTTAATAAGGAGTTTTTGCAAACAACATAATCGACAATGTATGGAATGTTTCAGAACTTTACATGATTTATAATGCAAATGTGTATGTTTCGTGACGCTCCATTAATGTGCATCATATTGAATCGAAATGTACACTACTTTTTTGAGCTGTGTACACCGTATACAGTATAAATTGCCCAAGTGACACCAAAAAAATCTGCATTGATAAGAATATAAGAACTTTTCTGTAAAGATGTTGTGAAGATAAAATACCAAACATTGCTGGTCTTGAAAAAGTTTTGTTTTAACGTGGTATCAGAACAGCGAACACATGTTTTGTTCGATCAACTCAAATTTTGCTTATACCGATGTTAACTGTTTGTCATCTTACTATTACGAACTATCTTTACTCACTTTTGTAGCCATACTTTTGACTGATTTGAATCAAACGTACTCAACTTTGGGTTGTTTGGAATTAGCTTGTATGCTAGATGATTGTAAATATGTTGATAAAGGGTGTACGGAATCATATTGCGACACACACAAATATTCGGCAAAATTCGCCCATTCAACCAATCATCTTCAAACTTTCAGGGAGTAAAATAAAACATGTTATAAATATTTTCCCATCTTTGTTTTATTCAATTTCCATTATCCATATCCAAATGAACGAACCTTCGTCTTTACACTACTCATAAGGTCCTGTACAACATTTGGGCCAACTTTTTTTTGCGTGGCAATCCATTTTTTCGTCATAGCTTCCTCCGATTTCACTTCCTTGGGATGCTTCTAAAGTGCCTGCTTCATGATGGCCCAGAACTTTTCAATTGTCCACAGTTCCGGTGCGTTCGGGGGGTTGCGATGCTTCGGCACGAAATTGACCTCCTTAGCCTTGTACCATTCCAAAATCTCTTTCGAGTAATGGCACGAGCTTAAATCCGGCCAGAAAATAGTAGGACCATCGTGTGACCTCAGGAGAGGAAGTAGACGCTTTTGAAGGCATTCTTTTAGGTACACCTGCCTATTGACCGTTCCAGTTGTCACGAATGGGGTGCTCCGCTTTGCACACGAGCAAATTGCAAACTTTGACATCTTCTGCTTTATAACGTCCTCAGGGACATCGAATTTATGGTAAAAAACCCGAGCCCCGAAATCTGCTTTTACGTACGTCATCATTCATAACGAGGCAATGTGGTCTCGTCAACATCTGGGTGTAGGGCTTCCGTGCACGGGTTTTACCTACCGTATTCTGCCGTTCATCGCGATTAAGCGCCTTTTGGACTTTGTCACGTTTTTTCGCATCTTGCACGAAAGTTTTGGTTGGATTCAGTTTCTTTGCCTCGAACTGACCTGTTGGGATTCCTCTTGAAAGCTTGAACTACTCGCTTGTGACTATACGGAGATCTAACACATTTTTCTTTACAATCAGTGGTCAAACGTTCGTGGTACCGATTTAAAACACGAGACACCGTAGAATGTACCATTCCCAGCTTCCTGCAGATGGCACGATCAGAAAGATCAGGATTTTCGAGGTACGTGCGCAAAATTTTTTACGCCACTGCGGTTCTTCCGACTCCATCTTCGCAACGATTGCACATCTGCTAGTGAGGAGAAAGGCGTAAAAAAATACACATTCAACTAATTTCCCCCAAAATTTCAATAGAAATTACCCAATGGGTAAAAAGTTACAGCAATTTAAAAGTGGTGCAATTTGATTCCGTACAACCTTTAGATTGCATTCAAGATGAACTTTAAACATGTTTTTAATATTCTCATGCAATTGTGAAATTATTCAGAATAGATTGGGGATCCAATACAGTGACGGCTGAAAATATTTACATACCGTTTATTTGAAATATTGGAATAAAAAAAACTACCTCAATGTAAGATGGTCGGACCACTCACTGCTTCAAATAGAAGCTGTTGGGGCAGGTTCGTGATTTCCGGTGAAATTTCTTTGGCCAATAAATCGGGTATTGGCTGTAAAGTAGCTCTATACTAGAGCTGCTGCTATGTCCCACTAGGAGTCACTTTTCCTTTATTAGAACTACTTTCAAGTTACTGGGGAATGGACTTTATTCACACTTTAGCTTGTGGAAATACAGTTTAGGAGAGTCTATTGGCATCTAATACTGGATTTGGATTGAATTTGTTTAATTATTTGAGTTCAAAAGAAAACTTTTCACCTACTACAACTAGCTGAGACTTGAATCCTTTTTCATACATATATAGCACTACTACTACTATCTTGTGCTAAATTGTAGTACTAGATCAGGTGGGTTCAGCACGAATCTATAAAGACACATGGGTTTATTTAAATATTATTTAAAGCTATAGTTTGGGATGTTGTTTAGTATTTGTTATAAATTGTAACGCTTAATTTGTGGGTGTATTTTAACAATTGTATTTGTGTTTTCCTTCATACTGACATTAATTTTATGAGAACTTGTTTGGTACGGTTAGGGATGGAGTGCGTGACACGGTTGTTAGATTCGGTTACAAGAAAGTGCTGGGCTTGAAAAAACGTCTTTATTCGCGTTATTTAATATATGAATATACTCGCCGCATCTTAAACTCACAAGTGGAAAACGAATACTAGTTTGATATATAGGTAAAGGTACAGTTTTTGTTGGATTTCGAGGCTATGGCAGGAAACGAAAACATTCCCTGAATAAATGCCGTTTACTCTGTTCAATTTCAAAAAGAAAACTAACAAAATAAAATACAAACATTTGAAAATCAAAAGTGTTACTCATGTTTTTACCCGTACTGTAGGACTGTAGACTTTGAAAAATTCCATGTTGATTTTTGTGGGTTCCAAATTTAACAAAAATTCAATAATTTTTCGGGGTACTATCTACGTTTTTCAATCCAATTAGTGGCGCATGAAATTAGAGAAAGTAAAACGGAAAATTCCACTGGTAACCTTAAGCCGCACATACAATTTCGATTATGGTTATAGCGCCATTACTAGCCCCCATTACTGCAAACTTCATCTCCGTCTTAATCGTGTGGATTTTCAATTGAAATAATTGTCTCTATAATAACAAATCCTATCTGATTTTTGTTTTAACGGTGCAATCGAATCTAGTTTGTGACATTACGGTGGAAAATGATGCCCTGGTTGGCTGGAGTCAAAAACACTTCGTACAGAAATGTACGCAAACCACGCTCCATGTATATATTTTGAAAGGTGTGATATGTTTTGAGGTATCAAAAAAAGAATAAAAAATACTTAGCTGGGTTCCATTTAGTCCCGTATCCGATCCAAAAAGCCCAAATCAGGCCTCCAGCAACGAGCAATACCTATAGCCACCAGCTAAATACGGCACGGGTAATGTTTACTCCACACACTTCCTAAATAATTGCTAATTGAACAAAATCACAGCACATTTCAAAACACGAGATCATTATTAAATCAATCTATCTAATTATTTATAAAATGCTACATAAAACTGGAAAATTGACTGCGAGAATAAAAACCACACTTCCTGTCAGAGCCAGAGTCTACTATATTTTCAACATCTGGTATGACCTGAAAGATGTTCAGAAATGCCACATTTATTGCACTTTTTCGGTTATATGCGTGTATGAAATTAAGTTATTGACGTTAGAAAAACAAAACTTGAGCTTTGTCTAAAAGGTGTATTTTTAACATTCATATGACAAGTGGTGTTACTTGGGTAGTTTGGCAAGCGATTTGTATTTGCGGAAACCGGAGTACACCTTTCGTTACCGCAAGCACCATGAATGGACAGATGTATTTGAAAGAGTTTCTCCAAAAGCTGCTTCTCTCTCCTGAAGGCTCACGACGGTTCACTCGGTTCACGACGGAAGTCTACTCTCAATACTCGTGTCAAAAAGCTTATCGCACAAATCACTAAAGCAAACAAAGACACCGACAAAAACTCAACTCAAAGAACATATTTTCTACGAAAAATAAAATTTTATAAACTTAAACCACATATAAATGTTAAAACGTACCACATACCGATGGAAACTAAATGTAGCAAGCAGCAAACATATAAATTCACAAACAAAATTACGAAAATTTACCCATCAAAGATCAAAAAACGTGTATCAATGGCTGTTTAATTTTTTATCTGAATCAAACAAATAACACACTACACGATTTAACAACAATGAACTACTTACCAATCAGGTTGGAATCTCTAGATTTTAATATAACAAACACATCTAACTACCACATGTATAAATTATAAGTGACCCCCGTCATCATTCAGGTAGAAAATAACATATAAAAATATACACATACATGAAGGACGGGGCAACTGGCAGGCAAACAGAACAGGAGTTACGGAAACAAAGATTTTCGATTTGTCGAATAAACTGCCGACGCGACCGAACTCATGGAAATAACAAAGTACATAGGTTAATAAGGTGAAACAAATTATATTTCTCTACAAGGTATGCCTTTGACAGGGTTGATAACGAGGTGCTCGTAATACTCCATCACTCCTCCTTGATGAACACCGAGTCTAAGGTTCTACCAAACATGATCGATGAATTTTCGCAATGGCTTGGTTAGTGCATCAGCGACCATGTCGTTGGTCGGACAATACACCA